>JAEAOA010001006.1:3600000-4030000 GCA_016746295.1 Potamilus streckersoni
AACAATGCATGACCTTGACTTAACTTAAAAACTCAAAGAAAAACAATAAAAAAATTAGAAAAGTTGTTTATCAAAACTATCGCTGATTTTGAAACGAGGTCAGCAACTAGATACAATGTTTCTATTATCAGTTGTGTACGTCAATGAATTTAAAAATATAGTCAATTAGGTCACAAAGAACTTAACTCGATTTTTAATAAAATCAAGTCCAATAAACAACATTACAGGACAATAGCATGTATTGTAATTAAAAAAACAAACAAACAATTACATACATACATACATACATACATACATACATACATACATACATACATACATACATACATACATACATACATACATACATACATGCATGCATGCATGCATGCATGCATACATACATACATACATACATACATACATACATACATACATACATACATACATACATACAATTTGAACTTTTACGAACTTTTTACATTTATTTTGGAAAGCTTTATCTTCGCAAGTATTTATTCGATTAATTTTTTCCGTCTTTTAAATCTTAAATGTTTGTTGTCTCAACATAGCAACTGTTGTGCTGATGTGCCTTACAACATTACTATGATGAATAATTTGTTTAATTATCACCTACAGTAATGTGCGAATAAAATTTTTTAAAAACGGGCAACAAATAAACGCAAAAATGTTTTTGTTGAAATTATCTCAAAGTCCTAATAGAGCAGTTTTTTTTAGGATTGTATTTGTCACTGAATTTGCAGGAGACATATCAAACATATAAATTACACAACACAATGTCCCAAGATGTCCGGCCCTTGGTGATATAAATATAACACAAATTCGACTGATATTGATCAGAAGTGTCTGGAATAGGTCATAACAATAAAATACAAGTTTGATTGCAGGTGAACTAAGTTGTGTGGTCTTTGCTGATAGAAATAAAATACACATATGATTAAATTCATACTAAGGTGTCTGACTTTTAGTCATAGAAATAAAATACACATTCGATTGCTATTGAATTAAGATGTTAGACCTTTGGTCATAGTAATAAAATACACATTCGATTGCTATTGAATTAAGATGTTAGACCTTTGGTCATAGTAATAAAATACACGTTCGATTGCTATTGAATTAAGATGTTAGACCTTTGGTCATAGTAATAAAATACACGTTCGATTGCTATTGAATTAAGATGTTAGACCTTTGGTCATAGTAATAAAATACACTTTTGATTGCTATTAAATTAAGGTATTAGGTCTTTTGGTCATAGTAATAAAATACACTTTTGATTGCTTTTGAATTAAGATGTTAGACCTTTGGTCATAGTAATAAAATACACGTTCAAATGCTATTGAGTTAAGATGTTAGACCTTTGGTCATAGTAATAAAATACACTTTCGATTGCTATTGAATTAAGATGTTAGGCCTTTGGTCATAGTAATAAAATATACTTTTGATTGCTATTGAATTAAGATGTTAGACCTTTGGTCATAGTAATAAAATACACGTTTGATTGCTATTGAATTAAGATGTTAGGCCTTTGGTCATAGTAATAAAATACACTTTTGATTGCTATTTAATTAAGGTGTTAGGCTTTTTGGTCATAGTAATAAAATACACTTTTGATTGCTATTTAATTAAGGTGTTAGGCCTTTTGGTCATAGTAATAAAATACACTTTTGATTGCTATTGAATTAAGATGTTAGGCCTTTGGTCATAGTAATAAAATACACTTTTGATTGCTATTGAATTAAGATGTTAGGCCTTTGGTCATAGTAATAAAATACACTTTTGATTACTATTGAATTAAGATGTTAGGCCTTTGGTCATAGTAATAAAATACACTTTTGATTGCTATTGAATTAAGATGTTAGAGCTTTGGTCATAGTATAAAAATACATTTTTGATTGCTATTGAATTAAGATGTTAGGCCTTTGGTCATAGTAATAAAATACACTTTTGATTGCTATTGAATTAAGATGTTAGGCCTTTGGTCATAGTATTAAAATACACTTTCGATTGCTATTGAGTTAGGGTGTTAGTCCTTTGGTCGTAGTAATAAAATACATTTTCGATTACTATTGATCTAAGGTGTCAGGTCTTTAGTCACATTAATATGGTCATGTTAATAAAATACACATTCGATTGATATTGAGTTCAGGTGCCAAACTTCTTATATATGTTGTGTGTGTGTGTTTGTGTGTGTGTTTGTGTGTGTGTATGTGTGTGTGTGATTTGGATTTTTAACGTAGCTTTAACAATTTCCCAGTCATATAGCTACGGTGTCTGTAGCATGGAAGTTTATAGTGATGTCTAGCATGGAGCATCGTGTCGCAGACATGTAGCATCTGGTGATGGTAATAAAATATGATGCTATTTAGCCATCGTGTCAGACCTTTCGTAATAGCAATAGCATGGTGTCAGACATTTCGTAATAGCAATAGCATATTCATTCAATATCCTGTTAAATTAAAGAGTCAAGCCAGTGGTGATTGTCATAACATACACATTCAATTGCTACCGAACTAATATTTATTGCTTGTCGTAGTAATAATACATACATTAGACTGAAATTGTGCTAATTTGTCCAGCCTTTAGCTGTAGTAATGAAGCACAGACAGTTGATTACACTCGTAATAGTCGTTCGATTGCATTTAAACTAAAGTATTAGGCCTTTGGTTACAGCAATAAAATGAACTTTAGAGTTGCACTTGAGCAAAGATGTCAGGCCTATAAGATACACATTCAATTGTACTTAGGCTTGGCTAAGGTGTCAGGTCGTTGGTGATGATAGTAAGATCTACGATGGATTGCAGGCCTTCAGTGTTGGTAGTAATATACACATTTAATTGCACTTGAGCTAAGATGTTAGACCGTTAGTGGTGGTAATAATGTAAACATTGGATTGCTCTTGAGCTACGTTGTGAGGCCTTTAATGGTGGTAATAAGGTACAAATAGGACTGCACTTGAGTTACGATGTCAGGCCCTTAATGGTGGTAATAAAATACATATTGGATTGTATTTGAGTTAATGCATCAGGCCTTTAGTGGTGGTAATAAGATACACATAGGAATGCACTTGAACTAGGCTGTCAGGCCCTTAGTGGTGGTAATAAGATACACATTATATTGCACTGAGCTAGGTTGTCAGGCCCTTATTTGTGGTAATAAGATACACATTAGATTGCACTGAGCAAGGTTGTCAGGCCCTTAGTGGTGGTAATAAGATACACATTAGATTGCACTTAGCTACGATGTCAGGCCCTTAGTGGTAGTAATAAGATACACATTAAATTTCACTGAGCTAGGATGTCAGTTATTTAATGGTGGTAATAAAATACGCATCAGATTTCACTGAGCTAGGATGTCAGGTACTTAATGGTGGTAATAAGATACACATTGGATTGCACTGAGCTAGGATGTCAGGCTCTTAGTGGTGGTAATAAGATACACATTGGATTGTACTGAACTAGGAATTGGGGTCTTTCATAACGGTAATAAATTTTACACTGCGTTGCACTTAGGCTAGGGCGTCAGGTCATTGGCAATAGAACTTAGATCTATGTTATATATATATATATATATATATATATATATATATATATATATATATATATATATATATATATATATATATATATATATATATATATATATATATATATATATATATATATATATATATATAGTAGTAATACCACACTCAACGGACACCTCCAAGAATGCCAACATGTACGAACTCGATTTCTTCACGTTTCGATTTGTATAAATGCTCTTGTTTTCACATTACTCTATTCTCAGACTGTAACACTTCCTGTCAGTTATCAATACCAATGCAGACTTTAACACATTGTTATAACCTTAGACGAAGAAAAAAAAATAGTGTACAATTGGTGGTTTCTAAAGTGTGCCTTTTCAAAGAGTCTTCATTGAAATCTCTCTGCCGGTTTTGCAGATATTTTTCGTTTTTTCCGATCAGTATATATGCCACAGTCTTTTTTGTTTTTCGAGCAAGTGCCGATAGACTGTTTAATCTAAATATGAGATAGTTACTTACCTCGTCATGGGGATAACGTTTTGAGTATCAACACTAGATTGTTGCTTACCTCGTCCTATGGATAACATCTTGAATCTTTACAGGAGATAGTAACTTAACTCGTCCTAGGGATAACATTTATAACCTTAACACAAGATAGTTGCTTACTTCGTCATGGGGATAACGTTCTAATCTTTACAGGAGGGTTGGGTTTTGTTTATACCTCATCTAAGATAACAATTTAATTTATTGGTTGTGTTTTCTTCTTACCTCATCTTAGGTAACATTTTTTTATTTAAACCTTTCTAATGACAATATCTGAAAAGCGTTTCTATCGGTTGACGTGAACAAACTATTGTAATGGATACATTTTCCTTGAATGTATGTTATTCCATATTAGGAAACCATACGTGTATATGTTTAACGTAAATACTAAAGTTAATATTAGAATCTTACTTCCTCGTGTTTACGACATTTTTCTCTCTGACGGTCAGTGACCTCGTGTTTGTGTAGTAAACAAGTAAGAACTGACCAAGGCATTAACCCTTTTCATATTATTTCAAACCCAAGGCTGGCCCGGTAGTATCTCCTAATGATTGGGATTCCTAGGATACTGTTGAACCAAGTTCTTTTCAACAATGCAGACAAAGTTCCAAGTAAAACTGCTAAAATAGCAACATTA
The DNA here is from genome assembly GCA_016746295.1 of Potamilus streckersoni. Classification (NCBI taxonomy): domain Eukaryota; kingdom Metazoa; phylum Mollusca; class Bivalvia; order Unionida; family Unionidae; genus Potamilus; species Potamilus streckersoni. The sequence goes on from JAEAOA010001006.1 coordinate 3,604,704, forward strand.
AATTCGATATTTCTTTTGATGAAACAATTTTATCAAAAGTCATAAAACTACGCTCTTTCAAGGTTGTGTTGTCATTGAAACTGCAAAACTGATATAAACTACAGCCGAGTACACCAAATGCAGGACTAATATAAAAATTAGAGCCGATTACGTCAGATGCAGGAGTGATGTTAATATAAAAAAGCTGAGTGCGTCAATTTCGGGAGAGGTATCTATAATGGCCCAGCAAATCATGTCTTCATATTGAAGATTATGGATTTAATTCTGACTGGGTTTTTTAGCAGGACACCCCCAACCCAACAGCATCGAAATATCGCATTACAGCAACACTGTGCCGTCGAGTGTAGTTAAGCCACTGTGTTAAAACTGATGTTGGGAATAACACAAAATGGTGATATATTTTAATAGGAAAACTTAAGTCAAATTAATCAACAAATTAGAATAATTGTTATCATCGTTTAGTAAATATCATTATTAATATATCAAACCGGACTTCGGGGACACAACCAATAAAGACAACATTTATCAACTCTTCTTCATATTTCATTCGATATTCAATCTCTGAAAAGCACACCTATCCACAAAAGTCAGGTATGTCGGTTCCTCATATATATATATATATATATATATATATATATATATATATATATATATATATATATATATATATATATATATATATATATATATATATATATATATATATATATATATATATACAACATAGTTTTAATTTGAAACAATTATCATTGTTGAAAGCTCCCGCTATTAAGGCCAAATCGGAACAGAGAATACTCATAAAGGAATGAAGAAAGATGGCGCACTTTTAGGGCTTAACTTTATTTCAATCTTTGCTTCGACTTTTGTTATAAATCTGTGTGTCATTACTGCACGTGTCTTTCTTTTCTAACATTCCGTATTCCACTTTCGTGTTTTGTCAAGCAACCTCCGACAATGTACGATGATTTCACACGGAGGAAAAAGGTCACTGACCTCCTCCAAAGGATAAAGTTTAATATAAATATTAATAGCGTGTATGTCAACACTTCTTTCTTTTTCTTCTTTTTGTTGAAAGCAATGTTTCGTCTTGTTGTTCTTTTTGTTTTCGAAAAAACTGACCTTTAATATAAATGTTAATATTAAAGACACTAACGGTGATTTGCAGCCACACGGTTTCTGTTAGTAGGGCGTTGACCATAGGAATGTAAGGTACATTGACCTTATCTGTGTCAGGTAAACAAACAACGATTGCAATATTAATCACGTGCATCAAGGTTTAAGGGCTTGTTTAGCGTATAAAATGTACTGCATAAATATTGCTGTTTCTTTTTATATATATATATATATATATGTATGTATGTATGTATATATATATATATATATATATATATATATATATATATATATATATATACATACATACATACATATATATGGTGGTAATTGTTTTTATTTGTAACATATATGAATTTAGTCATATATATCATGCTTCATTCTTTTGAATAAGACAATTTCATTTTTCTTTTCTTTTTAAAGTTTCATATAAAGGAAGATTGCAGGATTTTAGTATTGGTCTTCTTTTGTTAAATAATGAGAAAAGTTACACTCATATACTATTTGAAATAATTGTGTACAATACGCATGTTTTTGTTCTATTAGTTCTAGGATTAACATTCATTTGTTCAATTGGCTATAAGAGATACTGTTATAGTCATATAGTCAAATGGACTATTGGCCGTAAGGACCATTGACCATAAGGACTATTTCCCATAAGTATCAGTCATATTTAATAATCAATAAGCATTTAACAATCGTAATATAAATTACTTTTATTCACCGTAAAGTTTTAAGCGTAATAATTCCGAAACTATAAACTATAATAATTTTTAAAAATTACCAGGATTTGTATATAGTTAGTATAGTCTATTTTATGCTTTTAGTTTCTACCTAGAATATGTGCTTAAGTTAATATTTCTAAATATGCGATAAAAATGCAACTGCACCCTAGTATGTTGCGACATCAGTGTGGTTTTACGTTGCAACGGCTCTGATAACTCTCTCACCATGCGATAACGTTTCAGGACAAGATATTCGATTCCGGAAACCCATTGCAAAAAAGCGGCTTTCTGTTTGAAACGGGCAGTCGTTTCTCAGCCCATCTATAAATTTCCGCATAGTTATATGACTGCACTGAAACAAAGTAACTGAGCCACAAACTTCACCATTGGTTTCATATTCCTACCTAAACATTAATTCCAAATTCGCGCGCGCGCGTGTGTCTGTGTGTGTGTTTTTGTAATTTAGATTTTTAACGCAGTTTTAACACTTTTTCGGTCATTTCGCTTCGATGTCTGCAGTGTGGCAGTTTGTAGTGCTGTCTAGCAATGAGGCATCATGCCGCAGACATTATAGCATGAAGTCCCACCCAATCACATTATTCTGACACCATGCCGACTAGGCATAACACTAACCTCTTAATGCTGAGCGCCTAACAAGGCAGGTGTTGGTACCATTTTCATAAATCTTTGGAATGACTCTCAATCCATCCATTAATTTTCCGCTTAGTTGTATTACTGCACTGAAACAAAGTAACTGAGCCACTAACTTCACTATTTGTTTCATATTCCTACCCAAACATTAATTCCAAATTCGTGTGTGTGTGTGTGTGTGTGTGTGTGTGTGTGATTTAGATTTTTTACGTAGTTTTAACACTTTTTCGGTCATATCACTACGATGTCTGCAGTGTGGCAGTTTGTAGTGCTGTCTAGCACTGGGGCATCATGCCGCAGACACTATAGCATGATGTCCCACCCAATCACATTATGCTGACACCATGCCGAATAGGCATAACACTAAACTCTTAATGCTGAGCGCCTAACAAGGCAGGTGTTGGTACCATTTTCATAAATCTTTGGAATGGTTCGGATGAGGTTTGAACCCACAACCTACAGCATCCGAGATTGACGTTCTACCTACTAGGCCACCGGAGCGTCATTACAAATACGTTAAGTTTGCGGAGAAATCGTTTGTGAAAGATGAAAGTATATTACTATAACACTCTGGAATATATCTCGAAATGAAGACATTACGCTTATTTCAAAATCGGTCAATATTACGTTCCGTGCAGCTTCTGGAATTAAACGTTTCATCTCTTTCGGTGCACAGATGTATGTTTGGTAAGTTGACTTGGTAACAAACAGTACGGAGCGGCAAGGTTGAAACCGGTACAAAGATGCCAGGTACAACCATGAGTGTTGGTAAATGACATCAAAAGTCCAGCCAAATCATCTAATTGTTCTCACAAAAAAAAAAAGAACTCGATCTACTCCTCATGGAATATGAGATCTGCGATTTGGGCTGCGCTGCGATGTCAAATTCCATATATGTAGGACATGGAGGAAGTGTTGTCTTACCATCACCAAACTCTAGACACCTCTGTTCATGATGGCGCCACTGTCGATTCAAAGAATGCTTTAGTAGCGCTATTAACTCAAGCAGAGTCAGTTATGTGGGTGGGGGTTTTTTGGTGGGGTGTTTGTTGTTTTTTGTTTTGTTTTTGTTGGGGTTTGTTTTAATGACTTAAAACTAATACAAATATTTTGCAGAAAATTACTCGCGTGAAACCAGGATAGTAATGATTTACTGTGAATAAGATACAAACTAGTAAAAAAAACAACATATATGATGATTTACTGTGAATAAGATACAAACTAGTACAAAAAAACAACATATGTTATGATTCACTGTGAGAAAGATACAAACTAGTAAAAAAAAAACAACATATGTGATGATTTACTGTGAATAAGATACAAACTAGTAAAAAACAACATATGTGATGATTTACTATGAATAAGATACAAACTAGTACAAAAAACAACTTATGTAATGATTTACTGTGAATAAGATACAAACTAGTACAAAAAACCACATATGTAATGATTTACTGTGAATAAGATACAAACTAGTACAAAAAACAACATATGTGATGATTTACTGTGAATAAGGTACAAACTAGTACAAAAAACAACATATGTGATGAATTACTTTCAATAAGATACAAACTAGAACGAAAAACAACACATGTAATGATTTACTGTAAATAAGATACAAACTAGTACAAAAAACAACTTATGTAATGATTTACTGTGAATAAGATACAAACTAGTACAAAAACAACATATGTGATGATTTACTGTGAATAAGATACAAACTAGTACAAATAAACAACATATGTAATGATTTACTGTGAATAAGATACAAACTTGTACAAAAACAACATATGTGATGATTTACTGTGAATAAGATACAAACTAGTACAAAAAACAACATATGTAATGATTTACTGTGAATAAGATACAAACTAGTACAAAAAACAACATATGTTGCTAATTGACTCAGATTCAGTAGTTTACAATGCTTCAGACAGAAAAGAAAACTAATTCTTCTTGTATATGGTCTTGCGAATGAACTTGGATAGTCATACGAAACGAATATAGTAGCTTTTATCTATTTGGGATCCAATGAACGATAGCACCACGACCAATAATCCCTATGACCAAACCAACTTGTGTCCAAAACTCCATATAAATATATGGCTACGACCAATCGTCCTATGGTCAATGTCCTGTGACCTTTAGTCCCATCACAATTATATGAATAGCATATCGATATTTTGAACCTAAGGAGTAAAATTTCGGTTTACGGTAGGTGAAAGAATTTGGTTTACTCCAATTTTACTTATAGTAATGTATTTAAATATATTCTAAGCAACGTTAAGATTAAAACTCACAGTGGAGATATTATTATAATAAATTTTATGAAAACAGTTTCTTAAAAGGCTCAATTCAATCGTATTTAAGGATTGCGTCACCATTAAAATTTGCAGGAACTGTAGGTATCAGAATCGAGTACTATCGGAACCCCGTTCCTTCCCTGTTCTTTTAATGAACGCTAACCAAGTTATAACAGGAAACCTATATGACCAGTGTAGTAATACACCTTATTTTCAGACTGATGTATTGACTACACCTGTGAGAAGGAGTGTTACATATGTTGTTTTTTGTACTAGTTTGTATCTTATTCACGACTGCAATCTTCATGTGGTTCTTCTCGTTCTAACATCCAGAACCTTGATCACGTGTTGACAACGCATGCCATCTCTACAGCGGGAGTAAAACAGAATAAAAATGACAGAACATAAGAGAAATGGTTCTGGTTGTCCAAAGACGACCAATGTTTCAGAACTTTAGTGACGGAAATAGGTCGGAATGTTTATATATTTTTAAAACTAATTTATTCAGAAATATTGACGACGTTGATATAACGAGGCTGCGATACTTTCACAAATTTAAAGGACAGTTCTGGTCACATAGTATGTATTGTGTATATGTGCCTCTAACAAGGACAAACAATCATCAGCTCTTCTTCGTTTTTGTTTTGTTAAATCTCAATGCAAAGCACACCTGTCCATAGAAGTCAAGTATTTCTGGCTCTCAAGTGTCCTTTTTATATAGTTTCACAGTAAATTACACTTACCAAAGTTTTTATTTAAACTATTCGAAGAAAGTCAAACATCAGTTGTAATATCGCAGCAAGCGCCTTTAAAACAAAATAGGCTGCCTCATTCCTCACCGCCAAAAAAAAAACAAAAACAAAAAAACTTAAAACAATCGGGGAGGCAGAATTCTCGTAACACAGGAAAACATGAAACACAAATGAACAATACCAGTTGATTTTTCTTTTCATTCTTTCAGAGTTTTCTTGTAAATATCTGCGCACATTTTGCGCTTGCTTTTTCCCCGTTCATTATTTTTACTAATTTTACTAGTTTTGGGCTTTTACAAAGCTATATTTCTAACAGTGTGCTTAATATCCGCAGTAAATAGTTTACTGACGTTGTCCAGTAGATAAAGTGTTAAATAATGATAATGTTAGGAAACCTTTAAAAGCGTCCTATCACTTAGAACGACAAATTAATATTATTCGATTAAATTACTTAAAGACTTTTACAGTGCTTGAAATACAAATACCATTTGGAATAAATGTTAAGGCTAACGTTGGCAGGAGGGTAATTTCCAATGTTTGTGATGACGTCGCTTCTGCCAGTAGTTCTCATCAGTACTTCATCCTTAGCAAATAAACAAATAATGTCAACATAATTAATCCTTTATTCATTAAATCAATCTGACAAGTACGTTCAACGTGAAATTATACAAGAATTTGTTTTATTCTTTATACTTAAAAAAACATATTTGCTTCATCCGAAACCCTCATTTTTGGAAATGAATTGTACAAGCTCTCAAAATAACTATAAAAGCAGATCGTTTTTATAATTATAGCCATTTTAGCTGAGGGAAATGACTGGTGTGCACGAAATTTTCCATAACATCTGGCACAAAACTAGCAGCCAGTTCGTAGACTACTCTGCGACTGCAGCGACTGTGCTAGTTAGTGAGTATAAAGACAAGAAATAAAAAAAAATCGTTATATTCTCGCACGAGGTAACCGAAGCCATTAGCTTATAAACTTGTCAAAAATGGAAACAATCCACGTGACTATCAGAAACGCAGTGCAATTCTACAAAGATCAGCGTGTGGAAACTATTCGTTTTCCAAAAGATTTTGTACCTGATTTTATTCACGTATATAATGCATGATTATTACTAAAATAAAAATCATGAAAATAACTGTTGTGGAAAAACGCTCGTCTAGATTATTTACCATGAACTATATAGTAAGTACATTTTAAGCTAGACCACAGCTGAATAAATTTCAACTGACCCCAAGATGTACCTTGATCTAATTATGTTTTTACTCTGGTTTAACGCCTTTTTTCAGCACACGATAGGCTATAAATGGCGGCCCGTATAACCGGTGGAAGAAAACCAGAGAAAATCCTGGGAAGAACAACCGACCCACAGGAGGCTAGTGGCAAGGTGTTTCGGGACCCCAAAATAACTCTTAACAAAAACTATTGATTGTTGAGAAGTATATCATACTCAACCAATCAGATATTAATTTCAGCATCAGAACTTAAGTCTATACTAAATTTGAGTGTAGAATCCAGCGATTGATTGAATAAATTTGAAACTGACCAATTTAAATGAACCAATTAAATGTCTTAAGTTGAGACTCTTGTTGGTGAAAATGAGACTGGATTAAAGAATTTTAGAATTAGGTTGTCAAATCTGGCCATCAATTTTATTTTGTGAAATCAGGGCCAGAGCCACTAAGAGGCCTTTTTTATATCCCGAAACCTGCCAAGTATTTTCCAGTACTTGAGCAGTTTTTATATCTTTTTTCATACAACTTTACTCATAAGTGTTGAGTGATGTAGACTGAAAGTAACTTTAAGACAGTGTAACTTGACGGTACCTTTAGGATAGTGTAACTTTACTGTACTTTAAGGTCAATGTAACCTCACTGTACATTTAGGACAATGTAACTTTACTATATCTTTAGGACAGTGAAAAATGACTATCTTAGGGACAGTATAAATTGACTGTACCTTTGGGACAGTGTAACGAGACTTCCTTAAGGACATCGTAACTTGACTATTCCGTTAGCACAGAACAGCTTTAGTGTATATTAAGGACAGCGTAACTTGATTGTATCTTAAAAATAGTGTAACTTGGCTGTAATTTTTTGACAGTGCAAATTGATTAACACCTTAAGGACAGCGTAACTTGACTGTATCTTTAGGACAGTGTAATTTGACAGTGTGAAATATCAACAATATTTTCTGTTACCTATGACCTTACTATTCAGTAGTGAATTTAATAACAATTTCGCAAATTTGCGTGACGGTCACTGATGATAAATTTAATTGCTGCACACATTCCTTCACAAGATTTTTATGAAAGTTGCATAACATACATGTGACAATATTTGATATATATATATATATATATATATATATATATATATATATATATATATATATATATATATATATATATATAATTAAAAAAATACAGTCATGTCTAAAAAAATTTTTATCATAACATACATGTGACAATAGTTCAATTTGACTCACTGTAAGACTATTTATACCCTTACATACATACATACATACATACATACATACATACATACATACATACATACATACATACATACATACATACATACATACATACATAGATACATACATACATACATACATACATACATACATACATACATACATACATACATACATACATACATACATACATACATACATACATACATACATACATACATACATACATACATACGAATTTCTTTTAAGCGTATGGTAGGTTATTTTGTTCTAATTTGCTCTATAGAGGACATATCAAAATTACATTTTTTACAATTTTAAGAGGAAAAAAGAAAGGAAGAATGTAATCAGATTATGTCTTTTACTGATCCACCTGTCTATACAATTTCTAAAAAAAATGATATTATAAGTGTTCAACACTAATATTTCTGTATTGTTGCACTAGTGATTATATTTTAGTTTTGTTCTAAGTTTAGCAATCCGCTGATCACGATATAGATGGATATGATACTGTTAAACACGTTCGACCTTTATAAATTTCGGTGCACTGAATCAGACACGACAATGGAAGCCTTTCCATAACTGTGGGACATTTGAGAGAAATGCTATGCATTTGTTAATGTCGTCTGCTTGTGTCAAATCAGTGCTGAATTACAGTGCAGCTCATAATAACATGATAAGGTCATGATGGCATGGTCAATTTAAATTTGTTATTTTACCGTAACGCTATCAAAAGAAGGATATAGTGGACATAATTGGTTGCAACTTTTAATTCTTAAAATTAATGAAACAAGCAAATCTTATGCAATATTAATAATCCCAATAACAGTCTTGTAAAAGAAAAGTCAAGGAAAGGCATACGAGACCAGTGTAACTCTCCGATGACCTATCGTAAAAATAGGTTATGGAGCTTTCTGTTGCGGGACACACATATGATGTATGAAATCAGGGTGAGATCGAAATAATATATCGAAGTATTACAAAGATAGAAAGCCCATCATACAGGACATAAACTTCAGAAAAAGAAAACATCATTAAAAAACCTATAGGAAATGACCTGAAGCTCTTGAATCGGGAGTAAGATGTGCAATAAAGAACCAAAGCCAAAGAAAGCAGATGGACTCTATGACATTCAAGCAGAATTCCTCAAAAATCTTGGAGGAAAGGCCGAAAATCACCGAGCGCAAATTAGACACATCTCCAGGTATTGCTTAAAGGAGACCAGAAATAAAACTTTTCCTTTTATGGATGTAATTCTCTACAAATTTTAATTCGACTGTAATGTTTATAAATTGCATATCTTAGGCGGGTAGTGATTATATTGCGTGAAAGATACCAGGATTTCGTAAATTGCAGTTTTTCCTAGTTTTGATGAGATAGTAGTTATGTAGTCTCGTGATGCAATTGTTAATGTCATCGAATGGAAATAGAAACATGGCGAGCAAGACAGGTAGGAGGAGACAAGATTTGTGTTGCACATTAAAAAGTTGAATCTTTTTCTGAGAGATGCACTTAACTTTATCTTTTAAACTGTATGATAAAAATTTTAAAAAAGTAATGTAATTTTAAAATAAATACTTATAAATTGTGTGCTAAGCAAAAATGTGATAAGAAATAAATGATGGTGCCTAATGTAAAAATTAAAAATTTGCCACAATGCAATAAATTCATTTAAGAAGGATGAGATTCAATTGTATTATATGTAAATTACATATCCATTACCTATCCCCAAAACACCACCTAAGGACAAATATTTTAAAAATATACATCCAATACTGAAACATTAAGAGATAATACGGAATTCTGGTCGAAGAGACCAGAACGGGTACTGACGTGTGTGAAACAATATCCATTACCGGGATGTGTAAAAGGCATTGAGAACGGTTTTCATATATCGCAAGTTAAGCAGTAGGATTTCAACAAAAACAAACAAAAAAACCCCCCAAACAAATAAATCCGCAACGCATAAATCATAAGTAATTAATTTAAACATTAGCAAGCTTCCTTCTTATGGTTCAGATAACGTGTATTTTACATGCAGGCTAAATTACCGTGTTGACAAATCTGATAAGGAATACATGTCTGGTATAATAGTTTATGCACTGTACTAGTCAGTGCTCAAAAAAATTATTTTAGGTACAGACCCCTAGCTGATGACTTTAATAAACTCACAAGCCCTGGCTGACATTCCACAAGAGGGGCCCCGACCGACCCAGTGGTCTAAAGTACTGTCCGTTACGGATCACTGCCATCTCACCTCTATCTGCGTGGGTTTGAGTCTAAGATTCGGCGAATGTAGATATGTGAGAAAGCTTGTCAGTAGCTTCTCGTGGGTCGGTGGTTCTTTCCGGTGATTTCCCGATTTCTTCCTCCACCATTAATACTGGCCGCCATGAATAGCCTATCGTGTGCTGAAAAATGGCGTTAAGCCCAACAACAACAACAACAACAACAACAACAACAACATTCCACAAGACGGGACAATTCATTCTTGTCAACTCTCAAGCCGGGAGAAAACCCTCCCGATTTTGGGGGTATTTCCACCCTTGCCTCGCGATCTAGTAATATATCCGAATTGTTCGCAGAGAACTCCCGATTAGTACATTATGTTAGTCAATTTCATTTCTCAGAAAGAAAGAAAAAAAAACAAACATCAAACTACACATAAATAGATACAACTTATTGTATCGGAATACTTCCTCGATTACACTGTACCGAGTCTCGCTATCAAGGGATCTTTATGATAGGTCTTGTTTTAGGAGCTATACCCGGTTGAATCCGTCTGATGACAGACTTTTCAGAGACCGTTTTATTCTTGGCTTCTTGTGTGTGTCACCCACTTGGTCGCAGTCACAGACTTGGTCGCCGACTTGTCACAGAGTCGCCGACTGGTGGCCGACTTGTCTCGGTCTTGGTCGCTGCCGCCGACTGGGTTGCCAAATTGTCCCAGGATTGCCGACTGGTCTTTCTCTGGTCGCCGATTTGGTCACAAGGTCACCGACTGGTCGCCGACTCGCCGAATGGTCTACCTCAGGTCGCCGACTTGGTTTTTTTTTTCTGGTCTCCAACTTTTCACAGGGTCATCGACTGTCGCAAGGTCGCCGACTGTGTCGGAGACTTGTCGCCGAGTTGGCGTCTTTATCCGCTAGAGATCGACAGAGAGACGAGCGTGTGAAATTATGAAAGAAGTGTAATTCTCAGGCAAAAACTTGTATTACCACAATACCTCTGCTTTTGCTTGGATGAGCCTTGTAGCATGGGGTTGTTCGTCAACGAAAGGTTTTGTACCTATCTTTTTCCGATTTCTGGCCGGTTCTCTTCTGTCCAACAGAATACGATCAAATGTGCTTGCTCTGGCGGGATGGTTATACTTCTACACTGCAGGGGACGTCATCACTCTGCACCGCTTCATAACACACCACCACAGGAGCCACAGTTGGTCTGTATAGGGGGCGCTCACAAGCTATTATGTACTTTTGAGAGAGTGAGGTATGTAATGTGAAATTGTTTGCATTGTAAACATGCACATTGGAAAGAATGTTGGCATACCTTTATGCTACTTTGATGTAATGTGACTGATATTTCTTTGGATATTGTACTTTTGGAAACTTTAAATGATCTTAACACTCTGCTAACTAAATTGACTGCTATCTTGTGCTCCAAAAATCAGCCTGAATTTGTCTAAAGTACACTATCCTTAACAGCTATTAAAATAGGGAAAATTAATTTTGCCAAACTAGACTAGAAAAAACCAGTTTCTGAAAGTGCAGTGAACATATTACCAAATATATAAAAATAAAATAAAGTTATCAGTTCGATTTTTACAATTTACCTCTGAATTACAGAAAGTGAAAATGATCGAGTGGAGCTAGGACTTAATTGAAAGGTGAAAATCTGCAGAAAGGCCAAGCTGTATACTCTATAACCCATAGTACATCCATCAATCATACACCAAAATGAAGGGAATTAAAGATTTTTTTAACAATACCTAAGATATACAAGGTCCTTGTAAATAGCCAGCATGACTAGTGAGGAAACCCGGGGGAATTCTTTTTCTTAAAATTCTAACCATATGCAAAATACAAAACTGTAGAGCGCCACCGTATATACCCAGGAGGAATCATGTGACCAAAATTAATACCTTAGATGGCACTACATAATCCGCCAAAAATTTAAAATCATAAAAATTTAAAATCATGACATAAACTTTAAAGAAATGAAAATTAAAGTCCATAGGGTTTCCTCGTTAAACAACATGCTCCTCCACTATTATGTGCTTCCACGCACATACGAATAGTAAAAAAAGAAATTATACAAATAAATAAGATTACTTAAATCATAGTTAAATCATTTTAAATTTTAAATTAAACAAAGGAATTTTTTAAAATGCATTTGATTCTCTGTGACAGATTAGCAAAGTTCACAAAGAATTCTTCCAATTTCTTGGGTAATTTCCTGTTTGCCAGGTCGCTCATCACCAGCAGTTCTTGACTCCATTGTCGCTGTTGTTCATTGGGACAACTTCTACTATAGTGTCCATGGGGCCAGGCTCAACACGACTGGTGTCATCATAGTCGTTGTCCCTTGATCCTTATCAATACATTCCGAAGTCTTAGCGACTTTATTATCTCCCCCATATCTCTTCAAATCTTCAAGCGATCCACGTGCACTACGATGGGCGTCCTATATCTACCGCATTTAACTCTGTAATTGACGTCACTAAACCTGTTAATGACTTCGTAGGGCCCATACCACTATGTCTATAATATACGTGAAATACCCATTTTTGTTTACGGCGAAAACAACCAGACAAGAACGCCTGCCTAAAATCTCTCCCATCTGGTCCTGGCTATCATACTAGCGCTTCTGACTCCGCATATTACTTTGCACTTTCTAATCTTTCCAATGATTGAATCCATTCATGCGAACTACTATAACGTTGATTAGGTGGTTTTCAAAACACAACATCCAACGGTAAGTATACCTCCCTTCCCATCATCACGAAACTGGGAGTAAAACCTGAGGTCTCATAACTTGCAGAGCGGTATGCCATCACTAGGTATGGGAGATAATCATACCAGTCTCTGTTGTTTTTCGACGAAAGCATATAGCATGTCCTCTAGCATTTGGCTCATCCTTTCAACCATGCCGCCGCCTTGCGCATGGCATGGACTGGTCCTAGTTTTCTCGATTGCAAGGAATCTGCACATTTCACGAAGGAGCTCATTCTCGAACTTTCATCATTGGTCGTGTGAATCTGTCGTGACACACCAAAACATGTGACGAATACCTCTACTATCAATTTTGAGATAATTGTAGCTTCTGGACTAGGCATTGGGAATATTTCAGTCCATTTTGTGAAGTAGTTGGCAATCACGAGAATATAAACATTTCCATTTCCTGTCTTCGGGATTGTCCGTAAGATGTCAACAGTTATGCGATCCATGGAAACCCCTGACACAGTCAGCTGCATTGAAAATCGCCTTTTCTGTCCTGGCGACTTTCGTTTCGCACATATTCATATCTCTGTTAACACAGTTGCACATCTTTCTTTAGTCCTACCCAATAATACTCTTTTCTGATCTTCTGTTGAATTTTTCTGATGCCCATATTATTTCGACTTCGCGAATCGTACGCCATACGTAGGACATCATTTCTCTTTTCTCGTGGAACGATAGCTTGACTGCTAATTTCTCCACCGTCGTGCGACTTCCATCTGCGACAGAGCATGATTTTTCATCAGCATACCATATCTGGCAACTTCTTTCCACTGTGGTCATTTCTAACTTTACACACAACTCATCCCAATTGCGATTTCCTTGTTGGATTTCTTAGCTTCGGCAAATTCGCTACCACAAGACGTTTGTATTACAGATACTGACATATCAGTCGCAACACTTTATTCTTTGTTTGTTGTAGGATCATCGCTAATTGTTTTTGTTTCTTTTTTTTTCGGTTTGTGTCTTGAAAACCGCATTGCCGACATAGGCCACTGCACAGGGCGTCAGCGTTACCATGCAGTTTTCCTGGACGATGTTGAATCTCAAAATAATACTGCAACAGGGCTTTGATCCATCTTGAGAAATGAACTTCAGGATTCTTGATATGCAGTGAACCACTTCAGTGAGCTGTGGTCCGTCCTAATCACGAAATGTTTTCCACACAGGTAATACTTGAAATATTTCGCAAAGAATACGATTGCCCATAGCTCTTTTCTTATCACGCAATATCTTCTCTCAGCTTTAGTTAACGATAGACCAGCATATGCTACAACCCTCTCGCATCCGTTGTGAACTTGCGACAAGACAGCTCGAAGTCCGCTATCGCTAGCGTCTGTGTCAATAATAAAGGGTTTTTCAGGGTATGGGAACGCTAATACTGGGTTCGTCGTCAATCTCCTCTTCAGGTCATCGAATGATGACTGACAACTCTCAGTACAGATAAAAGGTCTCCTTTTCTGTCAGTCGGTGAAAGCTTGTTGCGTATCTGCAAATCCCTTTATGAATCGTCGGTAGTATGAACATAGTCCTCAGAAGCTGCGAAGTTCTGTCTGCGACGTTGTGTTTCTCCAGTCGACGACGGCGGAAACTTTCTTTGGATCTGCACCTATCCCCTCCTTCGACACAATATATCCCAGGTACTTCATCACTTCTTTCGCGAAGAAGCGACATTTCTTGGGCATTTGTTTCAGACCAGCTTTCAGCAATATGTCAAAAATCTGTCGTAGACGATCCAATTCCTCCTCAAATGTGCGTCCAAAAATTATTATGACGTCGAGGTAGTCCAAACATATCTGCCACTGCAGTCCTGCTAGAACTGTCTCAATCAGTCTTTCAAAGGTACATTACAGAGTCCGAACAGCATAACATTGAACTCGTATAAACATTGCCTAGTCGCAAATGGTGTCTTTGACAAATATTCTGGCTCCATTTCTATCTGTCAATATCAAACTCATGAAGTCTAACGTCGAGAACCAAGTTGCTCCTAATAGCAAGTCAAGCGACTCGTCGATCCACGGTATAGGGTAGGCGTTCTTAGCAGTCACTTCGTTCAATGCACTGAAGTTGATGAAGAACTTCGTCTTGACATCCTTTATCTTTACTAAAAGCACTAGTGGTGACCATGGACCTGAAGATGGATAAATTATCCCTTTTGTTCAACATAATCGTTCACATGCTTCTCAAATTCTTCTCTGGCGTGAATCGGAACTCTTCTAGGGGGCAGTTTTATTGGTCTCGAACTCCCTGTTTCAACTCTGTGTCGCGTCTTTTTAGTCCTTCCAAGATCAGCATCAGATGCGGAAAAGAGTGACTGGCAGTTGCAGAAAAACCTATCCACCTTTCGTGCGTATTCTTCAGAGAGTGATTCTTTTATGCCCGAGCTAGTTCTTCCAAATGGGTCGGTATTCGAGACTGGAACTCATTATGCTGAGGATAACAAAAAGTCGCACTCCGATCTAAGTCGACGATTTCTCGGACTTTTCTAATACAGCTTTGTTTGTCCCAGCATAGGGCGTTTGGTTATCTGCAGTTTCATTCAGTATCCGCACGTGCAAATTCCCTTTCCGGATCTGACTAATGTTCTCGAGACTAAGATGTGGCGCTCTCCAAACTACTGATACTGCTCTATTGTTACGAATCTGTAGTTAAATTACATGTGTGTAATATTTCAATTTTTCTATTTTATTTCTATTTTAATTTTTTTATATCATTAAATGTAATTATTGTTATGATTATGATTATGTTTTCATGGGTCTGATAATTTGTTAGAAACATCGTGCTTACTTGAAATGTAAATGTGACTCGTGTAAGCATGTTTTTCGCATGAAGGTTTTGCCGTTGCATGTAAACAGGCAGTAAGAGCTTTGTAAATCACAGGTTGTGACCGAGGTTGTTTCTAAAATTTTACTTGTTTACTTTTTGTAATACCCATTTGTGATTTCAAAATCATACGTGTCCTTCGTGCATGTGTACATGAAATGACGTATTAGAATGCTTTAAATGCTCAGTAACCTGTAAGAAATATTCAGTTGTAGTCGGTCATAGTCGAGAATAATAACATCTTAGACTTTCTAATACATGTACCTGAAAAAG
Source organism: Potamilus streckersoni (assembly GCA_016746295.1). Lineage (NCBI taxonomy): Eukaryota > Metazoa > Mollusca > Bivalvia > Unionida > Unionidae > Potamilus > Potamilus streckersoni. Next base: position 3,620,819 of record JAEAOA010001006.1, read on the forward strand.
TATTTATCTGCTGGAAAGAGTTGTTCGTTCGTACGTATGAGAAACAAAATGTGTATTGTTAGTAGTGGTAGCTATATTTCATGTACTTTTTAAATAATTATTTTTCTCTGGAGAACAACACTATTGGCTTTGGACAAAGACATTTTCCTGAAATAATTTCTAAATTAGAACAGAATAATACAAATTGTACTTCACATTGAAAATTCTGGACATTTTGGGTTAAACTTGGAATGGAACTGAGATTCAGACTGTATCAATTACGAACTGTTTATTCATAGGACTTAATGCGTTTTCACAACTTTAGAACAAAAGTTTTGATCTTTTTCGTAAATCGTTAGTCTGGTTTCGTATATTTACATTTTCTCTTGTTTCCTATAGAAATTAATTATTTTTTTTTTAAATTTTCAAAGCTTGTTGAAGTCACACTTTCTTTGTGTTACTCTGAACAAGCCGGTACGTAACAATATCACTTCAATTTTCGGCACTGCTGAAGACGACAGATTGTCAAGTTTTCCTGGAACGATCACTTCGTGCATCGCTGGAACATTCACTGTCTCTGCGACAAATATTCTGGCGCATCCTACTTGTCCTTTAAACGTACAAGGTAAATTCTCCTTGCCGATGGAAAGGCGACCCTTGTTAACATCGAATCGACACGAGTTAAACTTAAGAAAGTCTAATCCAAGTATTCCCTCTGCTAATATGTCAGAAGGCAGCATTTTATATCGTCGATGAATGCCTTATAGAATCATTTCGAAAAGTCCATTCCCGTCGACCGACATAGATCTATCGTCTGAGAGACTGATTTTCCTCTCACGGGAATCAGGTTTGGTCTTTACTCCGGTTTAATCATCCTATAAATTTCTCTAGATAGGATAGTTACTGTAGCACCTGTATCAATCAAGAGATAGAAAAGTCCATTGAATTGTACCAGCTACATACAATCCAACGTATCTCATGTGACCCGTCGACAGCTGGGTCGGTTGCGAAATACTGTTACATTATTTCTTAAAAGGGCAGTCTTTCTTAAAATGTCCCAGCTGTCCGCACCTGTAACCAACAAGTTCGTCATTTGTTTCTGATTCTGCGTCACTCTGCGACTTGTCTCAATTGCTTAGTACTTCTTACTTCAGTCGTAAGATCAGCGACCAACCTCGTCAGCTCCATTATTTGTTCTCTTAGTTTTCTGATCATTAGCCCGTTTTCCTTTTCCTGCATCGACATGCCACGACGTGCCTTTTTTTTTTTCTCCCTGTCGTTATAGCACAATTCTAGCGAACGCCTCTAACTCGACAGCTATTTTCACCGCATTGCAAATCATAGTTCTCGGGATATCGTCTTATTCCTGGCTTCTTGTGTGAGGCACAGACTTGGTCGCAGTCGTCGACTTGTCACAGGGTCTCAGAATTGTCACTATCTGGGTCGCTCACTTGGTTGCAGTCGCTGACTGGTCGGTTCGCCGGCTGGTCTCCCTCTGGTCGCCAACTTGTCGCAGGGTCGCCGACTGGTCTTTCTCCGGTGGTCGCAGAGTCACTGACTGGGTAGCAGACTTGTCGCCGAGTCGCGTCGCTATCCGCGAGAGAGAGAGAGAGAGAGAGAGAGAGAGAGAGAGAGAGAGAGAGAGAGAGAGAGAGAGAGAGAGAGAGAGAGAGAGAGAGAGAGAGAGAGAGAGAGAGAGAGAGAGAGAGGACAGTGAGAAATGATAAAAAAAGAGAGAGAGAGAGAGAGAGAGAGAGAGAGAGAGAGAGAGAGAGAGAGAGAGAGAGAGAGAGAGAGAGAGAGAGAGAGAGGACAGTGCGAAATGATTACAAAAGAGTTATTCTCAGCCAAAACTGTATTATCGCAAGACCTCTGGATTTGCTTGGACAAGGCTTGTAGCGCCTGGCTGTTGGTCAACGAAAGACCTTGTCCCTATCCTTTTCCGATTTTTGGCCTGGCTCTTTCCTGTGCAACGAAATACGACCTGCTCTGGCCGGGTTGTTACACTGCTACATTGCAGGGGACGTCTTTACTCTTCGCCTTTTTCAAGTACACCAACATAGCAGCCACAGTTGGTCCGTATATATATATATATATATATATATATATATATATATATATATATATATATATATATATATATATATATATATATATATATATATATATATATATATATATATATATATATATATATATATATATATATCAAGGCGGAATCACGTGACCAAAAACTAATAAGTTAGATGGCACTAAAAAGCCCTCCAAACAAAATTCCAACATAAACTTTAACGAAACGTAAATTGAAGTCCATAGGTTTTCTCATCACAGTATGTAATCCACATATGCCATATTCTATTTTATTACTGGTGAATATTGTATTGTAGCCCGATTTAGGCCTAAGCTAATGAAGTTACAGCCTCATAGTCTGGAGGTGGCTCTCAGATTTATTTTATACCAAATAGGTTTTTTTTTCAGCTTCCCTCGCTGTCAAAATCCGGCACTGGACGAAATAATTAATATCACACGACAGATCTTTTCTTCGATAAATTGAATGTTACGACTAAACATTCACGTAATTTTCAGATTTTTACACTACAACAATAATATAGTATTAAAGAAAATAAATAATAAAATTGTCACCAATCAGCTTAAATCCCATGAATGATCAATGCGAATGCTGAGAAATTTTCTCTGCAAACAAAATCGCATCTCCATATCCGCCAAAGAAACCCGGCCAGTTAACTCCCGACATTTCTCTACCGTGTATGTAAAGAGTTATTACCATGATTAAATTAAAATGAATAAAACAAAATGTACCATGCAGTATATATGCCCCCGCCCCGACTTATTCAGAATATACATTTTTATTAAGTAAATAGTGGAAACTATGGAAGTAAGGTGTGACATAAAATGTGGGAAAAACATTTGCCACACGTACGGTAACTTGTCATTGCAGATTTAAGCTGAAAATTAAGTACGTCGTAAGTTCCAACAAAATAGGGAATCGTTTATGTGCCGGTCATTGCTGGTGTTCACATACGCACACACATTGTCGAACATGGTCCGGACGATAGTCCTTTTCACAAGATAAATACAAGTATACTGGACGGGGTAATCACAACAACAACAAAATACTGTTAATTACCGGTAGTCACACTGGCTTTTTTGATTGTATACTTACGTCATAAATTAGCTATTTTTGCACTTAAGCCCCAGCTGACCAGAATATGAAAAAGGAGGCTTGTCCTGGCGATTATAAGGCGTAGCACAGGGAGAAATGGCGAGTCCCTTGAGCGCTCTCACCTTGGGGAAAGGGGGTGGGCGTCAACAGACGCCTCTCACAAATTTCTATTGTCAGCCAGTTGATGTTATATCTGTCCTCTTTTCTTTTAGCCTGGGACGCTGTATTATCGCGGTACATAATGTTGTTATCAGCACACGATTAAACTTATCTGTTATTGCTGCTTTGTTACAAATTGTAAAGTTTTCTCTGATTTTCCCTCTATCTATTTCTATAAAAGATACTGGTCAGTCCAATCGTGTTAATATAAATAAAACCGCTTAGGAGGCAGGGTACAGTTTCGTAATTTGGCCCATGGTTCAGTTAACAAAGGGGAAAAGCTTAAAATTAAGTGGCAGTTTCATGCCCTGGACAATTACACATACAGTTTCTCTTCTGAAATTCTTATAGTTTTCATTGAATGTTTAAAGTACATCAATATCACTTGATTCTTTTCTTTTTGCAGGTCTCAGTTTGCATGGTAGAAGATTAGGATTAATCAGTTAGTCATGCTGAAAGAAACAATAGCTTGAATCTCATCCAGATACTCATTCTGTTCTGTGTGCACAAGAGAGAGACTTTGACGGATAGATTTAACTTCCTCAGGAGTTGTTTTATGGTATGTGCTTATTAAAAGCCAAGCAAGTGAAATACATTTTACCTTGAACTGAATTTTCCACTGTAAATATTTGTTCTATACCTTCTCTTATTATTTACTATGATTTTGTAAACTCCAGAAATCATTAAAGTCAGTTGTAAGTGAATTGGTGTCTGAGAAGAGATTTCTGTTAACTTGTATTGAGTAATTGTATATGCATGATCAATTTCAGTGGCTATGTATCAATGAAGTTATTTGATATGTCCCTTTGAAAGTTTAACTGGGTCCACACATCTGTATGCTAATATTCTAGCATGGTATAATGTTGATTGATTAAACTTTGATCTTTCCAGATTAGCTAGACTGTTGTTGTGATTACCCCCTCCCCCAACACACACTCACACAACATTGATGCTCCTATTAGGATCTCCAGAATAATAATGAAAGGTTGGGAACTGCTTGTTTTATATCAGTCTAAAAGTACTTCCAAAGCACATTATTTACTTAAATGTGTGATTTCTTTATGTTTGCTATAAGGGTTTTTAGAAAATTTTCACTTCTGTCACTGACAAGTAACATTGCATTTCTGTCATTTACTCCTAAAATTTATAACTTCCAAACCTCTTCTTGACATTAATACCATTTTTAATTTTGCGCACATGTTAACTACAGTAGTAAAAAAAATATGTATCACTTTGTCTGAATTAAGTACAATATGGGGGTGTGGTTGGGTGGGGTGGGGATTGTCCCATTACTGAAAATTGTGTTTTCTCGAAATATGTGTCATGGGTTTATAACTTTATTGTTTAGCAAAGCTTCAATTTCGAAAAAAAATCAGATGTCAATTTCACCTAGGACAGCGGTGATTTGGTTTACATTGTGCCGTGTTATAGCATTTATGTCAATATCCTGAAAATACATTTACTCATTTCCTCAGGCAAACCATCTTTTTTTCGGCAATCCCGACGGGCCCGAACTAAAATTAGAGGGACCCCCGGGTATCAGGCTATAATATTTCGTGTTGGTGTAGATAAAAGATTTGTGAATTGATTCTTGCATTTTGTGGTCACTTACTCGGCCTTCTTCCTATTTTCTTAACACTTTTCCCGAGATTTAAAATATCCAACGGTATGTCTGGAACAGCGTCAACTTTTAGTCTAGGCCTAGGATTTCCGTATCCAAGAGCGGCATTTTATTCAGGATCCCTCGTGTAATATTCCTTTGAGAAAAGTAATGAGCAAACAGAGTGATGTATGATACCTGAAATCGATTCGCTTTGCAGTAATGTAACCATACTTCCTCTTTGTCTTTATCGTTTGTTACAGAAAAAAAAAGTCAACAAAATTGTGCAATTACACCCGTAAGCAACGCAAAACGGAATTATCTTTTATGCTAAATGCCAGTCGGGATGTTGGAGTCGTTACTATGACGTCACATTACGAAATTAACCGAATAGGCACGGAAAGTTTGCATATGAGATCACGGAATTCAGCGCCTTGAAGATATGCCAATATTGGCATTAGGGTCGTAGATGATACTCAGAATAAATTGTTGTTGGTGGTGTTGGGCTTAACGCCTTTTTCAGCACAAGATAGGCTATACATGGCAGCCAGTATTAATGGTGGAGGAAAAAACCGGGAAATCCGCGAAAAGAACAACTGACCCACGGGAAGCTACTGGCAAGCTTTCTAAAATATCCATATTCGCCAAATCTTAGACTCGAAAATAAGTTTTTCTTCTATGGTACTTTTATTAGTCTATATTTCCCTAGATTTCTGGTCTCCTTTAAGTCCGCCATTTTTCTCTGACATGCCGCTTGTTGCAACAACGAATTGATTCTGACAATTATATACAAATTTTGCAATGATTCGATTTATCGATCGACAACAGTAAAATGAAGTCTTGTAATTCTGACAGTAAATATTCAGATCGTCTAAATTGGAGAATTAGATGTATTCCTTACCCGAAACATAGGCGAAACTTCGATGGATAACGACTTGACGCGTGTACGATCAGCTGAATAAAGACACAATTTATGACAATTATAATGTGTTTGTTTGCATAAGATATGACCCGTTGATAGCTTGAAAAACTAAGAAATTGAAATTGAAAAATATATATGTAAAAATTAACGTTTGAAGAATATAGGGAAGAATCCCCTAACTTTCGGGCTTTGATATAATATTTAGTCTTGCATATGAAGCACTGAACCCAAGGCTGCATTATTTTAAAGCTGAAAATTTACACATTAATGTTGGCTTGTCCCTAAATTAGTGAATTATCGTTTCGATCTTTCAGACACTAGAGAGACGCTTTATTTTCTCATCGGATTGAAGGAGGGACGGCGATACAAAAATGTAATTAGTAATAAAGAAATGGAAAATAAAAGTTTCAAATAACTATGTTCCGATATATTAAGCACGCATAAGTTGACATCAACAGACATCATTGATCAAAATTTTATCTGACGAACAGTATACTTTTAATCAGTAATTATTTACGATTTTGTTATAAATTTTTCATTTATATACTACCAAAGCAGCATAAACGTAAGTCAGATAAAATTAACGAGGATAATATTTTCTGCTAAATACATCAACATCTTTTGGAGCAAGTTTCCTTTCATACAAATAAGTTCTTAAACAGCTTTACAATTAATCGTTAGGCTATTAATGTATAAACTTGAACTACATATATCAATATTGTCTACTGCAGTATAATTAATGCATATTTCTTGGCCAAATACCGCATGTTTTTCGGAGGATAAGTCACGTGATTTGGTATGCGGTGCGATAGATCGTCTGGCGTAGGTCAATTAGCCTAATATGGCATGCATTAATGAAGGAAAAAAGGAAGGAAGAAAGGGAGTGGACTGGAGAAATTAAAGCTAGTCTTAATTTCCTTTGTTATGCCCTAATTTGGTCTGCCATATTTATTGCATATTTTAGTCTTGGGTCTTTTGGAAAATATGGATATGATCTGAGCATTATAATGAAAATACGATCTTTAACAACTTCCAGATGAAATAATAAACAGCTGCCTGAGGGTATACCCTCAGAAAAATTGCAAACTTGTCAATTAATCTGTGTCAACTCGGGTACCCGTAATTTGCTATCTCTCTTTTTACATAAAAAGAACAAAAAGCATTATTGTACAGAACGTAAGATCAAAACGTTGTGAAGTTTAACTCTTTTTCACTAAATAAATTTCAGTAGTTTATAAATTGGTGGATATTTAGTGCATTCACCCCACTCCAACCCGGTGCAACCCCGCAAGATTTATACTTATCCAAAAAACCCTGGGGATGCAAACAGGGAACGTAAAAAAAAAGATGCTTCATGTAATGATACCAGTCATAACTGATATGACAAACTTATTGCACGCTCTGACAAAGTCATTGAAGATTTATATGAAAATCAAAGCTGACAGGTTAAAACTTGTGTACATTGCTGGGAAAACGTCATAGTTTAGTATTTGTATACTACTGTATAATCTACTCGCCTCTACGCTTATGACTTTAGTATAAGTAAAACTTTACATTTGTTTTGACCAAATTAATCCAAAACGGAGAGAGAGAGAGAGAGAGAGAGAGAGAGAGAGAGAGAGAGAGAGAGAGAGAGAGAGAGAGAGAGAGAGAGAGAGAGAGAGAGAGTGTGTCACTTACGTTGAACTTTTGATTTCAAAATACACAAAAAATAATTAAGTAAATAAATATTTACAATCGATCATAGTGTTAGTGGGCTATCTCAGTAAACGATGGGTTAAATGCGCGTACCTGACAAAGAACTTGACATACGCAGATGAAATGTAACTAGTGCTCAAAAGAAAGTGCATCAATGAGAATCAAATGCTCTCAACTTCTAGAAAATTTCATTGGTTTTTAACGTTCAAACCCACATTTAAACATATTTTATCTTTACCATCTCAAAATGTCAAAACTACTGGAACAAAATAAAAGGGCGCATGGCAGCAACCTGCATTAGTCTGGTCGGGCTCAGAACCATCAGATTACAAGTCCAGTTTCTTACCAGCTGTCTCGCATCCAGAATGCAAAAAAATTGTCAGATCGCCATGTTTGTTGATCTTACATTCGGTTGACAGTGTCCAACTGGTACTTTCACTTTACTGGGTTATTCCATAACCTTTGCTATTTCTGCTGGGAAAAAAATGAAATAAAATTTGTCTCGGATATATGTTCGCGAAGTAATTTACAAACAATTTGAACGATTTGCACGCCTGGAATATTTCTGCAAAAAGAAAAACAAAAACAAAATAAAACCACTTACATTCAATGAAAAGAAGAGGGGGAAAAAAAAAAGAAAAAAAAAAAACCCACCAGAATAAAAACAGAAAGAAGAAAGCAAAGCCCAGTCGATTCCGACCACATCTATTTCTACGACTGTAGGCTTGACCGAGAAGCTACGAATGAAAATTTTTTTTAGATGTATTCGTAACAGCTTGGTCAATCTTTGTTTCGTAAATAGTGCAGGTGGTTCGCATGTCAATTGTCAACATACATTTGCGGTATGAGCTTTAGGATTGACTTCGAAGTTACGACCGTTTAATGGACATGACACTATCTCGTGCAGTTGTCCTATGTTAGACGCTATCTGAATTTCGATATGAAAATTGGGCTGTGGGTGAATTGCTTTGGTTTGGTTTTGTCTGGTGTTTGGTGCTCCACACTAAGCAATACATAACGGTTGTTACATTGCACCGAGGCAATCGGAGCAAAATGCTTTCCTCAGGCATCTGTCCACCTGGGTTTGAGTCTCAACTTGGCCAACTTGAATATCTGAGAAAGCTTGCCAGGAGCTCCCCATTAGTTGGTGGTTCTCCTCGCATCACTAACCGCAATGTATTGCCTTTCATGTGCTGAAAAATGACGTAAAACTCACGGAACCAGAACAAACAGGGACCAGGTACTCAGATATTTAACCCACTACAATCCGAGCCGACTTTAGTACTCGAAACCGCGCCCTTCCTTACCTTGAGCTACCATGGCTTCAGGTGTTGATGGTTGAGATGGGTTGGGTTTGTTATTTCCAATTTGGGATAAACTAGTTTTAGCGGCTAATACAAAGATTATACGGAGGAAAGGCGAATACATGTTTTCTTGTTTTTTTTTTTTTTATTTTTTCTAAAAAAGTAAGGATCAACCATTTTTAAAGAAAAAATAATACTCCAGTCAATCTTGGTCTGAGAGAAAATTCTAGTTGTAGCCCCTCCCCACCCACCACATCACACCTAGCCTCGCGCGGGATTAAATGGCCTATCCTAAATGGAACGCGATAAATGTGTTGCATTGACGCTAAAATGTAGACAATAGGGTGAGGCAAATACATTATTGGCTTTGTTTGATTTATCTTGTACGTATCAACAGTCAATTTAGATTATTTTTGCTCATTTTTTCACTTTTCTTTTTCTCATCGCAAGATCACGATATTTGTACTAATGAATATAATAAAACTTGTCATTATGACTGAATAATCATGGTAATATTAGGATTTTTTTTTTACAGCAATGACATCCCTATATAATACACTTGATAATAGATGCATGCTCTTACAGAAGTCTGTGCTTATTTATCGAAAACTTTAGATGTTTTGCAAGCAAGAATCGAATTATCAAACGATTTACATAAGTTTAATGCAAGAAACTAAACAAAATAGTGGAGTATGAAGTGTCGTAGGCAGGGCAGACAAAGGAGGGGGTAGCAACCACCGATATATCCCCAGGACCAGGGACAAGAAGGGAGCCCGAGCAGAATAACATTAATTTTATGAAAGAAAAAAAAATTTGAACAAAAACTAGGAGAGGCCCGCGTGTTTCTTAGCGATCGCTAGCTATGGCCCTGGGCTTAGCTATTTGTTTTTTTTTTTTTTGTTTTTTTTTTATTAACACAGAATCGCAATACATGTTAATTAAAAAATTGTGAATTGAAGTCGCCAGCATGGACATTTTTTATCCCCAAGTCGCATCCCAGAAAAAAAAAGTTGGCATTTGATATTTGATCAGGCATTAAACAATACAAGTGTTACGTTTTTAAAATGTGGCTGAATCATTGATATATAAACATAAGGCTTTAGAGTTATTCAGTTTACTAGAGAAAGTGTAGTATTGTTCGTGTATCACGCTCAAATTTATTGTTTTACCACAAAATCCCCGAAGCATTGGGATTTGACTGAGTCACGAGCACCAACACATTCATTTGACGCACCCTTCTGGTATCCCCTCCTAAAATACCGGCTCGAATGATGGCCTTGGCGCACTATTTATAGTACGTATAAGCCTAGTCATCCAGCAAACAAAGAAAACGCGGAAGTCGGTCAGGCCCTGGAATAGCCAATCAAATGCATTCGTTCCTAATTAAATGTTTCACCTTGACCCACTATACGTCAATCATATACCTCGTTCCTCACGTCACTTGTGTTGTAAGGTTAAGGACATTTCGTATTAAAAGTCCTCCTGACTAGAGTGCATTACTGAGTAGCGTTTTTTTTTTTTTTTTTTTTACAAGAGGTTAATATACATTTTTGTGAAACCATTGTACGTCTAAGCCAAATTTTCGATTTAATAAAAAGAGACCCCCCGACCTTGTGTTTATGAATTATATCAATATAGATAACACAATGAATTATGACAAATTAAAAATTTCAATTTTGTTTAATTATAGCAATGATTGGTATCTATATATATATATATATATATATATATATATATATATATATATATATATATATATATATATATATATATATATATATATATAATTTATAAAGACATGCAGGTTTTTGTTATTGTCTGTATAATCATGTCTCCACCAGTTTACTAAGGTTAACTGGTTTTGGAGGATGGGTGGGGTTAAGACATCACTCAATCGTTCAAATTTGGAATTTAAAACAGCTAAGTGAAAGACTGACAGTACTTAGCTGAACTGCCTAATCGATCGATCGCAACTAAATCGTGTTGTTAAAAGAAAAGAAAAAAAATAACGACTGTAGAAGGCCAGATTCAACTCGACTACCGCATGCTTCGATAACATACATAGTCTAGGACCTGGACGTTGTTTTCGATCCATGTTATATTGCATGGGTTCAGTTCTGTCGCGCGAGATTAACTTGGCTAGCCGTTCCACCACAATTATAATTATAATTTGAAGAAGAACAAAAACCCAAACAACAACTATCCATTGTTATCTAGCATAAAATCATGTGACAGTTATCTGAAGTAGCTCAAGTTTCTTGAAGAACTCCTATTTTAAAGCGCTCATATGAAACTCCTATATGAATCAAGAAAATAACTTGATCTTCAGTTGGGTGTGAGAGCTGGGATTTAAAAAAAATATGGCGTTCAAAACTACTAATGACATCTTTTGGCTTATACTGTAACTGCTTTCTGCCTAAGCTGAAAAAAATCCTGATCTGAACTTTCCTTTTATCCACGTTACATTATTTTACCCTCAAGGAATGACGTAATCAACCAAATATTTTGGCTCAAAGTAAATCCATGCCCCTAACCTCCAGTTCTGACCACACCCTTCCCGGTTTACGGCAACGCCTTTTCTCCAAGAATACATTCATTTTACTTATGTGTTTAACACTAAAAAAAATTACTATGACCAAGAAAGCACAAAACAAAAAGTTTAAATACATACATTTCAATAGATAAATTAGTTTAACTACTTCTACCAAATGTGCATGGAAATACTCTGACGACTGACACCGATTCGATAAAAAGGTCAGAAAAAGGTACATTCCCCTCATTCGCCTCTTGCTGTACCACGTGACCTTATCGGACTGACCTAAATATTTAAGCGCTGATGCCGGAGTAGGTCGTAACGCCAGTGGTAACAGGTACGTTACTAGACAAACATGCCTAACGGTGGCTTTTGTTTACTTATGGAGACAAAACTTTCAGACCACAAGTTGATAAACATAGAAATTAACGCAGCAAATGGAATTAAATCGGAAGGGAATCTGGAAAATGAACAATACTAGAAGAAGAAGTAATAAAACTAATAAAGGAGATTTCAACCAAACACAGCTAACGAATGGGGTTACAAAAAAAAATAGAATTAAGAAAAAGGTAATTGCCAACTCTAAACGAAGACTAAAACTGCAAAAAAAAAAAAAATGAAGAAAGAAGAGCTAAAAAAATAGAAAGATAAAATACCGAAAAAAGGGAAGAAAATTAAAGGAAAGACTAAATGAAATTTAAAAAGAACAAAGGAAGGGTAATAAGGGCGGAGAAATTCACACATATACAAAAAGGCACATGGATTGCTTCATAGGGAAGAATTAAGAAAGGGAGGATATAAAGAACAACTAAGATATAAAAACAATAGAATGCTAATATATATATATATACACACACACACACATCACAAAACATACCATGTGATTATAAACAACTATATAAATGAAACGTGAGAAAAACTCAACAGAACAAATGGAAATATGAGATGATTTTATCTCCAATGAAGAAACTAAACACAGTAAAATAATTAGCAAAAGGGAAAACCCCAGGAAATTATGGACTCGCTGTGGAATTCTACATCAAATTCCAATGTGAGTTTTCGCTGATCCTTGCATCACTATATAACAATATTTTATTAAGGAATGATACAATGCTTAAAAAAAAAATCAATGGGGGAGGGTCTAATGACACTTACAAAGGGAAGGGAGATAACGAAGATTTAAATAAATGGAGGCCCGTCTCCCTTCATTAATATTGACTATAAAATGTTAAGTATGATGTTAGGTAACGGAGTCAAAAAAGATATGGAGAAAATAATTAATGCGAATCGACCGCGTGGAGCGAAAGGAATAGATGTCCGGAGTAACATTTTAAGTATTAAAACAGTTATAGACTATATATAAGAAACAGGACAAAATGGCGCCATGGTGCTCTTTGATCAAGAAAAAGCCTTTGACAGATTGGAACACAAATAGAAAGTTCTAGAGAAATTAGGTTTGGAAATAATTTCCGGAAATGGACTGAAATCCTGTATAAACAAATAACTGCAAGAGTACGGTTAAAAGGAGCAACTATGACAAAAATTGATATACAAAGGTCATTGAAGCAGCGATACCGATTTTCGATGCTATTTATGTGTAATAGCAATTTAAATACTAAGCATTAAAACAATAACTAAGAAGAAAATTGAGGGAATAAACATTCCCAATTTAAAGGAAGAATTTAAGATGCTACTACAATGCCAATGATTGCACTAACATCCTAAGAGACCTAAAATCCTTTAAGTACATTAAAAACGAATATAAATCACTTGAGAAAGTACCAGGGTCACAAATAATTCATGATAAAACGGAAAAACTAAAAATATTGAGCTAACTTTTAAATTTTTTTACATAACGCATCGCTCACAGTTGACATGACCCTTAGGAGACGTATGATAAGGCAGATGCCAAAATGTCCCATGTGTAAAAAAAAAAAAAAACAACCAAGCTACACAAAACAACATGCAATTTTGGACTGTGAAACGAAAAGATTTGATAGGATAAGTTTCATTAATGAAATAGTTAAAAAGGAAATATACATAATTAATATGTTAATATGCGATAGTAACCAGCCATACCCAAAAATCTCATCAGCTGCTTTTTACTGACAGGCAAATGAAATTTAGAGATAGCCTTGACCTTAGCATCTATAGGTTTAATCTGACCATGTCCTACAATATGTCATAGAAAAGTAACACAAGCACGGCAAAATTCACTTTTAGATAAATTAATAGTCAAATTTGCGTCCGTGAGTCTGTCAAAGAATTTCCGATTCATGGCTAGGTGTTCTTTCCAGATGTTGTTGCAGATGATGACATCACCAATGTCACAATTGTTTAGTCCAGAGGTAATCATATTCATAAGGCGTTGAAAAGTACTTGAACAACCTTTCATCCCAAATAATATTACTTTATATTGGTAGAGTCCATCTGGAGTTACAAATGCCGAAATTTTTCTTGCCTTTTCTTTAGTGGAATTTGCCAAAATTCTTTCAGAAAGTCGAATTTGGTGACATATTTGGCATTTCCAATTTTGTCGATACAGTTATCGATTCTTGGTAATGGAAATGAATCCGTTTTTGCCACACTATTCACCTTCCTATAATCTGTACAGATTCGGAAAGCTTTATTAGTTTTCCGAACAAGTATATACGGTGAGATCCAGCCACCTTCACCGGACTCTATAAAAGCATTCTCCTGCAAATACTTAATCTTCTTTTTTTAAGTATTCATGTTTGAGAGGGTTCATCATATATGGGTGTTGTTTTATGGGTTTTGAATCTACAAATTCAAAGTCATGAAAAAGTTTGTTTATCCTTGTAGGTACCTCTGAAAACAAGTGCTCATATTCCGATAATAACTGTTTAAGTTCACCCTTTTCTTGTTGTTGTAAATGAGAAAGTTTCTGGTCTAGATTTTCTATAATTTTCAAATTCCGAAGATTTGCTGTTCCAAGATCAGTAGAATCTGACTGAATTTCCACACTCAAAACCTTACTTGGTGGGACAGATCCAACTAAATTATTTGCATAATTTACCTAGCTATCTTTTTCAACATAATACTACAGTGTAAAATTTTATCAATACAGTTATCGATTGTTGGTAATGGAAATTAATCTTGTTTTGTCACACTGTTCACCTTCCTATAATCAGTGCACATACGGAAAGTTTTATCAGGTTTCGGAACAAGTATACATGGTGAACTCCTATCACTCTTACCGGGTATTATGAAATGGTTCTCCAAATTTTAACACATAAGTACTTTTACTACATGTTCGTAACACTAAGGAAAACCTGGGAAGAATTTGATTCAATGTTGTCCTTACACACAAATTTATAGCAAGCATACAATTATTGGGAACACACATACACAGGAGACATGGACCCCTTAACAAAAGTCACTGGAACTAAAAAAAGAGAGGGATTTCGATAAATAATTTGAAATATGGCCGGATGAAGAATCCTTCTGATACAATAGGGAAATAATATCCCATCAAAATTTAATATTTAAATAAATTTTTGATAAAAGTTATGCTTATAAAGTTAACATGCAATACATCTAAAAGGATACACATAGACATTCAATACTTTTCTTTTTCTTCTGGTTCCCTCCCGGCCTAAAACATTGTTTCCTTACACTGATTCTTTGCAAAATTTAATATTTAATCTCAATTGTTTTTTACAATGGAAAATTATTATACTGCTATTACGAATTAAAATTCACTTTTCCTTTATAAACTCTGACTGCAAATAAACTAACGCCATTTCTACAAATTTTCTTCCACAAACCTCTTTGTGATGTGTCGAATTTTGAAAAACTCTTAGAAGCTTTGGTTAAAGGAATTGTATCAAAGTCAACTTAATTAAAGTAGAAAGGGCTAGACATAGTTAGATGATTATTTTCATTTCATCTCTGAACGTCAAAAGGGAATTCGTTCCAGCCGACGTAACTTGACCGAGTCATATGCTATGGTACAAGAGAAGGACATAAGCCCCTTTCCCAAAATCGACCGGGAAAAGGATGAAGCTTGCCGTAAGTGATTGTTCAAAGGAACGTTAATTACGGCATGATTAGTTGTTTAGTTGTCTTGTCAATCCAAAAATTGTTAGGAACAGATTTAGGATACAGTCTATTCCGATTGCTTAATATGGATTTAGGGGCGTAGCTCTGTAAGAAATTAAAGGTTTAACTTTATGAAAATTCTTCAGTCTTCAATCTTTCGCGAGGAATGTTAAACGAGACTCCGGAAGCGTGAAAGACGTTATCTCGTGATTTGGCAGTAAAGCGGGAATTTTGTCTCAGCGAGTAGACAAACACTACATTTGAATTCGTAACAAGTACGTTTTCGTTATAGAGTAAGGGGCCAGATAGTTGTCTCAGTTAGGAGACGGACGTGAGATTCGTGGAAACGAATAAAGAAAATGGCAAAAGGAAACAGCTTTTCTGGATTCACCTGAGAAATCCCTGAACCAATCACAGGACCAGAGCAAATTCTAAGCAGAAATCTAAGTCCAGAGACGATTGTTAAATCAGAGTTCGACGGACAAGAGTCCAAGACGAAACAGCCAGACAAGATCGTCAGAGCAGGGACGAGCGGAAGTCTTGATGTCCGTATAAAATAGGTGATGAAGTCTCTCATCGTTGCACTCAAAGGTCACATCTCGTAGGCAATGAAGATAGAACATTAAAGTTGAAAGTAATTTTAGCATTTAAAGAAATTTGTATTGTCTTTTTATTTTAGTACATGTTAGTACCATTTTCCTTCTGTTGTAACCAAGTCATTGATTTCTTTTCATTTTAAATTCTGTTGATAAACTGATTAAATTTTATATTTGTTCATTGAAAGGGGGCTCGTCGTGTTCATTTCTTCCATATACTTGTTCAGTGTTCTGCATTCTTCTTTCTATCTATCCATACTGGATAAATTACACCGCGGAGGTCATTCCCTAGGAACGAACCGTAGTGAAAGAGGTTGGTGTGTTTTGCACGCCGCCAGTATGTCACACTCTTAAATAAAATGATCATTTCGGGTACGTAATTTAGGCTTGGATGAGAAACAAATAAAAATATCGATGTTAGTTATAGATTTATCTCTATAGCGCTCTCTCTCTCTCTCTCTCTCTCTCTCTCTCTCTCTCTCTCTCTCTCTCATGAACAATAAAAATATAACGGAGGTGTGGGGAGAAAATATAAGACTGAACTCTGTTATAAGAATATTATGTACTTTACCTTTCTATGCACTGAAAACCTTGTTTGCGATATGTCGGAGTACGTATCGATTGTTTGTAAACAGTTGGTAACGCAACATATAAACGCACGTGGCTGGTTCTCGTGCATCAGAATTACACATTCAAACGTTATATTGAGTGAAGCGTGTCTTGATTTCATTCAAAATCACGGCAACGCGTATCTTGATGCATACTTCTTCTGTCACTGTCAAATTTCATCAAGTGTAGCGAGGGTTGTGGAAACACACGCCTGTTCAATAATTTTAATCCTGTAACTCTAAAGGTTTACTCTATTTTTTTTAACAAATATAAATTGTGGCGTTGAAATTCAGTGCATGAGGGAGGGCTCGCAGTGCCCGGGAGCAATCATTAGTATTTATTATTTACGCCCCTCCTACAGTCAACAGTTTTTATATCAGTTACGAACTACTCTCCTCTAGCATCCATCTTCCTTAATATACATTTTGTGAAGACTTGTCCCCGTTACATTAAGATGAAGGTGAAATACTATGAAAATTTCAACTACAAAACAAGCTTCTACAGTTCCGTCCTCGCATTGTTCCAGAAGTAGGGCGTGGGGGGCAATTGCCCACTTTCAACCCCTAAACCCCATTCCGCTTGCATGCACAACTATTGTTCAAGCTACGGACAAAAAACAATTTCATCAGGTCTTCTGGCACGAACTTGACCCAGATATGAATCATAAACAATAAGTTTGCAAGCGTAGGCATGTCGAGATCTAGCCATTAATAGTACAGACGAAGATAGCTCGCTACATTGGCCATACCTGTAACTGATAAATGCCGTTTACCGGTGGCGTGATATCACAATGTCACATGCAATTACAACGTGAGCTGTTTTATTCCGAGAACTTATATAAGCATTTGATCTAACACGGAAGCTGTTATCTGGGATTTTTACTCGTGTCCCAGAAGTGTGACGTGGAAATTAAGTCTTATAATTAACAGCCACTATGTTAGTGATTGCGCCATGAATAGGAGCAGTTTACAAAAAAAAAAAAAAAAAAAAGAAAGAAAAGCTTCTAATAGTCAACATATTTTAAAGTATACCTTCATTAGACATAGCAGTAGTTCTGTTTTCATCTTGGTTCTAACTCATCTTTTGGACCACAACACTTCAAATGAGAAATATGGACAGTATACATTCAAATTGTATGTTTGGTACAGCTTGATTATATTATTGGAATTACAAATAAGGAAACATTTAATCAGATGTCAATAGAACAAATTTTTTTTGTGTTATTTTCCAGACTTTGATAAAACATCTTGCATTCAATTTTTTCTAATTGATCCCTTTTTCATTTAGTTGTAAAACTGAAGTTACTCACCAGCGTGACCACTATGTTTGGAATTCATTGGCACACTTTTGCAAAGATCTATCTATACATCCGTGAATGAGCACTCATGTTGTTTATTTTTATTCATTGAATACTGGTTATAAAAATGGGAGTCAAGTGCCTTCGCCGAGGCAGCCGACTACTTTTAATGACTTTTTTTTAAAAAAATCAGTTTAAAATGTTCGGGACCTTGTTATTTTGAGTGTAGTTTCAGAAGTTTCTAATATATTAAATACTTTGTTTCCTGTAAGTAATGACCATGATGTATAGATACTTCTAGTAGTTAGAATTATTTCCTATGTAAAGTTTCTGGTGTATTCATTTGCCGTCATATGGCTTAAACAAACGGTGCGATGATTAAAATAGGAACGTAACAGAGAGAGAGAGAGAGAGAGAGAGAGAGAGAGAGAGAGAGAGAGAGAGAGAGAGAGAGAGAGAGAGAGAGAGAGAGAGAGAGAGAGAGAGAGAGAGAGAGAAATCGTCTTCGACAGATCTATTTGCGTGAATGCTTGAATAATCGGTTGTTAATCAGTCCAAAATCAGATATCCACCGTCCTACGTGAAGATCTGACAGAGTCCGAACATGGGTCACGTTCTGCTAACCTTTCAATCAGCCAATGGAAATGCAGCTTTAAAAAGTCTAAAAGTGAATCAAATGGTTCGGCACACATTGATACTCTTTAGCCACACTGCTCAGTTTTTCAAATGCGAGGATATAAGACTTCATCTGGTTGGCTAAAATATTAGATATCATGTTAAAAACATGGGTCACCAAAACATGACAACTAAGTGGATCTCTGTCATATCTTTGAGTAGGAGAGTGGAGATCTGATTTTAATCAGACTGAGGCGGGTGTTGTAATTTATGAGGCGTCGTAGCAGACAAAAGCTGGTCCAATAAAAAAGTTGCAGTTGAAATTTCAATGTCGTACGTCGAGAAATCCAATATCACCAGTTGGATCAAAATTAAATGTCCTTAAAGTTCCATTTTCTAAATCGAAAGTTTAGATTTTATATGTTGAATTATAGTTCTATTTGCTATGTCGGCGTTCAAATTTCAATATCATATGTTGATAATCCTTAATTCACACGTTATATGCTGCTGGTTGTGATGAAAGTTCCATTTCACGTGTCGAGTATTTAGATTTCATCTGTTGAATTTTACAGCAACGATAAGCAGACTCCTTGAATCTCGAAACTGGTTGAATTCGCCTTTTCTTTTTTTATTTTCTTTAACCCGTGATTCAACTCTTTCCCGTTTGCTATGTTTGCATAGGTTAGTTTCTTTGCTCTGTACGTGCGTATGCTATCCTTCGATATGTTTATGTGCTTTGTATTTTATACATCCAAGCGTTTTTGTGTGCTATAATGAGTGCATGCTATAGGTTTGTATGTTTGGTTGTTGTTGTTGTTGGGCTTAACGCCATTTTTCAGCACACGATAGGCTATTCTTGGCGGCCAGTAATAATGGTGGAGGAAGAAACTGGGAAATCACCGGAAAGAACCAGCGACTCACGAAAAGCTACTTGCAAGCTTTCTCACATATCTACATTCGCCGAATCCTAGACTCGAACCCACGCAAGCAGAGGTTAGATGGCAGTGATCCGTAACGGACAGCGCTTTAGACCACTCGGCCACTCTGGGCCCCCGTATTTTTGGAGCTCCATCTGACTTTTTGTTACAGCATATTTGGGGCTTTCGTTTGGTCATGCTTTTAACTGGGGTTGGGATGGGAATTTCTTTTGAGTTGTATTTGTCCTGAGAAAGTTTTTTGTTTTTTTTCTTCTGGTATTTTCTTTTCACTTCTTTTTCCAGCCCTTCCCGCTTTGTCTAATCTTTTTCCGCTATAGGTTTTTATCCTATTTCCTTCTCTGTTGTTATATTCTGCATCGTGTCAACTGTTCCTTTCCCATTTTTCGTCTTCTTTTCTTTTCATTACTGATTATTTCCTCTACCGTCAGCGTCTTCTTTGGTTCTAAACTTTGCTGCACCTTTCCTTTATTTCCCGATGCTTGTTTCGCTTCTCCCGGGTTCGTGTTTTCCCGTACTCTCGTGCTCATTTGACCTACATTAGCTCTTCACTTCCACCCGCTTTATGTGGTGTTATGTACTTGTTGGGTCCGTAACTGTTACTTATATTTTAATTTTAGGTTCAGAAATGAACTAATAGTTAACCTTCCGTCTGTGTGATTGACGGTTCTTTTTTTGTATCAGTAATTTATAGACAGTCAGGTTTATATATTTTCGTACCATGTCTCCGAGTAGAACAGACATCTCCCACCCAGGGCAGTGCCCCTCTTCTTCCAGACTAGACAGGTATGGGTTTGCCAGTTTATTTGTCTTGGTTGTGGTTTGTCGGGGCTGCTATAAAGAGTTTTATTGCGGTATTTTATGTTTGTGGGAGTTATATGTGTCCCTCAAGGTAATAGAGGTGACTCCCCCCATATACACTCGACTTTGCTTTACACTCTTTATATTATGTATTTCCCAATGCGGGAGGTATAACTTTTAATATTAATATAATTTACTTGGTATTTTACCTGGATATTAACTTGTTTATCTCCAATTTTCCTATGTTTATTCTGAATGCCAGGATGTTGTTATGCATTGCACCAAGTGTTTGCTTCTGGCCTTGAGGTATTAATGGTACGTTTTTCGCGTACTGCTATTTATTTTGTTTGTTTTTTTTTTTGTTTGTTTTTTTTTAGTGTTTGAAACTCTAACATCTCTTGATCATGTTTAGGGTATCTATTTAGCACACGATCAAGTGATTCCGGGGTCGGGCAATGTTGGCAATTTGTACTTCTGACTACTTTCAAATATTATCTTCTGCACCTGGTAACAGTAATCTGTTTGTTATAGTTGTATCGTATGGAATGTGGACGGTCAAATATGTTATTTTGTCTATGTTAATATGTATTTTGTACTGATTTCTCTCTATTGCCGACTTGTCCGAATATTCCACCCACTTTGAGTTGATCGCTTTGCTCCGGATAATGATCTTTATCTATGTGATTTTATAGACGAGGGTTTTTTTTATATAAATTATAAAAAACGTCGGTTTTATTTTAAAAAAATGCCTCTTTGTCCACTTTTCAATGCCCGGTATTACAATGTGGGATGGAATCCATACGAATCTTATTATCCTGCTGTATTTGAGTCTGCAGCTGTCTTTTGTGGATTATTATTTTTTTGCAATTGTTTTAGATCTGTCAAAGACCAAGGATTGTAGGCCGCTGTGCGAGTAGTTCCGAATGACCGCTTTGTGTTTCTGAAATTTTGATGCATCTCTTACCATATATCTCATGGCTCACTCGTCCGATAATCTTTTCCCAAAATCTCTGTATGAGTCCTCCTGTCTCTGTTTTATTTGGGTTCCTTTTTTTAAAATCCTTCTGAGTAGATATGGAATCAAATCACAATTATTACTTCCGATTCAGTACTCACGAATTTAGTCCTAGTCTATTTTAGGGCATGATTTTTCTGTCTCTTTTGGTGGTGATACAAGAGTTAGATTAGGCATTCTTGGAAAGGATTTAAGGGCAGTTGTTTTTTCTTTAAAATATGAGCTTATGTTGTGATTGTCTGTGGCTGTCTGTGTGTGTTTCTTTGACAGTTTACATATAAAGTAAAAAGATGTTGGTGATGATCTGGAAGTGAAATATTTGTTCCATTGCAAGTTGGTTTGTTTTTACAGTCAATCCACTCAAAGAAATGGCCGATGTACATATAACAAGAACTTCACCGTGAAGTCATCTTTGAAGGTATTTTAGATTAACATGAGATTTGCAATGATTGTCACACAGCGAAAAGTTCAGTACTGTGAAACAAATGTAGAGAATATACAGTAAAATTAATTGTCTAATGATACATCCCATGTCTATATGTCATTATTCTTGTATCCCAAATATATTTGGTATTATTCGTGTATTCGAAATTTGTTGGGTATTATTCCTCTATCCCTAATTGTATGGATTATGTCTTATAGTACGGGTATTCAATTGTTTGAGAGGATTTTATATATTTCATAACACACAATATTTTCTCCGGGGATGTGCTTGTTTTAATTTAGAGGCATTGTTCCAGTCGGCTATGACAAATGGTACATTTAGAGAGACCCTATCTTCTCTTTCTTTGTTGATACTTAGATTATGAGTTCTTCAAGATATTTCCTTTTCTTTTATATAAATTTATCACTTCAGATTACTTCAATACTTGTACTGGAAACAAATCTGCAAATGTTTCTCCTTTGACTTTGTTATTATTTGGAGGTAAACGATTTGGGTTTTACCATCACTTTTTGTACTCTGTTGCAATACTTTTTGTTCAGTTTTAAGATTTAATTTTGAGCAGTAATTTATGCAGGGTTTTATTTTGCTACTATCAGTGGCCGAGTGGTCTAAAACGCTCTCCTTTACGGATCACTGCCATCTCACCTCAGCGTGGGTTCGTGTCTGATTCGGCGAATGTGGATATGTGAGATAGCTTGCCAGTAGCTTCTCGTAAGTCGGTGGTTCTAATCTCCACCATTAATACTGGCTGCCATTTATAGCCTATTGTGTGCTGAAAAATGAAGTTGAACCCCAGAATAACAACAACTATCAGCTTAGTACGGCCTGCACTCTCTTTTTATTTGTAAGTTGTAAAATTTAGAGCGGATAATGTTCTGTGGAATGTGTTTATGACCTTTTTTCTCTCTCTAGGCTGTTTTAGAACCTTCATTCCACCATGCAATAGTTGTTTTATCTACTTAGCCTTGACTTTGGTATCGTGGCTTCCTATATTTTTTAAAGAGTTTATGTGATATGATCATTATAGACTTACCTGTCCTGGTTGTAAACCCCTTCATTATTATTATTTTCTCCTAATTCCTCAAGCTTATTCCATTTGGACTTGTCGAATTTCCTCTTTGGCAGGGTGGTACCTTCGATGCATTGGTCTTTGATTTATATACTTATACTTATGGGTAAGTGGTTGCTCTCAAAAGTGTCCTTATTATATGCGTCAGTCGGTTCTTCACCGCTGTTCTCGGCGCGCAGAGTTGTTTATGTATGCCCCAGAGTTGTCCTTTTGTTCGATCTATAAATGGGTGTTGGAACCACTGTTTAAAATTATTAGATTATTTTTGGGCTCATTGGTATAATATCTTCTCCCTAGAGTTGGCTTCTTAACTAGCCCAAATTTCTATGTTGGCATTGAAAATCCAGCATATTTCCTTCCATGTTCTCAAGTCATAGGTTTGTGAACATTTTCTAAGTGAAAGTTGTTTGTTTGGGGTTTTTTTTTGGTCTGTAGGTGTGATACAAGTTGACGAAACTGTTGGTTGGTTCTGAGCATGCGTATTGATTGCTTGTATTTCTAAGTTGCTAGCTGGTCTTTAATTCTAGTATGATTAATTGTTTTGTTTTTGTTATTTTTAGCATAAAAGGCAAGTTCTCCTAGAGAGCGTCGGGAAAGCGATGATTTATATATTTTGTGTCATATCTTATTGTTTTCGGAATATTTCTGGCATCCTTCAGGTGTGTTTCCTGAATGAATATTACACATGGCTATGTGGCAATCTAAGGTAGCGCTCATTCCATTGGCAGATAAATGTTTTCCTAAGTTGTCATATTTTAAAATTATTTTTGGTAATAATATTTTTTATTATTATTTATTATTATTGTTATTATTATTGTTGTTGCTGTTGTTGTTGTTGTTATTATTATTATTATTATTATTATTATTATTATTATTATTATTATTATTATTATTATTATTATTATTAGTGGCTCAACTTATTTAAGATTTAAATTTTTGTTGTCTGTAAACAAACTTGGCGAAACCGAAGTCCTGTAGTTACGCTCTGATCTATAAATGGGGTTTCTGTAATGATCATGGGGTTTTCAGGTCATTTGGCTTGTGGCTGCCATTGCAGTTTGCTCAACGCTGTTTGGTTATACCACAGTTTCCTGTTTGTATGGCGGAGGCCACATGGATCGCATCGGAAAAGGGTCATGGAATTTTTCCAGAAGAGCCCCTAACCTTAATGGTGCCGAGAGAAACCATGCTTCTTGTTAAAATGTTGCACCCAACAGGGCTATACCCTTTCTTTTTGGGGGTGTCTTCCCTATAAAGCATAATAGTGGTACTCTCTTTCCCTTCTTTTTTTGTTAATCTGAAGGCGTTTTACATTTATTGTCCGCTGTTTCTTTTATAAGTGATCATCTCTTCTTTGTCATCTTTACGGTTCGTATATATGAACCACCACCACGACCACCCTTATTGTGCGACTTGTGGAGGTTTGTGTCAAGATGTGTCTTGATATTGTTACGTCTAGTAAGTTTTGGTGAAGGTTTGTGTTATTGGCACATCTTGATCTTGTTATGTCTAGTAAGTTTTGCTTTTATTGGACCTATTGTTTAATTTATTTGCCATTTGTCTTCCGGAACTGCATTTAACGATGACAAGTCCGTCTCTGATGAGAAACTCCCACCCAGACACCCTGCCCGTTGATTTTTTTAAAGGGTTCTCCCGCTATACTTTTTCCCTAAATTTGGTTGCTAGAGTGTCCACTCTTTTAGTAAAAAGTGTTCATTGAATGGAATGCCTTGTTTTTCGGAACATGTTATGTAACGGAGTTGCTGTATTTCTGTCGGGGGTGGGGGTGGCTCCTTTATATCTTTTTGACTTGCATATGTATTGTTTTAGCTGTTATTTCTTATCCTGTCTATGTGCGCTTTGTAATTGTTTGGACGGATTGGTTACCTTTCGATGTGTGTTATTTTAACAGGGATATTTCTTTATTTGTTTTGGGGGCCATTTGTTGTAGGTGGCATTTAGTATTTGTTTGAGGGCAATTTCTTTATTCTTTTGGTTCTTGGGCCTTACCTTTGCCATCTGCTGTCGTGTGTTAGGCATTTTTTTTATCGCTTGGGTGTTTTAAGGCGACTTGGTGACCTTTTGACCCTTATCGGATTTTTTTCTTTGCTATTTGTAGCCTTGTAGGTTTTTCCAAGGGTTCCTCTGTTTGGGTCCACTGAATTGTCAATTCAGGGTGGCCTCTCTGTTTTTTTTTTTTTTTTTTTTTTTTTTTTTTTGTAGTTGTGGAACAGTTTTGTCCATCTGGGCACTTATTTGTGAGGCTGCTTTTTATGTGGGGTCAGCACCGCTAGGACCTCGTTGTTTCAAGAATATTGGCTGGGTGACATTAAAAGTACACTCAGGTCTGACCAATTAGGAGTGAAGTTTTGAATTGGGGTCAATTAATGTAGTTTGGGGTTGTGGGAGGGGTTTGGGGGTAGAAAGGGAAGTGACTGCTTCCGAATAATTTTGTTGGAGGTTGTTTGGATTGGCTGACCAAGTAAGTTCTATGTGACGAGCAAGGCCTGAAGTAGTAATTGTTCTGCTGGTTTACATTTAATTTTGGGGTTTGTTTTGAGGTTTCAGATGACCTGAGATATTATGAGTTTAATGAAAATTTAAGAATTATGAAAGAAAATGAATATTTGTTTTTGTTTTAGGAATAAAAGCATGATCAAACAGATCTGAAGATGAATAAACAACATGAACCATTGATTAAATATGCAGAGGTACAATGATTTGTCAAATGATCAAAACAGACACACTCAGATTTCTTTACTGCCTCTATCCAGTTATAATATTGATTCCCTTTCCTTTGTTCTTTTGTTCCGTGTTTCCTCCTTAAATGTCACATACTTGATGCTGTGCTTGCATAAACTGACGTGCTTCGTCTATTCGTATCTTTGTTACCTGTGCACGAGGTCACCAGTGAATAATTTATTAGGCTACATATATTATCCGACGGACAAATAATTGCTGTTACACAGCAATTAAATATATATTCCCTTTAATTATTTAAAAAATGCAGTTTAAAGCGGTTCGTCATAATTATTAGACGTTAATAAGGCAAAGATTCCAACATTCCCACCACTCGATGGACAGAGCTGATCTGAACACGATGAAAGTTTAAGATGACCAGTACCATTATAAGAGAAATCTTATTTCGAAATATGTTTAAAGGTATATTATTCGATCAAAACGCAGACGAGTACTCCCTCACGTGTTTCATTATTAATATATCATTTTCGTTGACAATTCTTTGAAAGATTTACGGAGGCCAATTGACGATCTGTGACCAATATTGTTTTAAAGTCGGGAAATTCCAAAATAATAAAATTACAAAAATAAATGGACAGCTCTGGTAGTCTAAGTGGTTAGAGTGTCAGCCTCGGATGCGGGCTCAAACCCCAGCCAAATCTTATCAAAGATTTATAAATATGGTATTAGCAGCGCGCGCGCACACACACACATGCACACACGCACGCACGCACACACACACACGCGCGTACGCACACACATAGTTTCTTCTCTGGTCCAGGAAACAATTTTAAATTTTAATCAGTGGAGCTAAGGGATACACTGGTCTTACAGAATCCCTTTATACACTGGTCTTACAGAATCCTTTTCGTCCTTTCCTAGTGGCGGCAAAGAAACAATAACTGAAATGAAGCAATGAAGAAGACGAAGTTTATCTAACTCTATGTGAATGTATTTACTTTGTATTTTAGGATTTATCATATATCGCCATTTATTATATAATTATCCTTGGTTATGATATGCAGAGTTTCTTGAATGTCTACCTCAACATTTTAGATAAAGAATAATCCAATCAAGATATATATGATAGATTGGTTTCTTCCATGTGCTTTATAGATATTGCAGGTCATTGAACGCTGTGTGTGTGTGTGTGTGTGTGTGTGTGTGTGTGTGTATGTGTGTGTGTGTGTTTCATTCAAGATAATTATACTCCTTTTTGTACATAAAGAATACGAATTATTGATTGCATATTTGGTTTCTGTTTACTCAAAACTAGCCTTGACCGAATTGATTCTAATACAACTGTTCCGCGGATCTTAAGATAAAAAAAATCCGTCAAGCGATGAGGCATGCGCTATTGTAGGATTCTTTTCGTCGTTTTGATAAACATTTCAGCAAATATTTCTTCGCCCGAAGGTACGATATATTAGTCTCCGTAACAACAACGCTAAATAGAAAAGCTCAACTACTGAAAACATTGTTTCCTTGGTTTCGAAATGTCTCAATAAAACAGACGGTCCTGATGATTTAGCAGCTCGTTATGAATGGGAAATATTGGATGTATATTCGTATTCTAACTCCCATAATCATACTTGATATTATAGTCTGGATTTAATATTAACATCCTCAAAAAAGAGAGATAAAAGAAGAAGAGAAAGAAACGTAGTTCATAAGTTAGAGATCCGTATAACGCCAATAATAGCAACGTGGACTCGGGCCACATAACTAGATGCAATAACCTTGTTAAAAAAGGGTCCACTTTGAAAAAAAAAATAGTGTTGCAACACGATTCCAAAACTATTTTTGAAAAACATGAAAGGAATTCCTTTATTTAATCAAAGTTGGTATCTCAGACGTTTTGCTACTAACTAACCTGTGTAGGGATACATTACTGTGTGTATCTTAGACGCAGTGCTTTTTTACTGACCAGCGTAGGGATACATGACTGCATCTTAAACGTAGTGCTACCCACTAACCAGAGTAGAGATACATTGCTATTCTGTGTAAGAATGGTCTCTTTGATCCTCATGAAACTCTTGTTCAATGAGGGTTTTTTTTTTTTTTTTTTTTAAGCTAACATAGTATGTACTATGGAGTGCAGCCTTTTAGTAGATTGTGAAGACTAGAGTCTCGAGTTTGGAATCTCTGATGGAGTCTGGAACATTGTGAATGACCAATATTGAAATTAAAGCAACAAATTATAAAATAGCAACAAAAAAAATGAAGTAGTTAAACAATTTCTGTTACTCGTATTACATATGGATAACACTGAAATGTAAACAAAGTCAAAGTCCATGTTCTGTGTTCAAAACTGAATCTACAGTATCATATACGTTGGACTCGCAGATTATAGTTGAGATGTGAATTAGCAATTACATTACTGACAAATGTTAAGATATAATTTTATAAACCAAAAGACTGATAACAGTTATATTAACGTACGATTTTCTTTGTTTTATTCGGTCATCGTTCCGCCGATTGTTGCGTTAATACAACGATATTCCATTAAAGGACCATTCCATATTTAAATTGCAGGTTAAACTGACCGTTTCATGTTCCGACTCCAAGTTCTACTGTTGGACGTACAAAGATTAAAATCTCTGTTGTCCACGCACTTTTACGATGCTATTGTCTTCAGAGAAAAAGCAAGTCGACATTTGATTCATCGAAAAATCAATACATGTACATTTAACATATATAACATCTTACTGAATTGATTTGCAATTAGGATTATATCAATGATGTATGTTACTATTTATAAAAGATAGTGGTGAAACGATAAAACACAAAAACTGGTCTCCAATACACACACGCCTATATTTGCTTGTTGATAGTTATAAGATAAATTTTATTAGACTAGTACTTGCTCATAGTAATAAACTAGATTTTATTAGACTGGTACTTGTTCTTAGTTATAAGCTAGATTTTATTAGACTTGTTCTTGTTGATAGTGATAAGAAAGATTTTATTAGACTGGTACTTGTTGATAGTGATAAGGTGGCACTCACCAGTTATTATGTACATTTGAGAGAGTGATGTGTATAATGTGAAGTTTGCATTTTAAGATGCACAGAGGAGGGAATGTTGGCATACCTATATGATTCTTTCATGTAATGCGGCTGAAATTTCTTTGGATATTGTACTTTTGGAAATTTTAAATGATCTTAGCATACTGCTAACTAAAATGACTGCTCCCTTGTGTTCCAAAAATCAAACTGAATTTGTCTAAAGTACACTATTCTTGGCAGCTATCAAAATATGGAAAATGAATTTTGCCAAACTAGACAATACTAGCTTCTAAAAATTCAATGAATGAATTACCAAATACATGATATGTAAAAAAAACGTTATCGGCTTTTTTTTTTACAATTTG
Organism: Potamilus streckersoni; assembly: GCA_016746295.1. NCBI lineage: Eukaryota > Metazoa > Mollusca > Bivalvia > Unionida > Unionidae > Potamilus > Potamilus streckersoni. Next base: position 3,649,754 of record JAEAOA010001006.1, read on the forward strand.
CATCTTAAGTTCGAGAAGTGAAAATGAGCAAGTAGAGCTAGCACTTTTTTGAAAGAAGCACATCTTGAGTAAGGCCAAGCTGTATACTCTCTAACCCATATTATTTCCCATCAATCATTCACCTAAATAAAGGGAATTAAAGGTTCTTTGAACAATACCTAAGATATACAAAGTCTTTTTTAAATAGCCAGTATAGTTAGTGCCGAAACCCGGGGAAATTCATGTTCTTTAAAGTTCTAACTCCTATGTTAAATACGAAACTGTAGGACGCCACCTAAATTAGATTTTATTAGACTGGTACTTGTTCATGTTGCTAAAATCCTTGGCCTTATAATACGTAATAGAATGAAAGTGAAATCAAGAATTTAAGTAAAATCAACAAGGAATTTATTTCCATGCAATACAAAATGAAAATTCAAAAGACACACAATATTTTGAACTAAATTCTAAATAATTCTAAATGTCTTATCACAAGTTACAATATATAATGTTTTGAGAGATTTCAATGGTCTTGAATGTCCTGATATAATACAATGATGCAATCCATAATGTATTTTGAATCAGCTAAAAAAAATCCAAAGTAGCGTATAAATTCAAAAGTCAATGAGATCTTTAGTAATTCCAATGAATATTCACTAAAAACAATTCATCTCGAATCATATCTAATTTTAACAATACAACTGTAATGTCGTGCCAGAATGGATTCAGACAGACTGACCTAAAACAGGAATTAATTATTTCTTCATCAAACCCATTTTTATAGATCTTTTTACTTGACCTTTAACGTAATATAATGTGAACACTCCAAACGGAAAACCTAGTCGAATAGTAGAAAAGACTCGCAGCCTTGAACTGAAATTCTATGTAAACGTTCTTAAAATCCAAATCTGGTCCGCGACCTGGATTTACCATCTTATTTGCATTTTTGGGCCTGGATTGAAATCGCTCATCGGCCTTGCTTCATGGAGGATGTTGTGCATGCATGAAATTCTGATTCACTACACGTAATTAAGCCATGAGACGTATAGTAATATTCAGCCTCGCGAGAGTGTATGTTGATGCTTTCGCATTAATTTTCTAATAATACAAGGTAATCTTTTTCTGTCGCTGATGCGATAAAATTATTTTCATCTCGAAAGAAACAACTATTGTTAAAAAATGTAAACAAAAATATATCTACTAAATTTATTTTTTTTAAATTTGTTCAAAAATGCCACAGTAGTTTTAGAGAATCAAAATATATTTTCCACCAACTTAAAGTCGAAAACGTGGTTGCTGTAGAGGCTGTAAGAAAAAACTCAAACATGTCACAAAACAAAATAACATTTATTTAAACATGTCACAAAACAAAATAACATTTATTTAAACATGTCACAAAACAAAATAACATTTATTTAAACATGTCACACAACAAAATAACATTTATTTAAACATGTCACACAACAAAATAACATCTATTTAAACATGTCACAAAACAAAATAACATTTATTTAAACATGTCACAAAACATTTCATGAAAGTTTGAAAACATAAAATGACGTGGTTTTGGAGATATCAAAATGTTGTTTCTTACCAGTCTACCATTGAGACCACGTGTCACACATTTTATGTTGACCATTCCATGATAAATATTTGTTCAAATTCGTTGATTAAAATTTGAATAGTGTTACACTATATAGTCTTGCTCCAGGAGTGGTCACTGCTCTGGGATCACACTTCAGATATGGGTCCCCCGAGTGGCCGAGTGGTCTAAAGCGCTCTCCGTTATGGATAACTGCCATCTAACCTCTATCTGCGTGGGTTCGAGTCTAAGATTCGGCGAATGTGAATATGTGAGAATTCTTGCTAGTAGCCTCTCGTGGGTCGGTGGTTCTTTCCGCGGATTTTCCGGTTTCTTCCTCCACCATTAATACTGGCTGCCATGTATTGCCTATCGTGTGTTGAAAAAAGGCGCTAAGCCCTACAAAAACACTTCATATACTGTTGAGACCGCATCTTTCGCTCACATACACGTTTAGCAGTACAGATCCTGGGAAGCGCACTTATAACTGAAAACGGTTCATATATATATATATATATATATATATATATATATATATATATATATATATATATATATATATATATATATATATATATATATATATATATATATATATATATATATATAAAGCAAAGACCCTGGGTTGGGGAACTATGCATCGGCTCATAACTTGTGACGATCCCCACCCATGAACTATGTATAACACGCTCAGGTGGCCCAGTAGTCTAAATCAGTGCTCCCCAACCCCCGGGCCGCGGACCGGTACCGGTCGGTGGATCAAATGGTACCGGGCCGCCCAAGGAACATTAAAATTATTTCCATTTTATTTACGGTGGTGTATTTCTCTCGAGTTCGTGCAACTTTCCATGGACGGGAGGTTAACTGGGAGCTGAGAGACATCACCTAAAATCGTACCAATACCATTCATGCGCAAAATATCGTGATATCGGGGAGGTTTTAGGTCATGTCTGGACCTGAGCGGCTGCAAGCACTTGCAGAATTGTAGCTTGAGTGGAAAGAATGGATGTGTATCGCTTTTCTCTTTGTTCACTGGTTCTTGTTTAAGAGTGCTTTGTGTTTGATCAAATTTAACCCACAAATTAACAAAAATGAGTACGAAGCAGACGTCGTTAGAAAGTTTCATTGGGGAAAAGGAAAGGCCGAGTGAAGAGACAGATGAGCCTTCAACATCAAAGAAATATAAAACTTTTAACAAACAATACCATGAGTCCTACTTTGAAATATGAAATTATCAGGACAGGTGATTCCCACACACCAATCCCGCTCTGCATAGTTTGCGGCGATCAGCTCTCTAATGAAGCAATGAAACCTTCAAAACTGCTTCGCCACTTGAACGCCAAGCACCCTGGATTAAAAGATAAGCACCTGGCGTATTTTGCAAGAAATATTATTTTGCCAATAAAGGAGAATGCACTGAGAGCATCATATTTGGTGGCTAACCGTATTGCTAAGGCTAAAGAGTAATTCACTATGGGTGAAGAATTGATCTTGCCCTCCACTAAAGACATTTGCCGTGAACTTCTAGGAGAGGCTGCCGTGTAAAAGATAGCACATGTGCCTTTGTCGGCTAGCACTGCGACTAGGCGCATTGAGGAATAGCCGATGACATTGAGACACAATTGTTGGAGAGGATTAATACATCACCGTGATAAGCACTCCAGTTTGACGAATCTACAGATATCGACAACAAGGAAATACTACTTGTTTATGTGCGGTATCTATTTCAGGATGATGTGTATGAGGATTTGTTTTGTGCATTATCTTTGCCATCCAACACCACATTAGCAGAACTGTTCAAGTCACTGGATGGTTAATTATTAGGACAACTAAAATGGTCCTTTTGTGTCGACATATGCACAGATGCTGCCGTGACCGGACGACTGTCTAGTTTAACTGCTCGGATTAAGGAAGTTGCACCAGAGAGTGAATCTACGCATCGCATCATTCACAGGGAAATGCTGCCAAACCAAAAGGTTGTACCGGACTTTAATAGCGTATTGATTGATGTCGTTATAGTTATTAACCACGTCAAAGCACACGCCATTAACTCGCGTCTGTTTCAGCACCTTTGTGAGGAGATGGACAAAGAGCGCAGACGCCTTCTCTTATACACAGAAATAAGATGGTTATCCAGACAAAATCGCTAACCAGAGTATTTGAATTACGAGAGACATTGCAAAGATTTCTCTCAGAAAAGAAGTCACCGCTGGCAGCACATTTCAATGACATTGTATGTGTCGCAAAACTGGCTTACCTGTGTGACATATTCGGCCTCTTTAATGAACTCAGTCTGTACCTTCAGGAGAAAATGACAACTGTTTCCTAGTTGGCAGACAAAGTAGCTGCATTTAAAACCAAACTGAAGTTGTGGGGACGGCGCGTGAACAGAGGAATTTTAGACATGTTTCAGACATTAGCGGTGATTTTAGGCGAGACTAAGCCTGAGCATTAATTCTCCCAGTTGGTGCACGATCACCTGTCTTTGCTTTTAAAAGAGTTCTAGCTCTACTTCCCAACCACAAAAGACCAACGAACTGCTAAGGAATGGATATGTGACCAACAAACCAGGCGAATCTAGCATGTCTGCGCATGAAGAAGATCGACTGTTAAAGATTGCAAATGACGGCGGCCTTAAAACTACGTTCGAGACAATAACTCTGCTGGTGTTCTGGAACAAATTTATGGCTGATTACCCTGATGTTGCCACCACAGCAATTAAATCCCTTTTGCCTTTTCCTATATCCTATCTGCGTGAAGCAAGGTTTTCTGCAGTGACAGCAACCAAAACAACGGAATAAACTGAACATAAGCAACACACTTCTGGTGTCATTTTCTCCTATTACCCCCAGATGGAACCATATCGTTGCAAAGAAACAAGTTCAGGGTTCTCATTGATTTAGCGTTCTAGTGAGTTAAATTATTAAATCACTTATATTAATTTTTTGGTGTAACTGTATTTTATTTTGAAGGTATCTTTAATTATTAAATCAAAACAATCCATAATATTGACAATCAACATCCCCCTTCAGCGGGCCGCGGTAAAATTATCAAACGTTGACCGGTCTGCGGCGATAAAAAGGTTGGGGACCACTGGTCTAAAGCACTCGCCTTTACTGATAATTGTCATACATCTCTGTCACGAGGGTTCTAGTTCCGGGATCGGCCAATGCGGGTATGTGAGAAAGCTACCAGTAGCTTCCCTTGTGTCTGTAGTTTTTATCGGGGTTTTCTCCGGGTTTTGTCTCCCAAGTTATAGTGGCCGCCACGTAAAGTCCACCATTTCTTGCACTGGGAAATTGGGAAATGGCATTAAATCCAAAACAGGCAAAACAAGAACAGTGTGTACGTTTACTGAACCTGAAGGGTTCTTTGATGTATAAAGCAAATTCTGAATCTCAATCAGCTTCACAATTTAGAAACAAGAATCATACTATGCTCTATATCAACTAACTGAAGAGAAAAATGAAGTTACAGTATTAAAACATTTTCCTAACTATTTTTTTACCACGTTAGGGTTCTTTCTTCAAGATGTACATTACTATGTATGTTTCGAACTGCTAATTTTTGAAAAGAGTTTAATTGTTATAGCTAGCGATACGTCTTTATGTTATCACGTTGCCTTATCAGGGATCTAACTGTAAGGCCAGGTCGCAAGTCCATATCATTTTGTGAGTCACAGCTGATTGGATGAAACGTAAACCAGGTCTTGAACCTGTATCTTGATACCTATGGTGTATATCGACATGAAGGTTCAATCAACATAAGGAAGCACACACGATGCTTACTCGCGTTAAATATTAGGATTGCAATTGTTAGGTCATTGAAGACAATTTTGTGAACTTAGATTTACATGATATCATCCGAATGTGTCATGGATTCTTCATGTCATTTCGATCCTGGATCAATATTATTTGTGTCCGAGCTCTAACTCAGAAATATGTAAAGTGAGTAATCTTAAGATGAAACTTCAAATATTCGTGCATCACGATGCAATGTCATGTCACATTAGACATGTATATGATCTAAATGTCAAGGTCACGGTCAAGGTCATTTATCATATTTGAGCAGTAGTTCAGAAGGTTATTTAAGTAATGAAAATGAAACAGTTTCGTTGGTGTATTGGTTGGCTTGTTGGTTGTATCTTTACGGCACTCCAGCACAGTCGGGCCGTTTAGCGCCTTACAACAGGTTATATATAGGAATATGTAAAAGTGGTAAAAGGTTTCGTATCGACCAGCGATATAAATCCACACAGTTTTAAGTGAAACGATGAGATGGTAAAGGTAATAAATAAATAAATAAATAAATAAATAAATAAATAAATAAATAAATAAATAAAACTTCCAGATCAACGGGGAATGTAAATGGTGTATGATAATGAAGACAGATGAAACGTTATTGAAAAATGGGACGGTAACTGCTCAAGGTGACAAAAGTTGCTTATAATAAAAGTTTTCTTCTTTTAGGAATTCTATAACACAAATCAAATTTATTGTATGAAGATTTCCTTCATGTCATGCGCACTGCAATACTGACCACGCGAAGATTGAGGACGAAACACTCCAACATAAAGTGCTTGACAGTGAATGGTTCTTTGCAAGAAATGCACTCTGTTGGGTCTTCTCCTTATAGTAAGTGAGATTGGGTTATATAAGTATGCCCAATTCGAATTCTTGCAATGACTACCTACTTCCTTTCGTTGGTGTGTAGTGTACCAATATGAAAATCCTTCGATAAACAACTGAAATGGGAGCAGAACAACTCTAGCTAAAACATTAGTTTTAATCTACCTATCAATATGATGTTTTACCAATGATTCACCAATTTTGCAAAATATTAACTACTTTTTTATTCACTTGTGCAAGGAATAATCGTGAGGTATTAAAAAAATAACCAATAACTACCAATGCACACTACAGGGGATTATTATTATTATTATTATTATTATTATTATTATTATTATTATTATTATTATTATTATTATTATTATTATCATCATCGCACGAAGCAAAACTATTATTGCCCGGGCCTCACTAATATATCCTCGGTGCCCCCACCCCTGTCAGCCCTAGAAGCAAGATATTCTTGTTATGCCTTGTAGAAAAAGTCCCTTATATTACTCGAATAAAACAAATTTAACTTGAGCTAAAACAAAGCAAAATATCTTGGTTCGAAAGAAAATGCCGCTCTCACCCCCTTTTGCGACAAATAAAGTCATGTGACCACCATGCCTCCTAAAAGTCCGTTTTCTTAAAGGGTTTTAAATTTTCTGTCTGATGCTGATCTAGGTTTATTAGTGCATTCGCAATGATCTCATATTAACCTTTACAGCATATTTTTCTTGAATATGCATTGTCATCCGATGATAATGTTGTGGCCTTCAGCCTTTTCTTTTTTTCTTTTTTTTCCCCTTAACTTTGTTGATTGTATGGTGATGCGATTAAAGTCCCAGTTCTTTGGAGGGTTTTTTTTCGTAGCTGATGAAATTTAAAAACAAAGTATCAATCAAGATCATCCTAATGAATTTCGTGGAATTTCGTGGGTATCTCGGGTCATGTCTTTCATTTTCAGGAAGCTTATTTTTAGCAGTGTTGATTTTCATGGCTGGAAACGAACGGATAAAAATCATCGACATTTAGTTTCAAAAATTGATTTGAAGGACCAGGTTATTTTTTTTTTTGGGGGGGGGCATACATATTTATTGCCTTTGTTCGAATTTTCGGTCAATATTTGCCTCTTCAACAGTACAATTTCATCTATTATATTTTCATTATAGTCAGGTAATTCATGACAACGAAATTCCGCAACAGGTAGGAGAGTTGATAATCGATGTTTAATTTTCATTTTCGTTGTCAGACCCACCTTTATAAAGTTATATACATGTCTATGGGAAAATTTTCATTCAACCCAATCTCATCATGACTGTCTATACAATGTCATAGTTAAATAGAAACCAGACAATTCATTACTTCACCTGGGCTTGGGAATGGGATGGATGAAGAAATCAAGTACCCACCTTTACAGGTCACTCACATCTTACTTCTGACCTCTTCAGAACCGGTGAGAGCGATCACGGGCCCTGGGGTAAGAAACACCCGGCCTATCCTAGTTCTTGTTCAAACAAAAATTGTCTTTTATAAAATTAAAGTGTTGATCGGCTCAGACCCCCTTACGGCCCCGGACCCCAGACCCCGATGATATATCGCAGGTTTCCCCCCCCCCTACTTTGTCGGTCCTGGTCCTCTTGGGTTTGGGTCCTGGCTCGAACATTGTGGATATGTGAGGAAACTTGCCCGTAGCTTCCATTGGGTTGGTGGTTGTTCCTGGAATCCCCCCGTGCTCCTTGTCAAACAAAACTACTGAACGCCATGTATGGTCTATCATGTGTTACAAATGGCGTTAAACCGTAAAAGAATCTTTTCATTTTTGACTTTTTTCCTCTCGCATTTTGCTCTTCAGCTGCAGACGAATCTTTTTGCATGACAAAGTACCTTACGCATGATTGACTTGACTGAGTCGTTAAAGACCGATTATTTAATTATTGGAATTAAAGAGGCAAATTTATTGTTTTTTTATTTAAAAGAAATTTCTGGCCTCGTTTGTAAAAGAAAACAACTAACTAGATCCATTAAATTTTCAAAGTATTGGAAGAAACATAATTATCTCGAAGCAAAAGAAAAAAATATTTAGGTTTAGAAAAATAGCCGAAACACCCTGTCTCAATTAAATGGTCGACTCTTTACATTAATTCTGTCCCAATCAAATAGTCGGCCACTTAACGTTTATTCTGCATATTACAGCAAGTATTTTCAGAGATGCGCGTGTTGTTATATCGGTTATGTGCATGGAAGTTACACGTGCTGCATGTCTGTCACGTTCAATTTATTTATATTAATCTTTTCTTTCTCCATTTCATATAATGATTATTTATTTTTAACATTTATTGAAAATAGATTTTAGAAGAATTACATAAATATAAGCATGTATTTAATAAGGACTGACTTAAATTTTACTGCAGTTATACTCTAGAATCTAATTTGTTGACGTAGAAAACATGATGAAAACCGTAATGCTGAATAGTTTCGACCGAATTACATTCAAGTCTGTCGGTCATGTTCATTTTGCTTCTAAGTACCCTTGAAGTTTATACGCGTGCGTTGGCCATCGTTCGAGATGGAAAAGATTACATTTTTTTTATATTCTGAACGAGTTAATGTGGAGCATATTAGTGCCTTTGTGGCAAAATAATGTACAGGTATATGATTTTTGTTGTAAATACAAACAGGTAATACCATTTAGATATTTAATAAGGTGCCACTAGAACAAGTAATTTTAATTTGTTTTATTTTAAAATCACTAATGTTAAGTGCACGTCACAGCAACTTTAGAACCATTTTCATTATAATAACCTATCATCCTATACACATGGGAGCACATGCATCGGTGTCTTCACGTCACATTAGCAAACTATTCAAACCGGTGGTCACTGAAGTTATAGTTGAGTGGCCTTAACTGTACAACCACAAGTTTAAAGGACAAATTCAAAACTGAATCTGACTTCGTCGACATTTTTCGGTGACGTTTTAGGAAGGTGAAATTACTATAACTAATATGAGTACCACTACTTCGTGCAGGGGCCACTGTAATAAACCTATGTGTATCAGCGAAACAGCCGGATGTGGATCATATCCGGCACTTTTTCAGCTTGCTATGAAACCGTTTGCACATGTTCCTTAAATACGATGAAAGAAATGAAATAGTCCTTTTATTTAATACAAGAGCTGCTGCTTATCATTTTAGATATACGTGTAAAATATTATCTTCTTTATCCGATAATTTCTTTAGGATTGTCTGCCATATTATTTCAATTGATAACTACTTCCGTTTTCGTCCTCGCTTTTTTCGTGTGCCATAAAAGACACTGCTGCATTTGGGGGGGGGGGCAGAGGAAGTAAACAGGCGTAGTAAATATAGACAGCATTGATTACCATGTCTTAGAATATCCAAATATGGCATAGGAAGCCTAATTTGGGTAATGAATTACCGTGATAATTTCGTTTTATCTGTCAAGGTGGATAAAGTACGGCTAGAGTATATATTTACATGATATAAGCTTAAATAGCTTTATCATTAGCCAACTTTTCTGAAAATGTAACTCTAATTAGATGGTAGATATATTTTTGTCCTTGACAATAGTTTATTTGCTTATTTTAAGGTATAGGGTCAGATTGTAGTGTACAACCGCGTGGAGGCTACGATATCGTAGCTAGGAAGTAGCTTGTTATACTTTAAGCAAATTAACTATCTTTACCTGTTTGTAAATATAGTACTCTGATACGTGTAAGCAGTTATTAATTGAAATGTATGGTTCTGCTGTGCTCATTTCAAGTTATATAGATACATACATGGTGTGATTACCAGGAGGGGAACTTATTGGTTTGAAAACGTGATTAAAATTTATGTGCCATTCTTGATCATTACAGCATGTATTTGATGAAGTGTATACCACTATCGGGTCATTATGCGCTTAGCAAGAAATGTCGATGAATAATCCATTTTATGGTAAGAAGAAGTGAATGTTATAAAAAAAACTGGAAGAAATGGACCATTAACTGTTTTTCAGCTGTTTGCAAAATGAAAATACTTTTGTCCGTCCTCGACATTTTTCCTAAAAAAAGGGAGAGCAGCCTGTCCTTGTCACAAGCAGCATCTCATGATGAAGATGATAACATAATTGTACATGTAATTGACATCATCTCATGATGAAGATGATAACATAATTGTACATGTAATTGACATCATCTCATGATGAAGATGATAACATAATTGTACATGTAATTGACATCATCTCATGATGAAGATGATAACATAATTGTGCATGTAATTGACATCATCTCATGATGAAGATGATAACATAATTGTACATGTCATTAATATCATGTCATGATGAAGATGATAACATAATTGTACATGTAATTGACATCATCTCATGATAAAGATAACATAATTGTACATGTAATTGACATCATCTCATGATAAAGATGATAACATAATTGTACATATAATTGACATCATCTCATGATAAAGATGATAACATAATTGTACATATAATTGACATCATCTCATGATGAAGATGATAACATAATTGTACATGTAATTGACATCATCTCATGATGAAGATGATAACATAATTGTACATATAATTGACATCATCTCATGATGAAGATGATAACATAATTGTACATGTAATTGACATCATCTCATGATGAAGATGATAACATAATTGTACATGTAATTGACATCATCTCATGATAAAGATGATAACATAATTGTACATATAATTGACATCATCTCATGATAAAGATGATAACATAATTGTACATGTAATTGGCAGCACCTCATGATAAAGATAACATAATTGTACATGTAATTGATATCATCTCATGATAAAGATAACATAATTGTACATGTAATTGACATCATCTCATGATAAAGATGATAACATAATTGTACATGTAATTGAGATCATCTCATGATAAAGATGATAACATAATTGTACATGTAATTGGCAGCATCTCATGATAAAGATAACATAATTGTACATGTAATTGACATCATCTCATGATAAAGATAACATAATTGTACATGTAATTGACATCATCTCATGATAAAGATGATAACATTGTACATGTAATTGACATCATCTCATGATAAAGATGATAACATTGTACATGTAATTGACATCATCTCATGATAAAGATGATAACATTGTACATGTAATTGACATCATCTCATGATAAAGATAACATAATTGTACATGTAATTGACATCATCTCATGATAAAGATGATAACATAATTGTACATGTAATTGACATCATCTCATGATAAAGATGATAACATTGTACATGTAATTGACATCATCTCATGATAAAGATGATAACATAATTGTACATGTAATTGACATTATCTCATGATGAAGATGATAACATAATTGTACATGTAATTGACATCATCTCATGATAAAGATGATAACATAATTGTACATGTAATTGACATCATCTCATGATAAAGATGATAACATAATTGTACATGTAATTGACATCATCTCATGATAAAGCACATAACATAATTGTACATGTAATTGACATCATCTCATGATGAAGCTCATAACATAATTGTACATGTAATTGGGTGCTAATAAAAATTTTTAGTTCCAAACATTATGATGTTCTTCTGAATTAACAGTCAGGAGTATTTTCATATTCTCTGCTCGTGTCTTTCTTAACATGCTTTAAATTACCTATATATCTTCTCGACCACAGTTGGTAGTTTTAATTATGTATACATTACTGATTAATGCTTCTCGAATTGAAATCTCTAACCACTTAGTATCTTGTGAGGGGTATAAGGCAAAATGTACAACATATAAGAGTATGGTCTAATATATTTTCTCATTTTGTATTAAGCACTATCATTAAGTGGAAACTCATCCCCAAAACACAGTATATATATATATATATATATATATATATATATATATATATATATATATATATATATATATATATATATATATATATATATATATATATATATATATATGAATGTGATATTACAGGTCATAAACTGACAGGGAAATAATTGTGGCCTTGAATATAAGTACGCACAAGATATTTACTGTTGTTGTTGTTATGGGATTTAACACCATTTTTTTAAAGCAAAAGATGGGCTATGCATTGTGGCGGGTATAACTAGTGGAGACAGAACGCGGAAAAATCCCGAGGAAAACCACCGACCCACTAGAAGTTACTGGCAAGCCTCACGTATCTACATTTACCGATCCCGAGACTTAAGCCACCGTAGGCAGAAGTAAAATAAGTATTGATATGGAACGGTATTGTGCAAGAAATGCACGAAACAATATGTACGGATCTTCATTATTGTTAACAAGGAGCCACCAGTCCCATGAATAATACACAATACAGTCTGCAACAAAATGTGTGCACTGCCTTCATTCGTACCCTGTGGTGACCTTCACCGATCACTGCCATCTCACATCTATCCATGTGGACTCGGTCAATGTGGCTATGTGTAAAAACTTGCAAGTGCTGTAGCTTCCCCTGGGTCGGTGTTTTTCTTTTTTTTTTTTTACCGGGTTCTTCATCCGCCACTTATACTGGCTGCCACATATAGCATATCATGTGCTGAAAATGGCGTTAGACCAACAACTAAGCGTTGAATATACCACAAGAGTATGCAGTTTTATCAATAAAGCACGACGAAATTTCTGATATGAAATCACCTTAACGGTATTATACAATAATAAAGGAATGCAAATCGACCACAACCCTCTGCTCGATTCGATTTTCTCACGCGAGAGTGATGAGATGGTACGTTACTGTTTTTTTTTTATGGCTATGTGTAGTTTTTCAGTCTTCGTGAGATTCTGAAGGGATAAAAAGACGCGTGAGAAAATTCGAATCGAGCGGAGGGTTGTGGACGATTTGCATTCCTTCATTAATGTATAATACCGTTAAAGTGATTTCATGTAGTCAGGAATTTCGTTGTGGTTTATTGATAAAATTGCAGACTCCTGTGAATATACTGAGACAATATTTATACTAGCCGCTGTGTCCACTGCAACTTTCTGGTACTTAACCAAAATAAATTCACTTCCAAATGATGTTAGTCTGATATTAATATCTATGAAAACATGTCCAGGTCTGATTGGTATAACGGTAACACCAATTTCACATCTTTAATCCTTTTATTGGTTCCATTCCAGATTCTAGAAGTAGAACATAGAGTTGACCTATCTTTGATTTGTTGATTTATGCTGTTATCATAGTTTCTTTCCACAGAACTGACCACATTATGACAACGTGTGTGCTGTTTAAAGGACTTGATATATGGCGTCAGACCACTATATGTTTTTTTATAGTAAATACACGATTTTTTTCCAAGCTGAATTCACACCAACATTCCATTCACACTAGGATTCCATGGCTGGACGATGCCAATATATTCAATAACACACACCCCGAGACCCGTCAGCTGTTGCCCAGTATAATTACAAGTAAACATCTCATCAAAGCCTACTGGGGTCATGATTCTATTTCCGAGTCAATCAAAACAGTCTTCAATCAGATTTTACACTTGCTTTACACAAGCACTTCCGTCACTCTTCTTTCGCACTCAAAATAAATGGCATCTCATAATAAAGGACAACTTCTTCAAAATTATTCCAGAATAAACAGTAGTCCGTAGTGCCGCCATGAATATTTATTTCCACCAAAAGACACAGCCAGCATAGCGTCTATTTTTAGATAGGAGCTGTTTGGCATTTTATCCTGGTCTGACCGAATTTGTAGCGGATGACGATCATCAAGCACAGTCAGTCTGGAACCATTTAAATCATTGTTGGGCATATGCCGTTTAATGCAATTTCTATGAACCATATAAATCATTGTTGGGTACATACCGTTTAATGCAATTGCTATAAACCATATAAATCGTTGTTGGGCACATGCGGTTTAATGCAATTGCTATGAACCATATAAATCATTGTTGGGCACATACCGTTTAATGCAATTGCCATGAACCATATAAATCATTGTTGGGCACATGCCGTTTAATGCAATTGCTATGAACCATATAAATCATTGTTGGGCACATGCCGTTTAATGCAATTGCTAGGAACCATATAAATCATTGTTGGGCACATACCGTTTAATACAATTGCTATAAAGCATACAAATCATTGTTGGGCACATGCCGTGTAATGCAATTGCTATGAACCATATAAATCATTGTTAGGCACATACCGTTTAATGCAATTGCTATAAACCATATAAATCATTGTTGGGCACATGCGGTTTAATGCAATTGCTATGAACCATATAAATCATTGTTGGGCACATGCCGTGTAATGCAATTGCTATGAACCATATAAATCATTGTTGGGCACATGCCGTTTAATGCAATTGCTATGAACCATATAAATCATTGTTGGGCACATGCCGTTTAATGCAATTGCTATGAACCATATAAATCATTGTTGGGCACATGCGGTTTAATGCAATTGCTATGAACCATATAAATCATTGTTGGGCACATGCCGTGTAATGCAATTGCTATGAACCATATAAATCATTGTTGGGCACATGCCTTATAATGCAATTGCCATGAACCATATAAATCATTGTTGGGCACATGCCGTTTAATGCAATTGCCATGAACCATATAAATCATTGTTGGGCACATACCGTTTAATGCAATTCTATAAACCATACAAATCATTGTTGGGCACATGCGGTTTAATGCAATTGCTATGAACCATATAAATCATTGCTGGGCACATGCCGTTTAATGCAATTGCTATAAACCATACAAATCATTGTTAAGCACATGCCGTTTAATGCAATTGCTATAAACCATATGAATCATTGTTGGGCACATACCGTTTAATGCAATTGCTATAAACCATACAAATGATTGTTGGGCACATGCGGTTTAATGCAATTGCTATGAACCATATAAATCATTGTTGGGCACATGCGGTTTAATGCAATTGCTATGAACCATATAAATCATTGTTGGGCACATGCCGTTTAATGCAATTGCTGTAAACCATATAAATCATTGTTGGGCACATGCCGTTTAATGCAATTGCTATAAACTATATAAATCATTGTTGGGCACATGCGGTTTAATGCAATTGCTATGAACCATATAAATCATTGTTGGGCACATACCGTTTAATGCAATTGCTATAAACCATACAAATGATTGTTGGGCACATGCGGTTTAATGCAATTGCTATGAACCATATTAATCTTTGTTGGGCACATGCCGTGTAATGCAATTGCTATGAACCATATAAATCATTGTTGGGCACATGCCGTGTAATGCAATTGCTATGAACCATATAAATCATTGTTGGGCACATGCCGTGTAATGCAATTGCTAGGAACCATATGAATCATTGTTGGGCACATGCCGTTTAATACAATTGCTATGAAGCATCATATTAACATAAAACAACATGCTACTTTCTGTATGATTTGTTTCACCTCACCTTTTCAACTTAATGCATAAATATTTGAACTGGTGACCTAAGTGGAGCACCATCTTCATTAAATCGCCTACTTATATCCTGTCTTGTAAATGTCTTTGCAAATGGCCTCACCTCACAGCGATAAAAACTGATTTACCCATTATTCAAATGCAGTACACAAAACAATATGAAAAAAAAAAATATCAGTTTTACCGAAAAAGTCACTAAATTGCCACTAATAGCTATGTAACTAAATGTCAGTGCCTTTCCAACAAATGGCCTATTCGGCACACCTTAGTGTCTTTAAGTACAGGAATATATGCATGTATACATGTCATGTTCACCACACTAAGAATGTTGTGGAATACTTAGTTTAGCATTTGCGATTTTATTAATTTGAACAACACTCTTATCTTTCACGAAGTGCTTTCTCTCACGCTAACGGAAACACATACTTCAGTTTTAATGGTTCTCATAGTTAAAAGGTAAATTAGAATGTTTCCCAGTTATGAAAATGAAACGTGTATATATATATATATATATATATATATATATATATATATATATATATATATATATATATATATATATATATATATATATATATATATATATATATATATATATATATATATATATATATGTTTGACTGACATGGGCATTTAAAACGAAGGACTTATACCGTCTGAGCTTGCTCGGGTTAATATTTGCAGATGTGCACGCGGTTAGCGAGAGAAAGCGGAGTGACAGGTAAATAAGATAATAAGTCCTGTTTCGGAAATATTTGGAAATTTTCTTCGCACTTACCACAATTTATGAAAGATTGATAGCTCCTGGGTTACAGACATGTGCAATATAACTGTCATTCATGGGACTGTGTTTACTGGAAGAAGACCGATAGAACAGCCCCTACTATATGTCATCATAAAGTTTACCCTATGCAATGAACGTTCGTCCCAATACATATGCAAACATTATATGCATCTTTCTTAGTCTTGGTGCGACTAGATGATTACAACACAATAGCTAAATAGTTTCTTAATGTAGCTTTTTTGCGCGCAAATTGGAACATCAAATATCCTATGTAAGCTAATATAAATACATTTTCCGGAAAAAAGATTGTCTCCGAATTATTTTCTAAGCCAATAATTTATGTCGTGATTCCCCAATGCAGACCAGTGAATAAATAACACACACACACACACACACACACACACACACACACACATACATATATATATATATATATATATATATATATATATATATATATATATATATATATATATATATATATATATATATATATATATAGTTATTCAAGACCAACTATTTGCCACGATATATTTTACAACTGAATAAGATTGTTTGTTTTATAGGACCTGTTTAGAGCTAAAATGTTTTCTATCGAACTTTGTTAGAAGTCTTGAAACGTACGCGCACATGACATTTATTCGCATTGTCTGTTTAGTAAGGAAATTGACAGTCGTTTTCCCTGGACGCACTTCAATGTGTGGAAATCCCATAAGAACACAATTCTCTCTCTCTCTCTCTCTCTCTCTCTCTCTCTCTCTCTCTCTCTCTCTCTCTCTCTCTCTCTCTCTCTCTCTCTCTCTGTAAGTCTATATATCCATATGTCTTCCGTCGGTTAACATTGTTGTCAGTTGGTCTCGTTCTTGAGGTATGGATCTTAAAGTGAGGATCCGAAAGCAACGCACAGTAAGCATAGAAAACGATGATTTTACAATTATTTCTTCCTATTGCTTTAAAATTTGTATTTGCCACAAAATATTATTTACTCTTTAATTACATTAACAGGCAAAAATGACTCAACGATCTTGAAGCAAATTAGCAAAGATGTCAGCAATTTCTTTCAAAGTAAGGTAATGTTTAAAATAAAACAAAAGAAAATCGCCACAATGAAATTTTGCAAAGTGCTTTTTCGGAAGAAGTCATGTAATAATAATAATAATAATAATAATAATAATAATAATAATAATAATAATAATAATAATAATAATAATAAAAATAATAATAATAATAATAATAAAAATAATAATAATAATAATAGTCTAAATTTTATGAGGGTGAAGCAATAAGAACAGAAACTAACATCCTTTATGGCACTAAATATTTACCTACGTAGTCAAATATATCAAATGCAGCTGGGAAACTAGTGTGGATTAGTGTATACAAAAGAAATATGATATGGATTCAAGACAGAGCATTGTGCACAGAAACATGCATGATTACAAACCTTTCTTTCTCACACACTCACAAACACACACACACACACGCACGCACGCACACACACGCGCGCGCGCAAACACCCAAAGACACTTTGTATAAATTATTCGTATATGAAATGGTACACGACTTTATTGAGATAATTTCGCAGTACCTTCTATCGTGGTCAGCGTAACACGTAGCCATTATATTTTGATGTATGGGGTCGACTAAAAACATTGCTGACTGCGATGTAATTCGAGTTTGTTCGATAACGGTCTAGAAAGATGGAAGATACCATGTTAATGTAAGGTTAATAGAAGAAAATAACAAGAGTTAAGGCAAACCAGAGAAACGTTTAGGCAACCTTTTGCCCTTTGAAATATAACGATTTTTTCTAGAATAGTTATTAATAATGAGGTATTTCGATTTCGATGGGAGTGATACAATGTTTGGCCGTTAGAGGAAGTAATCCTGAAAGGTTAAGCTAAACTAGTGGGGAAGGGGAGCAAAGAGAATTAAAGGTTTTAAGAAATCCCCTTTACATACCTTGTAAGTCTAAGTTTTTGGGGCAAAACAGAATTTAGCCCCGAGTATTAGTAGAAAGCACTTTTCTCGCTAACTTGTCTAAGTGACGAGTGTCGGAAAGTTGAGGTACGAGAAGAACAGATATTCGACTTCATACAATGGTGTGAGTCCCAAATAAAACACAATATTAGTCTCAATTGCATACATTATGTGATTGACGTAGGTTTGCAATTATTTGTTGAATTTATTTATTAGAAATTCATACCTCATTGTTACCTTGAGTTCAGAATTATTTGAATGCCTTTGTCTCAAATGTTATATGACTCGTATGTTATATTGATGTGTTCGGATTTAGCGGTTCTGTATGTAATATAAATCATGTATGGTAGGAAGTTCGTGCATTCTTTTGATAAGATCTGTAAGACGTATATTATCTGTCCTAAATGGTTTGTATCATGCATGCTGAGAATTTATTTTTTATTGCCTGAATATGTTTGTAAACTGATCGTTAATTAGGAATTTAATGTAGTTAGGACAAGGAGCTAAGTCCATTAATTCGTGTGTGTAATTAAGTTGTAAATTCTTTTCAACTCAGAATCGATGGTGTTAACCTTAGAAATGTGTGCCAACTGTCATAGGCAGTTAGTGATTTATAGTCCACAGGGTAGCAGTAATGGTTATCAAAGAGGTCTAATTATGTGATTGTTCCAGTTAGTAATG
Source organism: Potamilus streckersoni (assembly GCA_016746295.1). Classification (NCBI taxonomy): domain Eukaryota; kingdom Metazoa; phylum Mollusca; class Bivalvia; order Unionida; family Unionidae; genus Potamilus; species Potamilus streckersoni. The sequence goes on from JAEAOA010001006.1 coordinate 3,668,849, forward strand.
AAAACTGCAGCTTGAAAAGTCATTAATTTGTGGTAATATGGTTGTATATGTGCATTAATTTGCGAACTGACTATAGCTTAGTTTTGTAGTTTTGCTTAGTTTCGATAGACAATACCCGACGTGAAATAAAAATGGACATATTGTTTGATCCCAGAAAAAGATAAAACTTTAGAAATATTTATGTTGGGTATTATATTTTCATTTGAAGGTAAAAATAACTCTATATCTGTACTGACAGTGAAAATGGCATATTCTAAAACCAAGACGGTTGGTGACCCGAAGAGAGAGACAGAGACAGACAGAGGTAGGTTTATGTAATTGATTAAATTTTATTTTACATACGGGTGTTCATGTTGTTATATTCTATAGCTCTCCTCAATCCTCTGTTATTCCATCCATTAATTGATATTTATGTTGCTATTTATTCTATCCGGGCACTAACATCATCGATCATCTCCTAGATAACGACAAAGAAGGCACCATAATGAGATGGGAATCTCACAGATCATCACCACTTTATATTCACAAATATAAAGGAAAGGTTAATTGAAACTGTTTTTGACATTATCTGGACTGCACCTATTTCAAACTTCTGTGATGAATGGAGGCACTGAGGATGCTTCTTGAACATTTTCAGGTAGACAGTTCCGATTGAAATCAGTCCGATTAAAATCAGATCTCTACTTATGATAACCAACCACCTCCTAGTTTGGTTGGGCTTGGTGTTGCTGACTTGGTTATCGTTGTTGTAATCTGCCCGGAACGAGTATATATCAACAGAAAATGAGAAATATATAAAGAGCTGAGCAGGTATATATAACATAATATCACGAGCCCCCGTTACAAATAAAGAGAAAATTTAATCAAAATTTCTAACAATAAAGTCCGTAACCACCATTAATAATAATAATAATAATAATAATAATAATAATAATAATAATAATAATAATAATAATAATAATAATAATATAATAATAATAATAATAATAATAATAATAATAATAATAATAATAATACATTACATTTGAAAGATACACTTATTTCTTTGTGACTTGACTTCTTGCACGAATTTTCAAATACAAAGATATAAGGATACCTTTAGTCGATATGATAAGTTGTAGAATTTAAATCATCATTTAAATCAAGTGCAATATATCGAAAACATTGCCTTGTACAGTTTCATAACCTGATATTCTTGCATCAGTCCGAATACCACAGCGACTATTCCTTTTGACTTCCTGGTGCTGATAGTCTGGATCTCTTTCACTTTTTAATTTCTTTTCCAAATTTACAGGTGCCCAATCCCTTTTGCCCCTTTCAACTTTCAGTCCACTTTGGGATCGTAAGAAGTAATATGTAGATTATAGATTGTAGAGCGTAGAAATTCGATCTATTAATGGGCCCTCCAAAATACCAAAAAATAAACAACCTAAATCTTCTGTCACATTATACTGGGCGAATAGAACAATACCTTCCCCTCTCGTTAAGTCAGATAAACAACCTCGTTTCACAAAACTAATGGTCAACTAAATGGTTGTTCCAACATCTCCACCATGACATAAGATCCAAGATAGTCTCAATTACACAAAGTAACGAAATTCCTTGCTACTGTATTTATAACAACGATCAAGTGGGTATCATATGTGAACTCATATATAGGTCTGAGAATTCATACGGATTCTTGCATCTCAACTAAAATAAGGCACACAATACTAAATACATAACTTCCACTAATAAACGACTCTATAAGTTCAACAAGTTGTCAATGTTTATATAAAGAAAAATATCATTGTAAGGACTCGGCTATAAATGAAATCAACAAAGGTATACCATATGAAGAAATTAAATCTAAGAACTTAAGCAAATAAATCCATGCAAATACATTGAAATAAATCAGATGAATCATGATAGTAGTATCAACAAAAAATGTTGCAAAATATCTTGTTTTTCCAAGCTCTTACTTCCATACCGTCTCCGTCAATTTTCCCAGACAATTGCCTTCCTTGGATGATGTTTACGAGCTTATGTCTTCTAAATTCAGCTCTAAGTCCCTTTCACAACTTTCCTCCTGTAGAAAAAAGTGTAGAGTAATTTTAAAATTTGCTGTTTGCACATTTAAACAGAGTGTTTCATGTGAAACCACACCCCATTCACAGCGTGGCCAATTTGAATGAAATACACTTTCCTCTCGAAAAATGTTGCCAGAATGTAATTTGATTATCTGATTCCTGGTAACTTTCAGACATGAGTTTTCCATAGCAATCAGAATTTGACCCCTTCCTAGTCAGTTTAAACAAACTAAGCCCTTAATTATATATTGAAAAACTCATGACTTTGGCTTAACTAATCCGTACATTATGGCTTTTTAAATGCGGCCATTCCCCATAAATATGGTTAATCGTACATGTGTCCAACTAAATGTGTTTAACCGATATTAACAATAACAAAACTGAGCTCGACCTAAACGTTTGGTCCTTTACGCTACTGTTCTACGTGAAGATCTGACAGCGACCACTTAGGATCATGTTTAAGTGATCTATTCTATTACCATAATCGTTAATTTTACCAGCCAATCAGAGAAAGTCTTATATCTTATATGGGAGACTGAGCAGCATGGTTGAAGAGCATCATTGTGGGCCGAATGTTTGCGATAACCTTTCAGATTTCTGAAAGCTGCATTTCCATTGGATTATTCAGCAAGGATCAGACTATGACCCTTAATTGGTCGCTGTCAAAACTTTACGTGGGACAGTGGAGATCTGGTTTTAGTCAGATTTCAATTGTTTGACTGGACCAGGAAAAGCCAAACTATAATTATGCAATTTGCCATTAGAGTTGGAAGTAAAGAATATATAATATGATATAGTACATTGTATTGGTTGATTCTACTCAAGCGTTACTTATCATTTTGCTAAACATTTCATCTTTCTGGGCATAAAGTCCTTCGAAACTTTAAACATATTTCTTTTTTTACTGATGGTCATGACTTTCAGATCATTCATTTATTCGTCGATCATATCAACATTCTGTTCAGCTAATGCATAGCGTTGGTACTTTACAAAAAATATTTGTACAAAATTAATTATTATTTAAGTTTGGTAACAAATTTCTCGTATTATACACTATAACATCTTTCCAAAGATTATATAGATAATAAATAACTTTCACTGCGCAACTCTGGCATCTTTGCTGCATTTTTGCAGCATCGCATCAGAATTTAAGTCGCTTTGCGACGGGTTATAGTCCTGAAAAGAAACATAGGCCCTCCCCTGTACAGGTGGGGTGCTCTAATAGTCCACCTGGGTTGGTCCATAGCCAAATCCCTAGGGAGGCACTTGACCCTCGTACTGGGCCTTGTTTCGCTTGACCTTAATGTTAGACCTTCGACCATCGTCTGCTACTCTGAATTGCAACAGAACAGAATGCCGCACAAGCTAGCAACCGGCAGCCATGGACGCCGCCCCAAGGTGGAAGCCCCAAAGAGCCGGGACGTGTAGTGCTGTGTGTGTTACCCCGGGTCCCAGCCCATTTGGTAATGGCTATTAAGGTTATCTTAGTCTTTTCTGTGTGGGCTCTTGGTACCGGGACTCTGCTGATTCCAGTCCCTGGCTGCGTCCCATTTCCTTTCTGATGTTAGTCCCTTGTGTCGTCTCATCCTACCTTTATTGATACTGTCACCAAGTACACCAGCAGCAAGTGGTATTTTAAATTTTCAAATTTTATCCCGTTGCCTATTTTGTTGGATATCCTACCAACTGCCAAACGTGTTAGTCATATACGACTCATATACACCAGAATTGTGAATTTACCTAACTTGTAAGGGTTGTCCATTTTCGTGTACTGTGCGTATTTAATTGGTCTGAATATTACATCAAATCAAGCGGGCTTAAGGAGCCCTTTTATTTTGAGGATCTTAATTTGGGTTCTTGTGTGTTGAATTGGAATAAAATGAATACCAATCTGTCCCTTTCAGGGCCAAATTTGTTGGAGGTGGGGTGGGTTGCCTTTTCGTCGAAAAGGTATCGTTTTCCGGAGGGCTTTGTGGTGCAGTAGGTAGAGCTTCCCGACTGCCATTTGATTTGATTGATTGGCAATGTTGTTAGTTATTTCTTTTCATAATGGCAATTCTAAATGCGGTTGCAACTGAAAATTGCATTGTTGTAGGTAGTTTCCCATCTTTCCTCAACCTCTGTTGTGTTAATTCTTTTTTTTAGTGTTGTTCTTGCGGCTGACTTAGTGGATTTTCTGCTGTGTTGGTGGCCATTTCCTTTAGGTCTGTTTCTGTGTTGTCCATCACAGGGGTTCGTGTCGTTGCTGACAATCTACCGTTGTACATGTGATATAATACATGTATGACGGTTAATTTTAAGCCATGATACGAGCCTCTGTGTTGTCCTTTAGTTAAGCCTTCCATCTGTTGATATATTTCATTTCCATAGAGATGATATCATTTTATTAGTGTCAGTCATCATATTGTGTTGTGAGGTGTATAATGTTTCTAAGTATTTTTGGTTGATTGTTGAATATTTTCAATTCTAAGTTTAATTTCCCTATAGTTTAATGTTAGTTACTTTGAGTTTTGTAAACAATTTTAATTCCTAGTTGTAATTAGTTATGAGTGTCGAGTAAGTGAGCATGGTGCTTTATTAAGTTTTGATTGGTTGGTTGTTACAAAAATTTCAATCCTATTTTAAACTGTTTGGTTTTGAAGTTATGTTATTGTGCTGGGGGGATTAAATAGTTTTAATCGCTCGGGTGTATTTACGCGGGGTAGTTGCTTTTGTAATGTTAATTTTGATTGGTAGTAGGGTAGCTCGCGATTGGTTGTTATGGGAGAAATTTCAATCCTATCTGTCATCACGTTGTACTTGTATTTGCGAAAGGGATTGAGATGTTTCAATGGTTTGGGTTCATTTAGGCGGTAGAGTTGCATTTGTAAGGTCAAAGTTGGTTGGTGGAGTAATTGCATATCCACATTCGCCGAATATTTGACTCGAACCGCATGTATGTATGTATGTATGTATGTATGTATGTATGTATGTATGTATGTATGTATGTATGTATGTATGTATGTATGTATGTATGTATGTATGTATGTATGTTGTATGTATGTGTGCGCGCGCGTGCGTGCGTGTGTGAGAGAGACTCATCTGTGATACTCGGGATTAATTGGAAGATTATGTTCGTATGCAAATTATGCGTGAGATTGTTTTTTTTATTAAAGGTAATTAGGACTAAATCTGACCAATATGCAACAAAGGTCTTGCGTAATTTACAACAATGACGCAACTTGACATGTTGTTCCCTCATTACAACAATGACGCAACTTGACATGTTGTTCCCTCACTATAAGGGACAAGATTCAAGCAGTTGCATGTACACAAGTATCCTTTGCATTTTGCATGTGGGATTATGCAGTTATAAGCCAGGAGTTTTTTTTAAGGTTTTTAGGGATTGTGCATTTTAAGTGTTTTTAATGTTCAAGTATTGTCATGGCATGTTTTTCGCTCTAATCTTTATTTATTCTGATTGTCAAGGATTCTTTCAGCGTAAATACACGTAACATGTAGCAAATGGTCTATGATCAGTAGAAGATGCTTGAGCTAAGAGACCACATGCTTACTGGTAAGGGAGATTATGATATAAGGGAAGTCCTTAGCATGTGCGGATAATGGGAAGCGAGTAAAAAGACAGGAAGAATGACATGCGGGACAACAAAGATCAAGTAAGGAAAGAGCTTGGATGACAGACCTGGTTCGGCACAAAGTAGCACGAAACATGAACTTACGCAAACAATTATTGTATAGGTGTAGCCCCATTTGCTGAGCGGAACCACTCAGTAGCGTACTAACGGGGTGTGTGGTGGGTCGGTTGCCCCAGGCGCCAAATATTTTGGAGCGCCAAAACAGCTGACAAATACTAAATTGTAGGAAAGTCGCTGGCGGACCGTCATCGTCGCCTCAGTCATCAATGACCCTTAGTACGCCATTGTAACCACTTTAATTCTATGAAACAGACGTTGTTTTAATATTTTTATGTAAACTCAGTTAAAACAAAATTAATACGATGTACCACCAAATTAGTATGAGCCATTCATTCATATATCCATCCATCCATCCACCCACCTACTCATTCACGCACGCACGCACGCACACATACATTTTGTCAATCATTGATAGAAAGTCTCAAAAATTTGATGTCGCTAAACACGTCTTAGATAATGAAGTAAAAGATAATATAAATTCAGGAGCTTATTTTAAACTCACACAATATGAATGGACTGGGGAATACAAAGAAAATTAAACGAAGACGATACTCGTTCTTGCTGTTTTTGAAGAGAAGGATTCTACTTCTGATGTTATATTTTGTTTAGCACACGTCACAGACAGTATAAGATTCTTATGTGGAGAAAGTAAATCGAGCCATTTAACGCAAAAATGAGAGCCAAGTTTAAAACACTAAATAAAAATGCTTTCAGCGAAATCATCACTTGATGTTAAATGTCTGAACAATACTCGACAAGCTCTGTTTGAACTGGCAAATAAGACAAGACATGATTTGCCCTAGAAGCTGATAGTGGAAAATTTACCTCCGTCAAATAATTTCTTTTGTACATATACGTTGTACTGTAAACTAGTTTAATTGAAAAAGCGAAAAATGAGAGTGATACGAAAGCCTTATATCAAACTGGGCCAAAAAGTGTCAAAATAAACCTAGATAATCCTTGCGTCTTTATGCAGTGATATCATACCCCAAAGTTCGAAAATTAAAAAAAATGATGCCATTAAGACAAATGAAAATAACGACTGAATACATCTTCTCAATATTTCGACTAGGAAACCAGTTAGGTAATTTCGCCACACACGAAGAAAATAATTTTCAGAGACTGATAATAAATCAAGAAAAGAATAAAAACTCTTGAGACCAAGTCGTAATGTAACATGTCCTTAATTGGTGGCTGCTTGCACATTGTAATGTATAGTATTCATGGTTATTGGTGGCTCCTTGTCAGCAACTCTGAAGTTCTTAACATGTTCTATATTTCTTACACAATAGTAAAGATTAGACAACACCTTTAAGTGTTGTACATTTTGCCTTGAACCCATTGCAAGGACACCAAGAAAGAGGTTAGAGATAGTTAGACAGAAAACAGATAGGTTGGTGGATATAGTTTGACGGACGGGCGGGTGGATGGATAGAAAGATAGACAGTTCATTTTAAGGATCATCATATTGTTCATGGCTGAAAATTGTCATTAGTATAAAAATAAATACAACTGTGTCATGTCTTCATCATAAAATGGTTCTTATGGCCTCTTTACTTTTTGTTAAGAAATACTGTCAAGGATGCTCATGGCTGAGAAAAGGTGCATTTTAATGAAAGCAGTAGGTGCTGAAAGGTAGCAGATGTTCCATTTCTCCAAGTTTTGTACAAAATCCATTCTCCTTGCAACTAAGTTGATTATTCAAAAGTATCATTGACATTTCTTGCTCTGTGCATAATGGTTCCATTGTACTGTACACGGCACATAAACTTTAATCGTATTTTTAAGTAAATAAGTAAGTGCTCCTTTTGGTAATTACGCCATAAATGTGTCTGTATAACTTGCAACGTTTATGGCAGAAACCATGCATTGCAATTAAATAAAATTGTTTACCCTGATAAGATTATTTTAATTACAAACATGTAAAAATAAATCGATAATTAGTCGCTACTATAACAAGCAATTTGTGTTTTCTAAAACATCTCTAAAATATCAAAGGAATCAGATTCAGGTTTGAATTTGTTCCATAAGCTTCTGGCTACAATGTGGAAGTTATCGCCATTAACATCATTCGTCATTGACTCCTGGTAGGAACAGATGATCACTTTATTTGGGGTTATTGTTTTTAAAAAGCTCTGAAATTGTTGCGATTTGCTAAAGTGTTTAATAGTAAAATAAAATTTATTGTTCTAGTGGCATTTGTTTAAATATCTAAATAGTATATTACCTGTTTGTAAAGATAATAATATCATATAAAGATATTATTATGCCATGAAGGCATTTCTAAGCTCAGCACTAAATCTTTCAGTGCAGAAAAGTTAACGTTGTTCGTCTCGACTGGTGGCCAGTGTAAACGTATGCATATTAGCTCCAAAGGGACCGAAACAAAATGTACATGACCGACGTGCAGCACGCGTAGCCTTCGTAATAAGTCGGTTGCGTATTTACCTCGCACTATATTCATTAGCACACATTTCGACATTCATTCCAGGTCAATAATCTCAAGCGCAGTGCAAGTCAGTTTGTAGAAAATACGTTTATATTTATGAAATTCTTCTAAAACTCTATATGAACATGACCGAAATACAGCACGTGTTGCTTTCAAAAACATGACCGATATTTGGGACGTGTATTTTGAAAAGACTTGCTTAGTGAGCAGGATCAAGGAAAGAGGCTGACAACTTAAAGGATGTCTACGATTTTTCTAAGCCACGACAGTTTTTTTTTTTTAACCTCATATTGCTCTTGCAATATTATGTTTATATAATAAACATAGTTACTCGTTTTATTTTACAAATCAAAACAAAACATTGATTTCAAGGTATTTTGGGGACCAGACATTCTTTCTTAAAAAAAAGTAACAAAATCTCATTTGACCTCTCTCCTTCAGGTTATAAAACAATACAAGACAGGGAGAAGTATAATGAACTAATAACTAAAAGTGTAATAACAGCTTCAGACAGATGTATTCCAGAGTCTTAATTCATATCGTATCTTAAGCCAAGCTATATTTGAATAATGGGCTTTCCAAATTAAATGAAGAAATCAGAAAAGCGCGAGGAGAAAGGACCAAAGCACGAAACGTTAGACTCCAGACAGTAACAGAAAGATAATTTTTTTCGACGTATACGCATAATTTAGGCAAGAGAAGAGAGGAAAAAAAGTGCTTATTTGAAGACAAAACATAGGAAAGAGTGCGTAATTGGGAATAGGCGAATTTTGCAAAGTCATACAGGTAGCAATAAAAATAGATAAGATTACGTTAATATCATATTCTGTGGAAAAGAATAAAATTATTCGGACGAATATATTAAATTATGGAAAGTATATTTTTCTGAATTAAACGAAGAAAAAAAGACAGATGAAGAAAATCCTGATTCTAAGTTTGTCAAGAAGATGTATGCACAAAATAAACTTTAGACTGACATAATAAGATGTAATGCTATCGAAGAGGTGGGGATATTATAGCGCAACAATTCTGTAGAAATTTAACAAAATCATCAGGTTTGGATGTTGTCTCCAATGTGCATTTAAAATATTATCAGACATCAAATTGATTGATTTTGTTCCATGATCCAGTTTGAGTATCAGCCAAACGTACGCATATGTGCGATGATCCCACCGATATTCACAGAAAATGGTACAATAAAAGAGATTAAGTGTTTAAATGGTCAGGTGTATAAAGGGATCATGTAAATTATTATGGTTTAACCAATATTGGCACCTTGTTTGGGTTTTATTGCTTATAACTAATATTGATTGCCGGAAATTAATTATTAGACAAAATAATCTTTTCACATTCTGATCAGTTTTGGATTTCGTAAAGAGGCTGGAACTTTGGTATTCGCTGAAACTTGGCTCAACTCCTCCATTTCCTCTTGCGACCTCTCCATCAAATTTTACTAAAACCCAGTCAGGAACGATCGTGTAGGTGATACTCACGTTGGTGTTATACTTGACGTGAAAAAAGAAAGTCTCATTTACCAAGGCGACACATGTTGAACTGAATTCTTTAGAGATCTTATGGAGTGATCTTTCATATTGAGACAAACTCTGGTATGCTTATTCTGCGGATCTCCAAATGACAAACGACTCCACACACCCTTTCTTTGATAGGAGGATTAGAGATATTCATGAAAAAGGCGACTTTAACGTCGACGTGCAAATTCCACACTATGGTAAAAAAAAAAATGAAATCCCTTTGTAATGAGCTTACCTCTACCACTCTATTAATCAGCCCACTCATGTCGCTGAAAACTCTTCAGCCTTGAAAGATCTGTTACGTATAACGAATAATGAATGTTTAATTATCTTTTGTGAGTGAAAAATCTTTTCTTACATCAATATATTAAATAGTTTTACCACATTTACGAGATATTTAACTACAGAAAACCAAAACGTAACTCGTTTTCGAGTCATGTATGGTTATACGGCCAAGTCGACTATAATTCAAAAAGACAAAACGAAAACCCATCCACTACCGACTGAGATGACGTGAAATGTGACGACATTGACAAATATGATAAACATATGACTGAACCTATTCTACCACCAACCCCTCTTTTTTACATTCATTTTATGACAGAAAAGAGCTATTTGAAACCTGTTCCTGAGCGAAACAGGATAACAGAGTCAGTATGTACCTTATTCATCTTGAAAGTTCACTAGTACTATAACAAATTAACATACTTTTCATCACCCCTCAACCATGTAGATTTTTAGATATTTACCTCTGTAGCAGACACATGTAAATACGTAGGCCAAGTCAGCTGCTCATCTGCAGCCCAAGTTGCGCATTTGATCTCCAATGCTAGTCTGTCTGTGACAGGCAGTCACCAACAAGGCAACCCATTTACAAGCCTAACTCAAAGTAAATGTAAACCACATTGCAGATTTAGCTTATGTTTGAATTTATAAATGATAGGGTTGTGATAATTAGACTCATGCCTTCTACTTTAAAAATTAGGGGGTGTCAAAATACGAAACTATCCAGTGAGACCTAAATAACTTCATTCTGCCTGAACTATATAATGGACTCTCGCATCCGTTTTGTTCGCTTTTAAATCAGTCGCTAATAGAACCAACTTTTACCAAACATTTGTAAAGAAGCAAACGCTAGTCCAAATTTAATGGAAGGAAAATTAACCAACCCTTCCACTCACAACTATACATGCTCAATCAAAGAGTAAGGGACGCTGTTGCGCACATTCATCTTGGAGAATTATCACTCGAATGACTGCTATTGGCACGAAAAAGTAGACTTCATAAAGGAAAAGGTTGGTCAAGAATTAATGTCATGCTTAAACTTCAATTCCATCTTGAAAAGCATTGGTAGAAATTATATTATCACTTTCAAATCTCCATTTAAATACTCGCGAAATTTAATTTCTCATACACTGTTATTCGGGAAGAAGGAAATTTCAAGTTTTTCATGACCAACTTGGAACAAATTGCAATTCACTTAGTCAACACATATTTACATTACATCTGTACAGATCACCAATTTGACGATGAGAATTTGTAGAAAGTACAAAACTTTATTTTCTTTTAGTGCGTTTGTTACTAAAAACTCTTTCGATCATTCCGTTGTTCCTGCTTGGCAAAATTAATACTCTACTCCCAAAGCATGATTTAGAAGATTGTTCTAACGACATTATTTTCATTAAACGATTTCCAATACAAAAGTATGGAAACTCGCTGACATTGACTCAAATTTGAAAATGGAGTTTGCTTAATTCGGAGTATGCTTAATTCTTACCGCATGAATGGAATAGTAGCTATTTCTGGACTATATTATTTTGTGGAAAAATATTGTGACGATCGTATTTACAGATTTCAATAAATTGACCCTTAACACTGGACGAAAGAAACAATATGAAGGAGAATTTTTTTTATTGTACTGAACTGCCGAGGGAAGAATAGATTTATATTTTTTTTCTTGTGTAACACTTTAAAATCGTAAAGCGCTAGAAGTTAAACAATTTTTTTTTTTTAACTTGAGAGTCTAGAAATAACTATAGATGTAAATATATCTGACATATTTAAATATGTCTGATGGATTTTTCATATTTCAGCTACAAAAATTACCTCACTTGTTATGAAGTTCAAGGCAAGTAATTGAAATAACTAAATACACGCAGACTAGACGGGACGGGTTTAGTATAACGTGGGAATACTAATAAAACACCACGAGTGTTCTGAATTGTGAAGTTAGGTTAGCGCAGCTATATAGGTCAAGCAGAGAACAAAATATCGGTGAACGATATATATGGACTGGTAAGGGCAAAATCCGCATCTGATCATTATAGTGGAAGGCGTATGGAGGGAGGTTCTTTTGGGGGGACTTTAAAAATCTTGATGTGTGCCTCCTTATTTAACACACACACACACACACACACACACACACACACAGATAGTCAGGTGTCAGCGTCACTCTTTGTTAGGCATTAGCAAAATGATTCAGTAAGGCGCTCTGGCACTGATGATTTTGTCTGAGAGCATTTGCCTGTAAGTATGTCATTATTCTGAAATGTTATTTTGTAGTGTGTGTCAGAGAAATAAACTGTTTATTCAAGCTAATTAAAACTAAGTTGGACAAATATGTCATTTGAACTTCTGCTATTTACAACAATGGCTACACTTCAAATATCGCAACAATCATACCAAGTCACATATTTCGAGTATGTGCTCCCGTTCTCTCTTCTTCATCGTGCTTGTGGAAGAAATATTATTATGTGTATAAAGTAACAACATAATTTTTTTTATTTTTCGGTTTAAAACCATTTTCAGCACATATTTGGTGGAAGAAGAACCCGAGAAAAAAAAAACGAGAAAAACCACCGACACAAGGGAAGCTACTGGCAAGCTTTCTCACATACGTCGGCCTAGGCGAGGTTCGAAATCCAAGTGGGTAGATGCCAGGGGTGATAAATGATTGATACTTAAAAGAGAACACTTTTGACCACTCGGGATACCTGACTAAACATAAAAATTTGAAGTGATTTTTCTCGTCCGCGTTTTCTGAGGGTCTGCATCAGTTACCGCAGTTAGTCATTTACCAAACTTGCTATTAATTCCGTAATCTGTGCACAATTTTGTTAGGTTCAAATTAAACATATTCTTTTTATTTAGCTTTAAAGTGCCATACCAATCCATGTTCGTTCCATATTAGTTTGAAAAGGTACACCATTATAATCATGCCAATAGAGATCGTGTAGGTACAGGCAAGGGCGGTGAGGGCAGGTTTGTTGCAATAAATAGTGGAAATACAAATATTGATGAGTTTTCCATGCATTCCTTCCCAAAAGACCAAACACTTCGTCGTATGTGGATAGATTTTGTAAAATAATCAAATGAGCGAACTGGGTTGGTCCTACTGAGTTTTCTGCCCTCTGCTCTTTTCTTTTCACACCAGAATGCTTCCCATTTAGGTATATTTGAGGTTGAGCATAAGGGTAGGGAGGGAACCAAAGAAAGTCAAACTCAAATGATGATGCTGTCTTTTATATCCACTGCGTGAAGGAAACTGACAACCAAACCAAGGTAACTGTAAATGTATCAGAGCCTTCAACACCAAAGCATATACTGTGTAGGCTTGAAATGTTCTCACCATCAGATGAAGTAACTTGTCAAGCGTCACCTCCAAAGAAGAGGCTTTTCAAAGAGAGAAGCAGCAAGGGTGAGTTTTTAATGACAAGAACCATATTATTATATCTAATATTCAACAGATCAGTCACCGCATCATTTCCTTCACAGTTTCCAAAACAATAGAAGTAAATAGCTAATTAATCAAGCACTTAGATCTAGATATTTTATAAATATTGTCACAATTTTTACTTAGTTTGACCATGTGAATAGAGAAGTATTTCTGCTGGTAGATTTTGAAGGTCTTAATATATATTTCATTGTCGGACTAATGTGTGACTCAGATTATATATACGTTTTAACAAAATGCACGTCAGAGTTTTGAAAATAAATTAAAGGAAGAACTACAGCTTAAAAGAGAAAAGGATAGGTTTGCTCATCATAAGGAAACAATAAGTCGGTATTTAAGAATACATTTTATATGTTTCAAACTCATCCTGTTATGATGTTTATGGGCTTTTATTGAATAGTAAATTTGGGAACTGTTTTTTTTTATTCAAATGTAATTTCATCGTAAACGTTTTTAAATGCTAAATAAATTGCCCAAACAAAGTAGAGTATTCAAAAGCTATACAATTAATGCAATTGACCTTTTGCAGGCAGATGAATATGAAATTGATAGATTCAAGCCTCTGACTGCATTCATTAAATCTATTTCTTGATCAATGATAGTTGGCATGCAAAATCATTTTATGGAGTACATGTAATATAGGTATGACTTTGACTTAATTGTATTGGTCTAGTAATTTAATGAAATTAGATACATTTTTTGTTAGAGCACACTTTAATTTTCATGCAGGACCAAGCTGTGATGAATATATTTTAAACTTATAAGATCCAAAGTATTTGAAAAGCTTGATGAGATTGTGAACAGCAGACAAATAAGACAAGATGTACCAATGCTGTCATCTGGACAACAATCTTCAGCACTGGAGGAATACCACTCCGTGACCAATCATTTTGCACCAAAGATCATTGGTTTATCCTATCATGGAATGCTTTCAAGGTGAATCATAAATTATTGCACACAAAAATAATGATCCGGGTTCTTCAGCGTTTTGATTATTGTCAAATATATTTATCTCCACATTAAATCATATGTATCAAGATCGGATCTTTTGATATCCTGTAATATAAAATTGTATAACAGATATTAGCTTTTGGAATATTGGCAAATAAAGTATCAGTACAAATAAATGATCTGTATTTTGATGGATCATATACTGTGCATCTTTATTTACTTTGAAATATGAGTTGGCTAGCCTCATTGCATTTTAATGAAAACAGCCAAAGAGAGCAAGCACGCATTAAGGATAGGAGAGCCAGATGTAAAATAATGTATCCAAAGAACAATAAAGGAGAATACACTGTTAGGAAAATCCTTGTTGATTCAACATATGGTAAGAATATACATTAGTAATTAACAAATAGAAAGGAATACATCGCTTAAAGATGTAAATTCTGTTGCACCAAGTGTAAGTACCTATATTATGTTTTTTTATTACATTTAAACAGTAAAGAAAATATATTTGTTTAAGTTGACACTCATTTAATTTTAAAGAACATTATTTTTGCCCTGTGGTAAAATAATACAAATATGCAAAACTTATTAAAGACAAATATCTTTGATTTGTGTATTAAATTCATAAAAGCTTGCCGTTTTTGGCTTGTACAATATAATGCATATAATTTTCACTTTAATTTGAAGATTATTTTGAATGTCTGATAAAAACAGCATTCAGAATTGGACATGTCTCTCACATGAATGATGAAGGAGCAAAACGTCTGGTAGATGTACCACCACCATTATGTATTCTGTCGGAGAGGCCCCATGAAAGCCAGTGTAGTTTAGGTTTTGATCAGGAAAGGCAGTGCTGATCCTCTGAAAAACACATGATGTCTCTCACTTCCTTGCCCAAGAACTACCAACACCACCGATCAATTTGTCTATCTGCTGTATGCAGATGTCTTCTGAAATAATAATTTGAAAATTAAATTGAAATAAAATATGCTTTATGCTTTAGATCAAATTAGGAAACCAAAAGTTTTAGTAGATAATGTTAGTAGTGACCAAAAGTGATTTATTGTTATTTTGTATTAAATCAATAATGTTAAATGATTCCATATTGAAAATTGAAATAAAACAATAGTTGTACATGTATAAATGTGGGGGCATGATTTATCAGTATCACTATGGTATCAAGAGTCAGCGTAGGCCTGCTGAACAGGGGTTGAATCCATGAAGGTGGCATAAAATGACTGTAAATGAGGTTTGCTGTATTAATAAGTCAAATACATGTACTATGCTGTCATTCATAGACTATGAAAGCAATATTTATGAAAACGGGAGAACATGAAAAATTATTCAGTAATTTTGCTTACTCATTTGCTTGTTCTGGGCGTTCTCCAAATTGTAGTTTATACCGGTAGAATGTAGCTTTTAAAACATGGATGTCTATATAAACTGGGATGAACCCTGGATTATTATACATTGTGATCCCTTGATATTCATTGCGGACACTTGTGACCATCACAACAATGGAGTCTATATAAACTGGGATGAACCCTGGATTATTATACATTGTGATCCCTTGATATTCATTGCGGACACTTGTGACCATCACAACAATAGATACATTCTCTTGCTGTGGCCATTACCAAATAATGTCCATGTGATGTGTCGAATTTTGAAAACTCTTAGAAGCTTTGTTTAAAGGAATTGTATCAAAGTCAACTTAATTAAAGTAGAAAGGGCTAGAGATAGTTAGATGATTATTTTTCATTTCATCTCTGAACGTCAAAAGGGAATTCGTTCTAGCCGACGTAACATGACCGAGTCAGATGCTATGGTAAAAGAGAATGACATAAGACCTTTCCCCAAAATCGGCAGGGTTAAAGGCAGCAGCTGGCTATAGACGATAGTTCAAAGTAATGATTAATTACGGCATGATTAATTGTTTAGTTTTCTTGTCAATCCAAAAATTCTACGAACAGGTTTAGGAAACAATCTGTTCCTATTGGTTAATATGGATTTATGGGCGTAACTCTGTAAGAAATTAAAGGTTTTACTTTAGGAAAATTCAGCAATCTTTAATCTTTCGCAAGGAAAGTTAAATGATTCCGGGATCGTGTGAGACGTTATCTCTTGATTTGGCAGTGAAGCGAGAGTTTTGTCTCAGCAAGTAGGCAAACTCTACATTTTGAATTCGTAAAAAGTACGTCATTATTATTGAGTAAGGGGCCAGATAGTTGTCTCAGTTAGGAGACAGATTATACGTGAGATTCGTGGAACGAATAAACAAACTGCAAAAGGAAACAGCTTTCCTGGATTCACATGAGAAATCCCTGAACAATCACAGGACTAGAACAAGTTCTACGCAGAAATCTAAGTCCAGAGACGATTGTTAAGTCAGAGTTCGACGGACAAGAGTCCAAGACGAAAAAACTAGACAAAGATCGACAGAGCAGGGACGAACGAAAGTGTTGATGTCCGCATAAAATAGGTGATGAAGTCTCTCATCGTTGCACTCAAAGGTCACATCTCATTGGCAATGAAGATAATAATTTAACGTTGACAGTAAATTTACATTTAAAGAAATTTGTATTGTCTTTTTATTTGAGTACATGTTAGTACCATTTTCCTTCTTTTGAAACCCAGTCATTGGTTTCTTTTCATTTTAAATTCTGTTGATAACTGATTAAATTTTATTTTTGTTCATTTAAAGGGGGCTCGTCGTGTTTATTTCTTCAATATACTTGTTCAGTGATCTGCATTCTTCTTTCTATCTATCCACACTGGGTAAATTACACCGCGGAGATCATTTCCCTAGCAACGAACCGTATTGAAAGAGGTTGGTGTGTTTAGAACGCCGCCAATTTGTCACAGTCCACAATTACAGCTAAAATAGTTTTATTCTTTAATGCACAGTGCTGTGCTTGTCAAATTTAATCTCATCAATAGCACTTTACAATGACACAAACTAAGTCAGAAACAGGAAAACATTTAGTACAACACTGTAAAATTAAACTAGATATGAAAGAAGATATAAGTTCGAAGTAGATGCTTACCACAGAAAAAGGGTTTATTTCATAGTTTATAAAAACCAACTATTAGCATACATATGAGAGATTTTTAATTTTAACTTATAATACAGTATACACAATATGAATTCAATTTAAATGTCATGTAACATCCTGTCTTTTTCAAAAGTTGTGAAAAAGAGGACCTCCTCTCCTATGAATCTGAAATACTTTTAAATTGTATCAATTTGTTCACAGGTTTTCGAAGCTTACAACTGTGATCAGATATACCTTTTACTTATCAAGGTATAAAATACATCTCTACCCATGAAATGCAATACACTTATACATCCCTTATAACAGGTGAGAAAAAATCCATTTGAAAACGAACATGAGACTGTTGAACGGTATTTTAATAATCGTCGGATATACATATCTATCGTAACTAACAGCCGTAGACATATTCAGTAGACAATTACAATGAATTGTCCGTCAATCTATATTGTCTTTCTTCGTCATCTTCATCTGCAATTTCGGATTTGTCGTAAAAATTGGTACGGATTAATTTGGGAGCTGGCAGCCACATCTATACCATTATCAAACTCTTCCAAGCTTATCACTTCCACATTTTCGAATGGCAAAGGCCCATAGGACAGTGACAAATCACTTCCTTCAGTATCGCAACTTTCGTGTTGAGTTTCTGAAGACTTTTAGTGATATGACGATGGTATCTTGGTAATTCGGGCTTTGTTTACAAACAAGTGTTGAAAATGCGAGGTCATGCTTTGTTGTTGTTTTTTCCTCACTAAATACCGGAGGTGGTCGGCGGTTGCATTCGGTTATTATCGTAGACAGGTGTGAACGCGATATTATTTAGGAATCACGGTACTAATTCAGTTCTCATAGTAAACCTATGCAAACACCGTGATATTAAAATTCAGGAACTTAAAACTTTTTGAGTGCTCATGACCAAACTTATATTAATCATGATAGATTAAACCTGAAAGTCAGCTTATGTACAGAGGAAAGGATATGAGCCGCGGCATTTTATGGACCTATATATGCTTGAAACATTTGCTTTCAATTCCGCACCAGTCAGGTGCTAATTTTAGCAATGAGTGTTCCAAACTCAAGACTTTTAAAGGGCTGAAACTCCATAAATAAACAATGTCTCCATTTTTATTCACTTTCAACTATGATAAGGTCTCAAAGATTCTTTTTCCTAAAACATAACTAACATTATTAACCTATTATATCACTAAAACCCGTATATACCATATTTAATGCTCACCCATTTTTAGGCTGGTTCCCAATTTTTCAATACAACTAGTACCGTGTATTTTATAATCTCCCATGCAGTTATTGCTGAAAATTTTTTAATAAGATTTTCTTACATTTGTATTTTGAATATATATATATATATATATATATATATATATATATATATATATATATATATATATATATATATATATATATTCTCATTAACTAAGAAATTACTTGAATAAATATAGATACACTGTTGTAGCACTTTAATTTCTAATGCTGTTCTTTTCAAATATTATTTTTTACAGAGTCCAGAAGAGAGTAACATCATGATGTAACTTGCACCGTGCAGCAACTGGTGCAGTGATATTTTGTGTTTTAATTTATATTTTATTTAATTAATCTTGAGGACTATACGGTATTGCTTTATCGAAGATGAGTATTGCATCATTTCAGCACTTGACGGTTAGGTAGTGTGCCAAGACAAGTAAAGTGCCCTCTCCAAGGACATACCATGGTAGCCGATCAGGGCTGACCCTATGGTATAACACGAATCCACAACCTTTTTGCCACGACTCTTCACTGCTAGGCCATCGCGGTCCTCAGAGTTAAAGATGTCACGTGGTGTCTGTTATGGAGAACGTTCACAAAGAAAACAAGGTTTCTATACATAAAACGCATTTATCTCAGGTATTGCTCGGAACAGTTAACATAAGTTTATACAATGTTGTTCGTTCATTTTGTTTTATTTTCTTAACAACTTTACAAATAAATTCCTTGTTTTGCCTCAGCAATTGCGAGATTGATATAGGTTTATATTCAACAAAGACAGTCTAGATAGGTTAAATTGTGTTCAGTACAGGTGCACTGTTGTCGAACCAGCGGCTATCTAAAAAAGTGTCATTTTACACCTCTTTCTCTGAATATATTATTTTGTTATAGAACAATTCATTACCGCCATTGATTGCATGCGATCGCATGTAGAGTTATTTAAAAATGCCACAATGAAGATTATTTTTTGGAGCTCTTTCGGTGGATTCCTGATAAATGTACTTACTTTAAACAACACAATGTAAAATATGGTCTTACTAAGCAGTATTACTTTGCGGTAGGTCTATTAGTTGTAATAATAGACACAACCTGTGTTTTCAAAGTGGAATGACCGTTAGGCGCTCGCGCTCATAGATCACTGATTTCTCAGCTGGATATGTAAGAAAGCCTGCCAGACGCTTCCCTTGGGTTCTTCCTCCACCAGTTATATTGGCAGATATGTATAGCTTATTTTGTGCTGAAAATGACAATAAGCCCACAGGAGTAAAAACAACGTAATAATTTATCCGAGTGTAGCGCGCACGCAAGCACGAAAAGTGTAGGTCCAGATTTGCTTTGCATAATGCATTGGTAGGTCAGAGCAGGCATTACTGATGGTGATACTCGTAATTTCAAGCGAATAAGCATAGATTTTAATTGGCAGCACAAGACTGTATAATAATAAAGTTCGTTGGTGAAGTAGATTTTACAGATAAAACGAGACAAAAATCTATTAGCGCAGGTGCAGTTAAAGATAAACCCAGTCTGATTAAAATGGAGAACCAGTTATCCTATATTATGATGGAGATCTCGAGTATAAAGGGACTAAAATAAACCTGGATCATGTATTAGTCTGTATTGGTTACAGCAGCTTCTTTTATAGGATCCATAGATCATTGCGGACACTTTGGCGATGCGTACATAAAAAAGCCAAATATCACAATCTTCTATAATAATAATAATAATAATAATAATAATAATAATAATAATAATAATAATAATAATAATAATAATAATAATAATAATAATATAATAATAATAATAATAATAATAATAATAATAATAATAGTAATTATTATTATTATTATTATTATTATTATTATTATTATTATTATTATTATTATTTTCCTTGTAACCTACCCAAATTACATTTATGAAAAATATAATACAACCACGGAACATAACATTTCTAAGATTTTCACACAGACTCTTAACTTTTTAAGATTTTGCAATAATAATAATAATAATAATAATAATAATAATAATAATAATAATAATAATAATAATAATCTCATCTTTTATTGCAAATGTGGGACAGTTTCACTTTTGAATATTTTAAAATGTAAATACTTACAGAAGAGGGAGGGGTGTGCGATGTATAATTTGTTTATCACAATTAGAACTAGATTTATGTAGCAGAGCAACATAATCATCCCGACTTCATAAGTTGTCCCTACCAATTCCTCCAGTCTCCTCCTTCATGGATGCATCTTAATTGTTCCAACCCTTTTCTCCAATCTCCTTCTCCAGGAATAAATCTTAGTTGTCCCTACCGTTTTCCTCTTAAGCTCTTCCTTCAGCGATAAATCTTAATTGTCCCTACGCCTTCCTCCAAGCTTTGCCCTCAGGGATAAATATCTGTTTTCCCCCTATGCCTTCCTCTAAGATCTGCCCCAAGGGAGAATTTTTAGTTGTCACTATGCCTTCCTCCAAACTTTACCCCCAGAGATGGATCAAAATGCAAGAACCATTGTGCATATCTTCATACTTTCCCCAAATATCTACTAAAGTTTGAAGTCTTTAGCAAAATCAGGTCGGAAGATTTGCGTAATATTACTCACGCACGCACGTACGGATGATCAAGATCTTATTATTACATTGTTACATACTATCTAGTCATTTACTTATACAGATAGTTGCATTTTCAGTGTTTAATGTCGTATAAGTCAATCAAATACTGCTGAACGTTTTGTACAGTATATTTTTAGACAAGAAGGAAGCAACCTTGCATGTGATATCAGAACTATTTTTAAGTTGTAAAAATAACATGTGCATTCAAATATTGATACGCACACACACACACACACACACACACACACAAACACACACACACACACTGAATTTTAATACTAAAAAATACCGAGTCACGTTTCTCGAATAAAATGTCTCATCAATTACGAACGGTACTACATTCAGGTACATTAAGGTAACTTGGTGACATACCGCATTCGTGACATGACCTGATTCACGCATGGGCACTAGTTTAATTTATAGGATAGACTTTGTCCTTGCTACTGTGGCTTTCTTTTGGAAGGTCAAGGCGCATTTATTTGATGTTCATGTTCTGACTGGATTAATGCGATCAAGACTGTTTCAGTTTGCTAGATACCCGTCACTTTCATTATGCTCATATGACAAAGCACTTATTTAGGTGCAGTAAATAGACGGTAAGTTTAACCTTAAAAGGTGTTAAATAAAACAACAGTGTTGTGAACTGTATGATGACTCTAGTTTTTTTATCCTTGAGACAGTTCCTTTTAAATTATAATTAAAATGGATAAATAACTATCATGTACCTTCCACCATTCTTATTATATTTTTTTTTGTTTCTGAAAGTGTACAGCGCCCATGTTATTGACTTGGTTTGGTTTGTGGTCTGATTATAAATGCTACGTTATTCAAGTTTTATAATCAACAATCCATGGATTACGATTGCCCCCCTACCCCAAAAACGTAAGTGTTAACAATAACTTTGCCGATAAAATATATGCCAACAGTAGGAAAGTATTCCACTCAAAATTATGTATGTATGTATGTATGTATGTATGTATGTATGTATGTATGTATGTATGTATGTATGTATGTATGTATGTATGTATGTATGTATGTATGTATGTGTGTAGGTAGGTAGGTAGGTAGGTAGGTAGGTAGGTAGGTAGGCAGGCAGGTAGGTAGGTATGGATGCGTGGATGGATAGATGTATGTTGGCTCTCTTTCCTGTTTCGAAAAATTTAAAGGTTCTGATAATCTGATATTCATTGTATATGTTACGCACCGTAACATATACAATGTATATTTGAACCATTAAATTTATATTTTAACCAGTAAGACTAGTTTAAGAAATTTGTTTATTGGATTTGTTATCATCGTAACTTCCTCTGCACGATTTTTTGACCTCCCCGCCCACTTGTGTGTGCACGTCTTAATGAGCTGATCGTCCGGAATCCCGGATTCGGTGTGCGATTAATATTTAACCCAGTTCGTGTAAATGCCTCGATATAAATATACACTCGGTTTGGTATTTAGATGCGTCAAAGTGTCAAGGCTTGTGTACCGATGTCTTTGTTGAAGGCATTTCAAGTACATCTACTTTAATATCAACATACAACTCGTTGTTTGTATCACTCTCCTTTGGTAAAAAGTTGAGGGCAAAATGTATAATACCCCCAAAAAGTGGCCTGCATGTTTTAGACAGACGACATATATTTAGGGGTCGCGCAGACGACATATATTTTTAGGGGTAGCACAATGTTTTAATGAAAATGACACTTTTTATACACAAATTTAACGCTGCATTAACCTTCATGAGATAAAATTCATCTACAATAATAATATGGTTGTTGTTGTTGTTGTGGGTTTAATGACATTTCTCAGTGCAAGATGGGCTATTCAGGCGCAGAAGGAAGTCGGGGAAAACCCCGTTAAGAATTACCGACCATAGGGAAGATAATGGTTGGTCAAAAAGTTCAGTACTTTGGGTTAGCCATATTAAAACAAAGGATCCGATAATATTCACTTAAACTGAGAAGTCAATGGTACTTTACAGCAAACGAAGTTTATGCACCTCAACCACAATGACACCAAATGATGCTCAGAGTGTAAACACAAACCATTTTCCCCTTCGATGATAATTATAAAAAGCGTGGTGTAACAGACAGCCTGATGCAAATCAAAATAACTGCCATCCATGCCGCTTTTTTAGAACATATATTTTACTTTCCTTGAACCACTTGTCTACTGTTTTGTTTGGATAGCTCTTCTTCCCAGCCGACTATTAATATTTTATGAAAAGCGTTGTGTAAGAGGCAGCGTTGTGCAAATCAAAATAACTTCCACCCATGTCGCTTTTTAATAGATAATTTGTCTGCCTTGAACCCACTTGTCTACTGTTATAGGTGAATAGCTTTTTCCCAGCCGACTATTGATATTTTACTATCTATATAGTACGTACTGCAGAGTAACCATGGGAGGTTACATGCCTCACATCAGTTTCAAGAATATAAGTGCGAAAATTTAAATTCATAACTACTCCCATTTCGTTAATTATTAAATATTATTAGCTCAACAAGTCATAATCGTAGCCTTAAGTTAACAAGCTTGACAAAAGCCAATTTACGAAACTATTTTCTGCTACATAAAAAAGGTGTGTACGTATGCGCATATGCGTACACCTTTAAAAGGTAGTATGTACAATGATAAGTCCATATGAGGAATTGTTACCAGACAACGATGATCCCAAAATAAAATCATAATCGCTACTTTCGCTGGTATTAGGTCTAATTTAGCACGGCGCTATTCTCCTTTAGTGCACTCCACTAACGTCGACGCCATATTGTCAGGTGAACTTGTTTGATGGAAGTACTGTGAACGTTACCCTCACCCTCTCATAAAAGAATGTAAATATTTTACTGTTTATCTTTGGTGAACCTAATGCTGTCATATATTTTTAGATTACTGCATTTAATGGGAAAATATGAACGAATTTTTCGGATGGCTATACTGCACGACCTTGGGAGTGCAGTATATCCTTCCGACAAAACGAGTTCATATTTTCCCATACAAATACAGTAACCTTTTTATTATATGCTTATTTCTTATTCTTCCCAACTATATAAACAAAAATACACTGAAAGAAACAAAGTAACTAAATGTACGCCGTATTCCGAACTAAATATATAAGCGCTGATGGATCATTACAAAACATTATTAATGAGCGCATAACTCCGCCCAGATAAATTTGAAGTTGGTCGCGCGCTAGACGGTAAGTTTCGAAAGAAAATGGCGCTTGCTCTACTTAAAATTGAAATTTGGAGTAATATTGTTGATGAATACGCATTGCAACAACTTTTCCATTTGATCTGGAATGATCACCTTATGGTATATTTGTCGATTCAACCCAATATTTTGATTACGGTTTGGATATATCTATATGAAGTGACTTGCATCGGTTTCCAGCAGCGTCTGCCAATTTAATGTTTTGAATTGTGTTGACATTGGCATGCGTGTTTCTTTTCTGTCATTGAATGATTCAGATCACAATGTGGGAAAATTATGAAGCCTTTCCATTGCAATTATCGAAAACACGCTCTGGAATTTACTATTTATTTCATTTTGAGTGCAGTAAGGAGGATGTAGCTACACTTGGAATATACTCGAAATTACAGTACAATTTCAAAATGTGTAATCAATCTTGAGAACCCATGACATGGCTCATCTAATTCAGATTTACAGACCTAAGAAAATATATTTTTTGAGGAAATTCAGGATGTAAAATTGTAAGTATATTTTTGGCCATTTTTATTAGCAGCTAAAGAAGACAGTTTATGTGTATAACTTGCATTTTATTGTGAGGAACCTATATAGCGTCAATACATAGTTAAATTTGAAACATTATATCAAAAAAGTAAACGCTGAATGTGCCAAAGCAGTTTGTATGTGTCAGTCTATGAAACATTTGCTGGTATGTGGCCGTCTATGAAATATATGCTTTAGTTCATTCATAAAAAAATGTTTACGTTAGAAAATAGTTCCTTTGCACGTGGGATACAATATAAAGGTGTTCAATATCGGTGAATATTGCACGATTCTGACAATGTAAAGTTAACGGAGAAAACAGATGAGCATATAATAATATCGCATATCGATTTCCAGTCAAAATTTATTTTGAAATCTATTAGAGAAGGAGACTTTGAGATGACACAGCGGAAAAGGCGCAATATTAACAAAATATTGTTTTGGGCACCCCTTTTTTCTTTTTCGCTTTCTAGTAAAAATATTTGTAAAAAATAAAAATTTGACAGAATTGCTGGTTAAGCTTGAACATAAGATAACGACTGTTTGATCAAATATATTTCTTTTTGTAAAGTTCGTATTATGTCACTACCAAACAGAAACTTTAAAGTATAAAGGGCACACGTCTTGATTACCTAGCTTTTTCATATTTGGACATTTCGTATTGATTACATGACAGTATGTTGCCAGCTTTCACCTGGCGTCATATGGCGGTGTGCAACGCAGGAAGCATAAGAAACAAGGAACCAGACTACAATTCGGAATAACATCAGCATTTTTCGTCATATGGAGAATGAATCCACTAATGTGACAGGTCGCCATTGACAACTTGACTGCTTTCATTCATTTGGGACAATATGGCGGCGGAAAGAGAAAAAAAATTAGAACAATTGAATCATTTTCTTTCGCCAAATATGTGGTGGACTCCACCAGACACGTGAAACTAATGTGTTCAACTGCTTCGAGGTGATTTCGCAATCCGACGAAAATGGTCGAGCCACGTTCTGATCGAACCATGGGCTGGTAATTAGAAAAAGCTTTTTCTCCTTATATCTTTATGTGTTAGTCGTATAGCAGTATGAGTTCTAAGGAGAGTATACGAAGCTGAGAAAAGACTAACAGGCACACTGCATCTAGCAGATATCAAGGCAGTATGGAAATTCCTTACTGTCACTGTTACTGGATTGTTTCTTATCCTTCCTCCAATTTTTAAGGTAGGAGGCATGAGTTTATTTATCACAACACTAGCATTTATAAATTCACACACAATCTATATCTGTAATGTGGTTTACATTTACATTCAGTTAGGCTTGAAGATGGGTTAAGATGGGTTAGCTTGTTGGTGACTACTGTCACACTTAGACTAGCATTGGATATCAAATGCGTAACTTGGGCTGCAAATGAGCAGACAACTTGGCTTACGTATTTACATGTTTCTGATACAGAGGTAAATGTCTAAAAATCTACATAGTTGAGGCGTGATGAAAGGTTTATTAATTTGTTTTCGTAGTAATGAACTTTAAAGATGAATAAAATACATACTGATTCTTTAAGCCGCATTGTCTGATGAAAATGTTCAAAATAGCTTTCTTGTCAAAAACGAAATGCAAAAAGACGGGTTAGTGGTAGTATAGGTTCAGTATAAAAGCCACAATTTGTACAAGGAATTAACTTTAATACCGTAATCAGAATCTTACAAGCATTCTTTCAAACATAAATCATTAATTAGTTTTTACTTGTATCTTTAATGTAATATTATTATCATTTTTTTATTTTATCTTTATAGTAATATTATCATTTTTATTTACTTGTATCTATAATGTAATATTATTATCATTTTTATTTACTTGTATCTTTAATGTAATATTATTATCATTTTTCTGCAATAGGCCATCGTCGGATGAAAGTTTGCCAAAATAAACTGTCCAGTTGGACCTAAGCTGGTGGCTGTTATCCGTGGTCTGACGAGCATCGGAAATTTGACGCAGTTGTCAGTGAGTCACCCGTGAAACCATCGTGGCTTTAGTGATTAAACAAGTAAATGAAGTGCAGAAAGTAGCTTTAGCAAGTTTTCAGTCATATCGCTACGATGATCTGCCTTGTGAAAGTTTATAGTGATGTCTAGCACTGGGGCATCATGCTGCTAATTGGCATGGTGTCCCACCCAGTCACATTATACTGACACTTAGCCGACCAGTCTTAACACTAACCTGTTAATGCTAAACTCCTAGCGAGGAAACTGCTAGTACCGCTTGTATAAATAAATCTTTGTTTTAACTCAACCGGGGTTGGAACCCGCGACCTTACGTATGGCTGTAATCACTGGGTTACCGGAAAGCACATTGCAATTTTCTCTCTTTCTCTACATTTCTCATATTTAATGTGATTCAGTAATGAAACGTATTCAGGCATATATCTATCCATCTATATGTCTGTCTCTCTCTGTATATGTCTGGTAAACTGAGCTGGAGCAATAACGCTCCCCTGAGAACCACGTTGGATGAATACGCGTCTAAATACATGACTGTATGTACGTATGCCCTTGTAAACGTCGACACACACATGGAAGTAAGTAGTTAAGTAGGTAGGTCGGCAGTCATGTAAATTCGTAAGATGTAGGTTAGTAAGTACTGCTGTATACATATGCGTAGGTATAAATACAAGAAGGTCCTCAATGTATGTAGAACTATTCAAATAATCTGCTGCTGATATCAGAATGTATCACACCCTAATATAGTGACCCTATCCCTTTCATATACACAATGATTGATTAGCCATTATCATACCGTCTACTTACAAAGACATTATAACCCATACTGAAGGCGGGGCTTCGATATCTCTTATTATGATCTTATTAAAAATAAACTAAACTATATAAAGAGATATAAAATAAATTGGACTATACTTACACTTGGCGTTTACGATTAATTTATTATTTTTAATTTGTATGCAAACAAACTTATATGATTTCTACGTCAGTTCTGTTTGTATCAGCATAGAAATAAGCCTGGCATTTTCAACTGGTTTCAAATACTCTTTTTAAGATATCTTTTAAACTTTCATGCATTCGAAGACCAGTCTATGTTTCTGCGCCGGTTCAAAATTAGACGTTACGTTGGAAATTAAATACACAAAGGTCTTAATAAGCGTATGATACTCAAAGGTTTGTAAAATGCACTTCCAAGTACTTTAGGTGTATTTATTAAATTCCATATATAAGTCATACCATTGTGATATGATACATATACATCTATATACATCTATAAACATATATTGCTCTTTGTTAGCATTCGGGAAAGTAATAATTAAAATATTACTAAACTATCTTTGATTTCATATAAACTCTGGTATGATTTAGAAGAAGCCTAAAGCAGTCATGGCTGTGCTACTAAATTCTCTTTTCCAAAAGCACCACATTCATTGTTATTCAGATACTCAGAACCTAAATATTTGTGTTTTTGCAATTGCAGAACATCAGCTACCAGTCCTTTACTTTTTCGGAGCAGGTTCAATAAAATTAGAGCCACCGATCATGATCGGATGTACATAAATACAAACGGCTTGAAAGGTGAAGACAGGTTGAAAAGTCCCTGGGTGCCACTTCGAGCCGGTTCCAAATGAAGATCCCATTTCCCCCGCTTAAATTATAGTTAGACATGCATCTTTGAAAGACGCCCCAAAACCTGTCAAAGAATTGCCATCTTTTCGGATTATCTTTAATCGCTTAAACCATTGCCAAATTTTATATTTCTCACCTCATTCAATATCCCAGATCTAACATAAACATGATTTGTTCATAAAATGCAGAAAAAGTATTATATACTTTTGGCTGCCTCATGTCACTGGTTTTGCAGCTTAAGAAAAAGTGCAGATAAAGTAGTCAAGTAGTTTAAAGCGTTCGCTTTTACAGATCACTGACATTTCACCTGTCCATGTGGGTTAGAGTGTTGGACTAGGTCAACGAGGGTATAGGAAAAAGCTTTTTCAGTAGCTTCCTGTTGGGTTGGAGGTTCTTCCTGGGGGTTTTCCGGCTTCCTCCTCCAGATAATATACTGGCGTCCATGTATAGACTATTAAGTACTGAAAATTAGCTACCGTGTGATGAAATATGTCATTAAACACATAACCAATAAACTCACCAACCATTTACACGCTAACTTGAAACATTATATAAATCGTCATCATCCACACCATCACTAGACTTATCTCCACCATATAAAGCACTTAGCAGAGATGGGGTGGTATTGTGCGGTCATCTATACCAGTGGTCCCCAACCTTTTTATCGCCGCGGACCGGTCAAAGTTTGATAATTTTACCGCGGCCCGCTGAGGAAGGGGGGGGGAGACGTTAATTGTTTATATTTTAGATTGTTTTGATTTAATAATTTTAATTTAATTGGACTTAAACATGCCTTCAAAATAAAATACAGTTACACCTAGAAATGAATATAAAGTGATTTAACATTTTAACTCACTAGAACACTAAATTAATGAGAACCCTGAACTCTGAACTTGTTTCTTTGCAACAAGACTGTTCATTCTGGGGGTAATAGGAGACAATGTGTGTTGCTTATGTCAAGTTTATTCCGTTGTTTTATTCTGGTTACTGTCACTGCAGAAAACCCGCTTCACACAGATAGGATGCTGGAAATGGCAATAGGGATTGAAGTGCGGTGGTGGCATTATCAGGGTATTCCTCCATGACTTTAATCCAGAACACTTAAGTGCGGTGGTGGCATTATCAGGGTATTCCTCCATGACTTTAATCCAGAACACTTAAGTGCGGTGGTGGCATTATCAGGGTATTCCTCCATGACTTTAATCCAGAACACTTAAGTGCGGTGGTGGCATTATCAGGGTATTCCTCCATGACTTTAATCCAGAACACTTAAGTGCGGTGGTGGCATTATCAGGGTATTCCTCCATGACTTTAATCCAGAACACTTAAGTGCGGTGGTGGCATTATCAGGGTATTCCTCCATGACTTTAATCCAGAACACTTAAGTGCGGTGGTGCCATTATCAGGGTATTCCTCCATGACTTTAATCCAGAACACCAGCAGAGTTGTTGTCTCAAACGTAGTTTTAAGGCCGTCATCATTTGCAGTCTCCAGCAGTTGATCTTCTTGCACAGACATGCTAGATTTGCCTGGTTTGTTGACAAATGGGTCGCGGATACTTTCCTAACCAGTTCGTGGGTCTGTTGTGGTTGGTAAGTAGCGCTCGAACTCTTTGCAATGGCTCTCGTAATTCGAATACTCTAGTTAGCGAATTTCCTCTGGATAACAATCTTATTTCTGTGTATAAGAGAAGGCATCTGTGCTCTGCGTCCATCTCCTCACAAACCTGCTGAAACAGACGCAAGTTAAGGACGTGTGCTTTGATGTAGTTGATAACTTTAACGACATCAATCAATACGCTTTTAAATTCCGGTGACATTTTTCGGCTTGCCAGCATTTCCTTGTGAATGATACAATGCGTAGATTTATTCTGTTGTTCAACTTCCTTATTCCGAGCAGTTAAACCAGACAGTCTTCCAGTCATGACAGCAGCTCCGTCTGTGCATATGACTACACAAAATGACCATTTTATTTGTCCTGATATAGCCATACACTGACATGAACAGTTCTGTTCCTGTGTTTTTGGGTGGCAAAGATAGAACACATAACAAATCCTCATGCACATCCTCCTGATATAGATATCGCATACAAACAAGTAGTATTGCCTTGTCGATATCTGTAGATTCGTCAAACTGGAGTGCGTATCACGGTGATATATTAATCATCTCCAGGAATTGAGTCTCAATGTCTTCTGCTATTTCCTCAACGCGCCTAGTCGCAGTGCTAGCCGACAAAGGCACATGTGCTATCTTTTACACGGCAGCCTCTCCTAGAAGTTCACGGCAAATGTCTTTAATGGAGAGCAAGATCAATTCTTAACCGATAGTGAATGGCTTTTTAGCCTTAGCATTGCGGTTAGACACAAAATATGATGTTCTCAGTGCATTCTCCTTTATTGATGTGGTAGCCCTAAAATATTTCTTCTGTCCTTCGTCTTCCCGTTTTTTCTTTCAAAATAAGCCAGGGGCTTGTCGTTTGATCCAGGGTTTTTGGTGTTCAAGTGGCGAAGCAGTTTTGAAGGTTTCATTGCTTCATTAGAGAAAGCTGGTTCCCGCAAACTATGCAGAGCGGGGTTGGTTTGTGGGAATCACCTGTCCCAATAAATCCATATTTCAAGTAGGATTCGTGGCATTGTCTGTTAAAAGTTATGTTTCTTTGATGTTGAATGCTTTTCGTCTATCTCTTCACTGGGCCTTTTCTTTTTCCCAAGGAAACTTTCTAACGATGTCTGTTTCGTACTCATTTTTGCTAATTTGTGGGTTAAATTTGAGCAAACTTAATATACATGTACACCAAGTACTCTTAAACAAGTACCGGTGAACAGAGAGAAGAGTGAAACACACATTCTCTCCATCAAAGCCATTCATCTCCAGATCTGATCTAAAACCGCCCCGATATCACGATATTTTGCGCATGCACGGTATTGGTGCAGCTTTAGGTGACGTCTCTCAGCTCCTGGTTAACCTCTCGTTCATGGTAGGTCGCACAAACCCGAGAGAAAGACACCATATTAAATAAAATGGAAATAATTTAATGTTCATTGGGCGGCCCGGTGCCATTTGATCCACGGCCCGGTACAGTCCGCTGCCCGGGTGTTGGGGACCACTGATCTATACGACAGTCACACGCACCTGACCTCTGCCGGCTTGCTTTTTTTCAACTCGTACCACTGACAAGTGAAGACACTCCTGTTAAGCGTTTCGACCTTTTCTTGAGATGTTTTTTTCTTAAAAAATTCTTATACCTAGATACGATTTTGGACCTTTTATTAAAAACAAATGTGGTTTATATAACCGGTTCTGATGTTAGGGATTTGATATAAGTTTTAATTTATATTATCTTTTAAAATGTGTTTGTATATTTATCCTTTTTCTCTGTTTGGAGGACTATATTTTTATTTTTATTTGGAAAGCTTTACCATACATAGGTTTATGTGTGCAGTTTTCATCTTTATATTTTGGGGGCCCATTGTGGCTGATTGGTCTAATGCGCCTACCGTTACGTATCACTGCTGCCTCACCTCTGTCTAAATGGGTTCGAGTCCCGGACTCGGCCAATGTGGGTACGTGAGAAAGCTTGCCAGTAGCTTCTCGTTGGTCGGTGGTTCTTTTGTGGGTTGTACTGGGTTCATCCTCCACCAATTATACTGGCCGCCATCTTGTGCTGAAAAAATGACGTTAAAAACATACAAGAACAACAACAACCTTTTTGCATTTTTAAATAATATTTACTTGGCACTATATAACTAGGACTGTGCTGACTTACCATCAAACCCTATACACATACATACCTACCTACCTACCTACCTACCTACATACAGCAAGAATTCAGTATTGAAATATTACATAATATTCAGTCGTGTAATATAATATAGTAAATTAATTGTAAACAACTGACTTTTCAGTTGATAACAAATTGTGTTTAACCCATTTAAAAAAGTTATTCACCACGTTAAAACCAGCATGCCCTAGTCTTGTTGATATGAATGTGTACCATAATAACACTATCATACACACAACAACAATAGTGTTGCTGCTGCTGCTGCTACTACTACTACTACTACTACTACTACTACTACTACAATACATAATATAAAATTGCGTTTGTAAAAAAAAATGTATATCGCTACCTTTGTAATATTTAGCAGAGAGCTCTCAACGTATAGAACTGAACTAGAAACCTAAGTTCTAAGAATTCATAAAAGTAGAAAATTCGAAAAATGTATAGAATGGGAAGAAAGTCTAATCAGGTTATCTACTTATGCATTCAAACATGTAGACCAAATTTCTTTGGTCTATTTCGCGTGCTCTACCAGCACGATTTTCATCAAAATGTTTAAATCCGATAAGTTAAAAATTTTAAACATTTTTGTAATAGCCTAACATTCTAATCAGGTGATACACGCATAGGAAAATAAAGATGTACATTTCATGTGTACATACACAACTCAAGTGTTTTGGGGTTTGTTTTATTTTGCTAAAAGATGCCTGTGGTAATTTTGTCCAAAAATTTCAATATTTTTAAAAAGTTGAAAAGAAATTGACAAGTATATGTAATGTCCCTAACGTTTAATTATATTACACACATGTGGATGCACAATTTGTCTGTTGAAGGTGACTTCTGCTTAATAATGCCTAATGAAGTTTAATCGATTAAGTTGGAAATGTGAAAAATGTTGCAGTAACAACCTGAAAGTCTATTCGGATCATTAAGTGCATTAAGTACGAAAAGTGTTGAGCTAAAACGGACCCAGGACTGATGTTTGGACGGACAGATATGCGAATGTACAGCAGCAGAGCAATATGCCCGATAGTTATACAGAAGGAGGGGCACAAGGGATCGATCTTCTTATTTTCTAATGGGCATGGTGGATGGAGGGGTGCCTGCCTTTTTTATTAAACAAAAGATATACGGTCCCAAACTAGTTTTAAAAATACTTTTTTTGCTCATTTGTAGAAAAAGAACCGATTATATTCAACATATTAGTCAAAAACAAACATAAATTCTTGCACTAAATGAGAAAACAAATATTCTGGATTGAAACAAAATCCCAGACCACGGACACAGAAAGTTAATGTAAGTCGATGTCTAATAATACGGCGTCAGGTACAAGTTTATCCCTATCGCAAGAAGATAAGAAATATGATGTTGAGGAATGTTCCTGCAGGAAAGATGAGCTTGAAAAAGTACGACAGGGACAATGATTCAATAGTCATGGTTTTGGAGAAAGAAAAGACCCCATCAACAGCTAAAATACTTCTTTAAGAATAGGAAACTTAACAGAGAGAGAGAGAGAGAGAGAGAGAGAGAGAGAGAGAGAGAGAGAGAGAGAGAGAGAGAGAGAGAGAGAGAGAGAGAGAGAGAGAGAGAGAGAGAGAGAGAGAGAGAGAGAGGGGGGGGATGCGTGTACATTTTCAGTCTGATTAAATTCCAGATATTGGACATAACCAAAATCTGACACGTGGCCATCCTCTGTTGACCATTAGATTCAACAATCACATTACAGTTTTAAAATTTATGAAAGTGATAATCTTAGTTCCAACATATCGTTTCTAATGGCAACTCAAATTAGGACGAAATGCAACGCCTTATCTGAAAGGTTACTAAAATAAGAATTTCGAAGGTTGTCAGGACACGAACCTCTGTCCTTGCATTTCAGTTCTACTTACTTGAAGACAGGGATGATTGTTACCTATTTGTAACGTACACTAAAAGTATCCCCCACGGTGGTAGTGTAAATAGAGGTCCTTTAAAAGCTTATCAACTAGCATATAACTTCAACTAAGAATCAACAGTGATCATACATTTTTCTGTGGCGAGGACCAGCTGACTGCTGCTCTTAAGAAACTGCAAATTTAAAAAAATTGGGGATTTTAAAGAATTAAAAAATCATACTGTGACAAGGGAGCATAATTATTACTGATATATACATCTAAATAAAACTTAATTTCAGCTATTTTTATTTCAGGCATCAAACACGATGTAGCTATTGATTTCAGCTTTCAAATGTCCTACACCATGGCTGCCATTCATATCTAGAAAGAAAAGGTTGATATCTTCACTTTCTTCACATTACGTCTTACTTGAAGTATTTGTGACCGTTCAGAACTAACTTGAAGTCTTTGTGACCTTTCATGTCTGACTTGAAGTCTTCGTGACATTTCATGTCTTGAAGTCTTTGTGACCTTTCATGTCTAACTTGAAGTCGTTGTGATCTTTCATGTCTAACTTGAAGTCTTCGTGACCTTTCATGTGTACCTTGAAGTCTTCGTGACCTTTCATGTCTAACTTGAACTATTCGTGATCTTTCATGTCTAACTTGAACTATTCGTGACTTTTCATGTCTTAAAGTCTTTGTGACCTTTCATGTCTAACTGTAAGTCTTTGTGACATTTCATTCTTAGAATCAGATGCATTCTTAGAATCTAATTTGTTTCGTAAAAGTACATAATATCTATTAATGTATTTATTATAATGTTTTTTCTTCCATTATTGAATAAGAAGGATTTAATAGTTACAAAAATTTGTATGACTGTACATATGTTTGCTACTGGGTCTATCCATCGTTTAAATTGCTGCTCTATCACTCGTTATCACACAAAACTGGGTAATGTACTCTCCCATGTTGTGATTTAGCTCTGCAAGAAAGTCAGTTTTAGTTGTACATCCTGGATCTCTAAAGGAAGAGTCAAAAGTTCACGTCCCAATCGTTCCTGGTCTCCAATCGTATTTATCATCCACATATTACCGTGTTGTCTTTTCTCTCTCTTTATAATATGGGATTTTTGCAGAATGGTCCACATTTACTTTGTCCCATGTCAAACATATATTGTTGGTACTATATTTTCGTGTTCTGCATGGTCAGTATTTACTATGGATTCTTGTGCTGTCTTTCTTTTCTCTGTCTTTGATGAGTTTTTTCATGTCGCAGATGGAAGAAGACCGACGTTCGTGTTTTCTTGATCTACATTGTGCATTCTCCATGGATTCTGGTTATATCTTTCCTTTTTCTGCTTTGGATGAGGTTAATACACAATGGTTCATGTTCATTTTATCCACAGTCGCAGAAGGTGCATTGATGTTCATGATTCCTGGTCTATGGTTTTCTGTACTCTGCCAGGAGTCTCGTTTTGCCTCATATCCTCTCTGTGTTTCATAGCATGCTCACACAATAATCAAGGACAATTCAAGGTCATAGTTTCCCGATATGCATTATGAGTATTCTTCATTGATTGTCATCACGTCTTCCTTCCTAAGTATTTTATAAAGTACCCTCACAAAGATCCAGGTTTGTTTCGTTCCCTGTCTATTTTCTTGCTCTTAAACCTTCATATATTCCACTGACTTTTGTGCTCTATTTTATTCAGTAAATTTCGTGTAATGTAGCCCACGCACATGCCAAGTTTTGTGATATGTATTATGCACGTACATATTTTAAGTTTTTGCATAAGCATTCTCAAGAATATACAAGGGTTATTGTTTTCATGAAAACCTATTTTTAGAAAATATAGTATGCATAATAGCTGCATATGAATGTGAAACTGGTCCTTTGTTAAGATGAGAGCAAAATATTGCATATATCTACACATAGGATAGAAACTTTGGTAGTTAATCTAACAGCACAACATTTGCAACCACCGTTCTTCAAGTAAATATTCTCAAGGTGGAGTGGAAAAGAGTGATACCTTGTGAACTTACATGCTTGTGGTTAAAGTTAAGTTTCCATGGTAATTCGATATTATTTTTAAAGCCTTTCGTGCCACATTCATAGAGGGATTTTGTATGCTTAATTGAGATCATAAAAATGTGGAGCCAGAGAGGTTTCCTATAGAATCAGCAGTTCCACCCCAGTCTTGTCTTTGCTTTGCTCGAGCCAAGTATGCAAGGCAGTGTGGAGGTTATCACCAAGTCCTTGGTACTGTATTACTAAACTGGTGTGTATTGAAAGAGTAGAGAGATGTCCACCGACATTGAAAAACCGTGTTGTCTTGTATGTATGTATGTATGTATGTATGTATGTATGTATGTATGTATGTATGTATGTATGTATGTATGTATGTATGTATGTATGTATGTATGTATGTATGTATGTATGTATGTATGTATGTATGTATGTATGTATGTATGTATGTATGTATGTATGTATGTATGTATGTATGTATGTATGTATGCAAGCTCTCTCTAGTGCTTCTGCCGGTAGTGAATATATACTTATTTGTTTATGGAATATGGCTCATATGGGTTATTCATAATAGACTAAAGATAGTATTTAAAATGAGATGTTAAGGATTGTATTTAACATGATAACGATGGTATTTAGCTAGAAAATCTTCGAGAACGTTTTCGGATACATTGAAAACCAAATGAAAGATAACTAGACTATTTCTTTGCAACTATCATTAACGAAGTTTGCAATCATACATACATACATACATACATACATACATACATACATACATACATACATACATACATACATACATACATACATACATACATACATACATACATACATACATACATACATACATACATACATACATACATACATACATACATACATACATACATACATACAAATGCAAATTATAAAACTGCGATTTACAATCCATCTTCATCTAGTTTATTATTTTCATTCCCTGGCTGTATTATAGGTGATGCATTATGCTTAGAAAATCTAAACCGATAACGATACGAAGATGAACTATTTTGTTGTGTAAATATTATTGTAATATTTAGTTGCATACAAATATTATCCTCACTGCAGTCAGGGGTTTCTGTTCAATTCCATGGCAGTAGTCCCAGACTTCCATAAATGCTCAACTATATTTGGAACTGCCCATTACAACATAAACTTTACTTAAGATCAGTTCCAATTGTGATGGAGCTGTCAGCGCTCATATAAAAATAAAAGCCTTTTGCAGTTAAATTGCCATTATGATGTATGCTTGTTCAGATACTATTTTTTTAATACCAGTCTATATCTGCCCTATAAACAATGTGGGTAAGAAGGGAAAGGTTTCAGTAACTGCAGATACTAACGTCATACATAGAGTTCAACAGCTGATATTTACAGATTATTATATCTAGTGTAATCTGCCTTGGCATGTGCCTTCATATAGCAGACACCTTTACATAACGTACATACCCAATATTATATCAAGAGATCTTCTCCTTTACCAAACCCCAAGCAGATGAATGTTCTTAAGTTGTATCTGGTAATTCTTCTGGATTATCCTCCTGAAGTTATCTCCTACGCAATATACCCTCTGTGACAAATTGCCGGCGTGCAAAACACACCAACCTCTTTCACTACGGTTCGTTCCTAGTGAATGACCTCCGCGGTGTGATTTACCCAGTGTGGATAGATAGAAAGAAGAATGCAGATCACTGAACAAGTATATTGAAGAAATAAACACGACGAGCCCCCTTTCAATGAACAAATATAAAATTTAATCAGTTTATCAACAGAATTTAAAATGAAAAGAAATCAATGACTTAGTTACAAAAGAAGGAAAAATGGTACTAACATGAACTCAAATAAAAAAGACAATACAAATTTCTTTAAATGTAAAATTACTTTCAACGTTAATATACTTTCTTCATTGCCAATGAGATGTGACCTTTGAGTGCAACGAAGAGAGACTTCATCACCTATTTTATGCGGACATCAACACTTCCGTTCGTCCCTGCTCTGTCGATCTTTGTCTAGCTTTTTCGTCTTGGACTCTTGTCCGTCGAACTCTGACTTAACAATCGTCTCTGGACTTAGATTTCTGCGTAGAATTTGTTCTGGTCCTATGATTGTTCAGGGATTTCTCATGTGAATCCAGGAAAGCTGTTTCCTTTTGCCGTTTCTTTATTCGTTTCCACGAATCTCACGTATAGTCTGTCTCCTAACTGAGACAACTATCTTGCCCCTTATTCAATAATGAAGACGTATTTTTTACGAATTCAAAATGTAGAGTTTGCCTACTTGCTGAGACAAACTCTCCCGCTTTACTGCCAAATCACGAGATAACGTCTTATACGATCTCCCGGAATCTCGACTAGCTTTTCTCGCGAAAGATTCAGGACTGCTGAATTTTCCTAAAGTAAAACCTTTAATTTCTTACAGAGTTACGCCCATAAATCCATATTAACCAATCGGAATAGACTGTTTCCTAAACCTGTTCGTAGAATTTTTGGATTGACAAGAAAACTAAACAACTAATCATGCTTTAATTAATCATTACTTTGAACTATCATCTATAGCCAGCTGCCGCCTTTAACCGGTCGATTTTGGGGAAAGGTCTTATGTCATTCTCTTGTACCATAGCATCTGACTCGGTCATGTTACGTCGGGTAGAACGAATTCCCTTTTGACGTTCAGAGATGAAATGAAAATAATCATCTAACTATCTCTAGCCCTTTCTACTTTAATTAAGTTGACTTTGATACAATTCCTTTAATCAAAGCTTCTAAGAGTTTTCAAAATTCGACACATCACACCCTCCTTGTTCGTAAGTCGAGAGATAAGGGCTATAGTTGTATATACCCCTTACCCCTACACTGCTTGTCTCCAAGTCAAGAGATAAAGACTTTCTAAATAAGCGTCCAGGTTGGGGTTGGGGTGTGTTTCTTCTCTTTGCGAGGAACGATAACCCATCTTCTTTTTTCTTATTGTAGCATCGATGATACCTGTTTAAGGAGAATTTTAATTATATTTTTGTACCTGTGTGGCTGAGATCGCCATGCTAACCTATCTTGACTTTCCGCCCAATATTAGAGACTCACAAACAGTTCTTTAAAGAAAGTGGGGAGTCCGGCTTTTTGGGGGTGGGGGATTAAGGTGGGAATTTTACAAGTTTAGTTCTGTCTCGACAGTATGACTCAACAAATATAATATTTGCCATTTCTTTAGAAGCCATCATATTTTCTTAAAGTGGCATTTATCAGTACTAATCATCGTTGTGACAGAAATTTTCCTTAATTTCCTGAGGCAACTCCATGAGTCACAGGAATATTTAATAACGTGTTTTAGTCCCTCTGTTTTCTAACTGGGTCTAATTATTGGACTTGCGAGTGCTAAAGTTAGAAGAAACATCTATTATAACGATAAAAGAATAATTATAATATATTTATGCATGAAATTAAAAAGATTCTCGATGGCAAAGTTGTGTTGACTGTTGTAAAATGATTTCTACCTAATAAAAATTGTGATTATATGTATATATGAAAAATTCCAACAACTTGTTTTCTAAATAGTGATCATAATGAACAAGGAATACATGAATTTATTTCTATATAAATTTCTATAGTAAGAAAACAAAAACAAAAAATACCCCAACCCCCTCCCAAACCAAACAAAAAGAATTAATCATCTACCGTGCTTGTTCTCAGTACAATTGAACTATAGCTATTGTGTTCTGAAGCAGCTAGCTAATCCCTAATCCTGTACACAGGAGGAATATACGAAAATCTCTTGGCATAGTACATCAGGATATACTAATGGAAAACTTCAATCTCGGTCGTGCTTTTCCGATTTCCGAGAAAATGCATCTTGTTATATGTCATTTATAATCTGCTAACATATTATTACATCTATCAGAATAATCAATACTACTAGTAAAATTTGCATACATATAATCTTTTCAGAGCTATTTACGCATACAGAGGAATAAAAACACATACAATCACGATTGTCAGGCGGTATTGGTAGACTGGCGACATAAAATCACCATGATAGGCTGTGTACGTACTTCAAGTAGACTGTCGACATTCAATCAGTGTTAAGCGGTATTGGTACTTCAAGTAGACCGGTGACATAAATGTATCATCAAAACAAAGTTTTGCAGAATATGTGATAATGTTTTCAGTTTCATCGGTTACACTTACTAAAATCTTGAGAAGAAAAATCAATGTATCATAAACTATACTATCATTGTATCATAATATCATAAAAGCATTGTATCATATATCATGTTTACACCCAACTGAATGCTAACTTATTCAGAGCTGAAAAAGATAAATATATGCAGATAATTATTGTAAAGTGGAGAACAAAGACACCAGAACCACTTCATTTTTTTTTGTATTTAAATGACGTATGACTGTTAAAGTCCTGAAAGGCATACCTGAAGTTCAAAAAATACTCTGCTCTGGTTACAGTCTTTTTGTCCAATGCATTATGTGTCAAGGTTTTCAGCACTTTGGCGTCCGTTTTTGGGATCAAGTATTATCTTCAGACAAGGTTCATGCATGAAAACATTGGCAACGTGAGAGGATATACTATATTATGCAGAAATAGTTAAGTAAACACACACACACACACACACACACACACATGTCATTATACCGCAGCAAATGTTAACATTTAACTGTTCATAATATAAGGGCAGAAATCCCACTAAAAACCGTTTATAGCTGTTAGCAGTCTGGCATGAAACCGTAAATGGTTCATGTTGTTTTTTGTTACTGTTGTAGGAAAGATATTTTCCTTTCTTTAGTAACCTTTCCAGCAAGGCAGATAAATATGCATTAAAAGCTGTATAGACATGAATGGTCTCAACAGAAGAAGTGTTACGATTCCAAAACCTTTGTCGCAGCAAGACTGATATTCTATGAATCTCACCTAGCTGCCAGGTATGATCGTAACGTTTATACGGATAACTGAAAGGTCATGGTCAGCTATCGATGCTCTTTCCCAAGTTCGGTCTCCTTGATAGGATAAATTGATTTTGATTTGATCTGATAGATTGATTTGACCTTGATCTGATTGATTGATTTGGAATTGATCTACTATCTACTGCTACTGAGTAAAAGATGTGACAGACAGGATTCATATCATTATAATGTTAGTTTCAGGGTTTTTATAACATGCTATATATAACCGGAGTGTCTGACGATGTGATAGGAAATTTCTGAAATTACAAAAATTAATGACCAAATCACGGTGTCTATAATACTGTTAAATCCAGTAATGTAATTCTGAAGACAAGTTCTGCAATATTTTAAATTTTGGGAATTCACAAATTATTATAAAACTTTAAAAAGAAATATATATAATCAGGTGTGTGTAAACTTTATGGATTTAATACAGATGCTACAATGAAGACATATCAAAATTAACAGTAAGGTGTTCAATTTTAAATAAATTTGTTCAGCGAAAGGTGAGCTTTTTAGTTTTGCTTGAGCTTACATCTTTACCAAGGGTACGCCAAGGCAGCCGGCCCTAGTTTGGCCTGGGTGGGAATCAAACCGGCAACCTTTTTATAGTGGGCTAATTTACATTCTGTGAAAAAAAATTGTGAAAGACTTAGTTGTCAACGTTCAAAACAAGTACAGTTTACAGAAATACATTACATACAATGCTTTCCAGACATAACGAACACCCGTGGAAAATTGTTGTTGTTGTGGGGCTTAACACCATTATTCAGAACACGATAGGCTTTACATGGCGGTCAATATTAATGGTGGAGGAGAAAGAACTTTGAACTTTGTATCTGAGAAAGGTTATAAATTTCCTTTTCAATGCTTTTTGTTTGTGCTGTGTGAGGGAAGTTAAGATACTTTTAACAATGGAACTTTTTCACCTACATAAAACTATCTGATTGTAGCTCAAACACATTAACTAATATCAAAGAAGTGACAATCTGCCAGCCATTACACTGTGGTAGCAATATAACACCCTTTCCTATCATGCATATAATATCTTTTAGTAATTGTCGTCATTTAAATAATTAGTAATGAAGTTACCATTGTAGTTGAAAGATGTGTAATAATTTTAGCATCCAGCCTGTCCTAAGTACAAAAGATAAACAAAGTATACAAAACCCTAAAAACAGTTCAAACTTAAACATGTATGAGAGAGAGAGAGAGAGAGAGAGAGAGAGAGAGAGAGAGAGAGAGAGAGAGAGAGAGAGAGAGAGAGAGAGAGAGAGAGAGAGAGAGAGAGAGAGAGAGAGAGAGAGAGAGAGTACACAGTTTGTCCATAAAGAGATTTAAAAAAATGAGAATCACTAAAAAGTAAATATTAAAGTATAAACCAGACATTTGCTATTATACAGAAATGAAAACAACATTTATTAGAAGACAATTGCATGTATGCAAATGTCAGCAATGTTTTATTTTATACAGTTATGTTATAACATCAGTCAAGATATATAACAGCTTACCTTATCTATAGGTAACATTGTATTGCCTGACAGTTTTTCTTCCAAAAACAATGTCTTTCGAAACAGCTTTAATTTTCAACAATAATATGCATTATTGATCTCCTAAACACAAACATATTAACTGATCTACATATTAATATTCTGCTTTACGTTAACCAATGTTTCTGAGAGAGAGAGAGAGAGAGAGAGAGAGAGAGAGAGAGAGAGAGAGAGAGAGAGAGAGAGAGAGAGAGAGAGAGAGAGAGAGAGAGAGAGAGAGAGTTTTTCTACAGTGAACATAGAGAGAGAGAGAGAGAGAGAGAGAGAGAGAGAGAGAGAGAGAGAGAGAGAGAGAGAGAGAGAGAGAGAGAGAGAGAGAGAGAGAGAGAGAGAGAGTTTTTCTACAGTGAACATTTGGATATTTTCCAAGTTCTCTAACGTGCTTTAAAAATCTTGTCTCATCAAAGTAATAGGCAAACGATCTGGGTACGTTGTAAAATACTCCGTCGCTCTCTCTCTCACACACACACACACACACACACACACACACACACACACACCGCAATCACGTAGTTAAATATCGGTAAGTCGATAATTATATTGTTTTGTAATCCTGCAAAAGCAAATCGAAACAAATACTTTTTCAAATATAATAAGAAGAAAGATGTATTTTTCATGCTTAAGAACAAAACGTATGACAAGTGAAGAACACTTTCAATGCAGACATTGGTCTACCTTTGAAGAAAAAACAAATTTGGGATGACATTTGTAACTCCTCTACCGATGCTCTCAGCGAACAAACTTCTTTACCAAAACGAATTCTTGATAAAGATCCGTTCAGCTTCTCTGGCAGCTCTTCGACGTTTCTTTTCTAAAGCAACAAAAGCGTGCTACCTTAATGTGTGTTTACTCTTTCGTATCTCCACCGAGTTTGTTTTTGGTATATATTTAAATTATTACCACGTGACTTTTCACCCGCATGCTAGACGGAGATTTCCGTAGCATCTCGTGACCTTTGAGTTTCATTTAAAATGGTCCTCAAATAAATATCTTTTCTTTCCTTTTTGAGGCATTGAGAAATTCACTGATTAAATCTACATAAACTTTTGCATTACTTCAGGTAATAAGCTCAGGCATTAAATTAGTTTCATGATCGTTATAGTACAGAAAATTACAGACACGCTGTAATATTTCAGTTGAAGGTCAAGGGTTATCCAGATAGGACTTTGGGCGTCACACAACGGTCCATGCAGATGATTAAGGTTAAAAGCGTACCCACATCTTGGGAGAGAGAGCATCTACAAAGGAGGATCAGCAATGATTGATAATCAAACATTTATACTAGCTCTAAAATAACAAGGATTTGTAGACTTCTGACGACAAGGAAGAAATTTGTTCACTTTTTTGAATATGAAGTATACAAGATAAAAAAAACATTGCCATATTAAGAGATAATTATAGTGATAAACTAACAAAGGAGACGAAAATTTGCTTTGACGTGATGTTTTCATGGCTGAGAAACGTGTAATAAAACAACTAAATGTTCCTCAAATTGGTGAAGGTCTTATGAACATGAATTTGTGGAAAAAAACAATAATAAGAGTAAACAATGTACCTATCCTGTGCAAAAAATGGATTACTTATCCTGTACAAGAAATTAATTACATTTTCTTGATTACCCATCCTGTACAAGAAATAGGCTACCCTTCCCGTACAAGAAATGGATTACCTATCCTGTACAAAAAATGGATTACTTATCCTGTACAATAAATGGATTACTTATCCTAAACAAGAAATGGATTACCCATCATGTACAAGAAATTAATTACACTTT
The DNA here is from genome assembly GCA_016746295.1 of Potamilus streckersoni. Taxonomy (NCBI): domain Eukaryota; kingdom Metazoa; phylum Mollusca; class Bivalvia; order Unionida; family Unionidae; genus Potamilus; species Potamilus streckersoni. The sequence continues at coordinate 3,713,512 of JAEAOA010001006.1, forward strand.
CTTGATTACCCATCCCGTACAAGAAATGGGCTACCTATCGTGTACAAGAAATGGATTACCCATCGTGTAAGAGAAATGGATTACACATTAAGTACAAAAATGGACTACACATCATGTACAATAAATGGGTTACCCGTGATGTACAAGAAGTGTGTTAAGCATTGTATTACTTATATTAACGATGTACTTACCAGTGAAGTTTTCTTGAATTTTAAAGCTTTAAGGAAAAGTACAACATCAGTAGGAAATATATCTTGCTTTCCAAGGTGTCACTCAGACTCTATTATAATTATGTAGAAAAATAAACCTAAACCTGAATGCCAGACCATCCGTCCATTACCAATCAAAAATTTTTCTTCACAATAATAAAAGATCTAAACACTTTTTACAAATTACTTTCGAACTCAAATGTTTCACCAACTTATGAACAAAATGGCAACATAATTTTAACTGTGCTAGTGATCATGAGCCGAATATAAAATTCTAAAGTACACAAAATAAAAAACCCTCAAAATTACAGTCGTTTCCATACCGCATTACACATAGAATTCTTCCGACGAATATTAAAAAAATATTGATGATAACGTAAATGTAATAATATGCAATAATAATAATAATAATAATAATAATAATAATAATAATAATAATAATAATAATAATAATAATAATAATAATAAAAAGAAGAAGAAGAAGAAGAAGAAGAAGAAGAAGAAGAAGAAGAAGAAGAAGAAGAAGAAGAAGGGAGAATGCTTTAACGTTGTGATCACACATGATACGATCCTGTACAGAAAAAAAGAAAAACGTTTTGAAGAAAAATAAAAATAAATCTTGGCAAAGTATAAAATAATAATAAGTATTTACGAAGGCTGCTCCAGACTACATGCAAAAAAATGTTTGAACTGATAAGCACAGCTAACACTAAATTGCGATATAAGTTATAAATTCAGTTTTATCAAACCGCGAAACTGCAAATTGCATTCTCCACATATATCTCGTTTCGGAAGCTACCTCTGAAGCAATGCATGCTTTACTCTGAATGTACTAATAACTTTCCTGTAACGTTAACTCTTGTCATTATCAATTATCTTTCCCTTTGTCGTTTTTACGTAAACAGTGTCTCGTGGAAAGGCGAGGATGATGGATGTTAGGTCTCACGGGACAGTTTTTTTTTTTTTGGCAAATTTTCATCCGAAAATGACCTATTGCAGAAAAATAATCATAATTTTACAATAAAGATACAAATAAAAACTAATGATTTTTGTTAAAAGGTTGCTTGTAAGATTCTGACTAAAGTATTAAGGTCAATTCCTTATGCAACTGGTGGTTTGATACTGAACCTATACTACCACCAACCCCTCTTTTTTACATTCATTTTTGACAAAAAAGAGCTATTTTCAAAATGTTCCTGTGAGAAGCCGGCTAACAGAGTCAGTATGTACCTTATTCATCTTGAAAGTTCACTAGTACTATAACAAATTAACATGCTTTTCATCACCCCTCAACCATGTAGATTTTTAGATATTTACTTCTGTAGCAGACACATGTAAATACGTAAGCCAAATCGGCTACACATTTGCAGCCCAAGTTACGCATTTGAACTCCAATGCTAGTCTCACTGTGACAGGCAGTCACCAACAAGGCAACCCACTTACAAGCCTAACTCAAAGTAAATGTAAACCACATTACAGATTTACGTTGGGTGTGAATTTATAAATGCTAGCTTTGTGATAATTAGGCTCATGCCTTCTACCTTAAAAATTAGGGGTCTCAAAATACGAAACTATCCAGTGATACTTTAAACCCGACCCTAATCCCCATCCCTGCCACTAGCCAGTATACTGGATATTGATGGATGGTTAAAGACGGTCCAATAATATCTACACAGATTGAAGTTACATATTAGTCTAAATGTTTCCACACATATCTCGTATTCGTGTGAGATTCACATTTATTTGCAGTGGTCTTTGCATTAGTTTGTATTTTCATTTGGGTCCATTTAAGGTGGTGTTAATTTTATCTTTGATTGCAGCTAATTGTGACTTACAGTAATTTGGCATAAAAGCAATTGATCATGATACTTGAGAGACTTGTTCCTAAGGTGAAGATAACTAAGACGCTTTTTTCTGAACTTGCGGGATGTTTCCCATTGCGGGTGTCTGAAGTCTACCCTCCCAATCTTTTAATTTATTGTTTGAACTTCGACATCACATTAATTTATTTTATTCAACCTCTATGTGACGCTACGCCGATAAGATTCATCTACAAGCTGTCTGATCGACAGTTCTTTGCAGACTAATACAGATACAGTGTTTCTTTTAAACTCAGTTTACATGCTCTCTTGGTATCACTAGGAAAGTGTTTCCCTTTTGACATTCTTCCTTCAACCTTTCTATAACCTATGAGCTCCAAACGGTTTGTAAAGGTTGTAAGTTACCAATATATATTCAAATAGTCTTTAAAAGCCCCAGAAAACATTTATAAACACTGATAAATGTTTTCCTTTTCGCACATGCGAGATTTACATGTTGGCCTAATCTACCTGGTGCAGTCTATGTACTGAAGAGCTTGCTGGAATAGTAATTAGTGCTAATGTATTATCAAAGGCTAGGTGTGTCCTCTGATGAACCATGATAAGTTTCATTTTAGTATCTCTTACGAATATCGATGCACGCACACTTATTGACCTATCTGTTCGTACGTTCTTCAATCGACAACCTTTGCTTGTCGACATCCTTGTTCAACGGCCATATTCCTTTTTGTTTTCAGATGACCCGGCCATCATCCGTTGAAATGGTGTTTCTTTCTGAAATCTAGTCTGAATGTACTTCGTTGCAGCCCTTTGATATTACGTCAGCATTTATTACTCTCGCTCATCCGGCACATTAAATAAACTGTTATCTGCAGTACATAATATGACTTTACCTGATACCTCTGTCGGTCCATGATACACCTATCGGTACATGACACACATATTAGTACATGATACACCTGTCGGTACATGAATCACTTATCGGTACATAATACACCTATAGGTACATGATACACCTGTCGGTGCATGATACACTTATCGGTACATGATACACCTGTCGGTGCATGATACACCTATCGGTACATGATACACCTATCGGTACATGTTACACCTATCGGTACATGATACATATATAGGTACATGATACACCTATCGGTACATGATACATCTATAGGTACATGATACACCTATCGGTACATGATACACCTGTCGGTACATGATACACCTATATGTACTTGATACACCTTCAAGCTGTGACTTTATGGAAGAAAATATTTAATTCCATTATCTTTAGCAAAAGCAATCGTATGACAGTTTGGACACACAAACAATGATATTGACCTTGGACCTCACACCAGAATTTATAGATCTGTCAGTGAAAATGTCAAGTGTCAAAATTAAGTTATTATGTACGACTATACTAAGTCCTGTGTCAGATACTGCGTTTATAAGTTGGAAAGTTAGTTCCACCTCTGACCCACGAAAGTGATATATCTGACACAACTGACCCACGTATGTTAAAATGATTACCAATTTTCACACCAGTAATTTTGAAAGTTACAAAGCTTTTAAAAGTTACAAACAACACACAAAATGAAAATGTAATCGTTGAGTTGACCTTGAATATCAAAAAAAATGTTAATGTTAGTGTCACTCATACAGTTTTCTCACTGGGTCACTGCTTGTGTAAGCATGACATTTAGTTAGTGTAATTCAGAGATATACAGGAAATAAAAAGAGAATTAGGTTAACACTGCATATGTCATCGCTACAAACATACAGCTAAGGACATGGCCTAATTTTGAGCCAGTTATTTAATTAATATAAACTTTATATTTTCATATCCAACTACTCTCTCTCACTCTCTCTTTCTTTCTATCTTTCTCTCTCTCTCTCTGATTGTATGTATCAGTCTGTCTCTGTCTCTGTCTCTGTCTCTCTCTCTCTCTCTGTCTCTCTCTCTCTCTCTCTCTCTCTCTCTCTCTCTCTCTCTCTCTCTCTCTCTATATATATATATATATATATATATATATATATATATATATATATATATATATATATATATATATCACAGAATAAGGCAAGAAGAAATAACTTGCTTTTGCCTTAGATCTATATTTCACCTTTATTCGTTGTGCAGACGTTACAAAGTGTACTACGTTACCGGGAGTGAATCATTGTTCCTCCAGGTGAGCGATTCTGAAACTACATGCGACGAGAGTCACAAAAGGCATGGTATACATGAGTATTTGACCACGACTGTTATTCGCTCTTCTATGGATTTAAGGTTCATTGATTTCAAACCGAGGCATATGTCATTTGGATTTTGTCAGGGAGTGAACGTTCTCCATTATGTTCTCCGGCCATAGGGATAAGTTAAATTTATATTTTATTTTATTTACGAAACCTATTCTCGTTTTATGTCATATCGTGTAATGAAGCCTTTTATGTTGCGAACCTTGCTATTACAGTTTAATTTATGAGTTTGTATCTAACAATTTAATTCACAATCCATTATTATGACCAGTTTGATTTTATTGTAGCTCTTTAGGGCTGATGGTAGCTGTTTAGGATTGGGCTTAGCTGTCCAAAGAGTGGCGTGTTGTCTGTTTAGGGTTGAGAGTAGCTGTCCATAGAATGGCGCGTTTTCTGTACGTATGTGTATCCCTGTTTAGGGTTGAACGTTGCTGTCCACAGTGCCGTAAGCTGTCCATGTGTATATGTATACTTAAGATTATACAAGTCGTGAAGCCACCAATATAGACGTAACTAATACCAGGGTGCTGGGTGCCGTCTGTATGTATAGGTACTTGTGGTGGATCCGTTTAGGGTGTGAGCGATCGTAAAATGTGTGCCAACCCAAATATCCGGTGAAGCTGGGGTGTAACAGTTTGTGAATCTATGACTGTTCAAGTTTTTACGGTGAAATGATTTATGGTTTCAATTGAATACAATATTGTGTACATTACATGAGATTATGTGAATATCGCTTTCATAGCATTCGTTGTTTATTTGAAACTTGATGTATTACATAGGTGAGATTATGTGAATCTCGCTTACATTACATGATATTAATGGAAATATTGTTTTACAGTACATGAGGTTATTTTGAACCTCACTCTTTCATATGCAAGATTCATATAGAAAAAAAAGATATTTTTCAATTTTGGAATGTGGGTAGAATGATTAGGTTAATCGTATGATAGGAGTGGGAGAGAATAAGTGTGTGTGTGTGTGTGTGTATATATATATATATATATATATATATATATATATATATATATATATATATATATATATATATATATATATATATATATATATGCTTAGTTATTCACCTATAAATTTCCATCATCCATCATATTATGTTTATTTTATTTATTTAATCCCAGAAAAGAAACGAAATCGAAACCCACTGTTTTAATCCTGATACAATATATATATATATATATATATATATATATATATATATATATATATATATATATATCTATATATATATATATATATATATATATATATATATGTCTGTCACAATGTTTACAATTTCCATGTTAGGTGACAAGAGCACTACTGGATAAGTCTTGAACAAGTATGTATTCCGTTATGCCCATTACACGAATATGTCGTGATCAAGCACAGAAGTATAGCCGATTGTTTGTACTGGATATTTGTTTATTTCAGTCTTCTTGTCTTCAAACCTGTATATCAGACCTCCGATTGCAATACAGTTTTCAAGTGTTGACCCAGTCTGTACTGGTAATGTGTCTATTGTCTTCCCACGTCTTCAACCTGCACATAAATATAATGCGTGGATCTTAGTTGTTTTCCTGTTACGACCACAGGCAAGTCCACTACCTAAGGGTCATGACCTAAGTAAGGCAAGGCCAGAGTGTGACCCAAAACAACAACGCCTATGATACAGTCCTGACTCTAAAAGATAATATAATCTAATTTTTAGATCTCCACCTATTGAGCTTCAAATGTTTAGATATGTTGAAGAAAGAACAAGAACAGGGATACCGGTCCCATTCCTGTGATCTTAAACTTTTAAAACCATTATGTACATCTAAGGACTACTCCAGATCATGCCAATGAGATTAGAAGTCCGCATCTTTAATGATTTAGTAAATCCACTACATTCAGTCCCAACAGGAAGAGGGGGGACTGGGGATAAATCCCCGGGGCATGGGGTCGTAAGGGAGTCCCGGAGGAACAACACTTTGAAATTTTATAAAAGAAAGAAAAATTTTGTTTGAACAAGAAATAGGAGAGGCTCGGGTGTTTCTTATCCCAGGGCCCGTGATCTATGGCACTGACTACATTACTAATGGACATACAGGCAGGCAGAAAGACAATCCCCACCTTTAAAAAAGGATGCAGGGGAATAACGGTCATTGTTATTTTGTAATGCTTTTCAACACTCTCGATACGTTGACAAAGTACATCTGATATCAAACAATTTCATGACACGCGAACACCATCACAAATTTACATTCTTGTATATTTGAATGTAACGATAGAACTAAAAGCTACACAAATTACTATATAGTCATATATATTTAAATTATCGATCCTGTAAGCATACTTCTATTTTAACTCAACCTAAAATATTTTCCATCTGCTGTATTAAATTATATCTTCAAATATTTCATTCATTTGTCAAGGCTGTATAAGGAATGGTTGTGAGATGCATATAAATAGGAAATGGAGAAAATGAAACCATACGTAACAAATTCTCCACATTGCAGTTCATTATTATTATTATTATTATTATTATTATTATTATTATTATTATTATTATTATTATTATTATTATTATTATTATTATTGCGGAAAATTCTATGCTTTAAAAAAAGCTGTGAAAATATATGACTTTTCGGTGAAACTGTCAGTAGATGATTTCATTGTATTTGTGAGGTATTTGTGAGGTATTTGTGAGGGCCAAGCTTCTAAGATTATTATGTATTCCAAATCTGGTATAAGATGGCAACAAGAAAATTTGATTTCTTACCTTCATTAATATATTAAAAGATATCATTATTTACATTATGGTATTGGACAGTGACAATGTTCTATACTGTAATCATTGATTGAAAACCCAAACCATGTTCTCTTTCTCAGAAACAAAATTAAATTATATTTTGTACGCAGATACCAATCCCATTCATTTACTGCATTGTAGGTAAAGATAGGCTATTCATCTTTCTCAGAAAGAAATTTTAATATATTTTTGTAAACAGAAACCAAACGTCTCTCTTGACTGTAATGTAGGTCAGATTCATATCAGATCAGATAAAAAATAAATGCATACATAAAATCCGTCACTATTACAGTTACTTTTATGTCAATGCAAGCTACATTTTTTAAAACTTCAAACAGATCAGAAGGTTATAAATTCGAATATACGGGTGTCATTATTACATCCCTGCAATGTTGGCTTGAATAGTTCTGTCAATGATTTCAAAGTTTTCTTTATGTCATGTGACATCTGAACATAAAAGAAGGAATATAAATTAAAATAAATTCTTGAAGTTTGAGATTCATTTTAGTTTAAAAGTAGTATTTTTTCTCAATTAATATTTTTAATGATATTATAAATAGTTCTTGGTTATAGAGACTGCATGCACAACAGTCATAATCCAATCGCATGCTCTCTCTCTCTCTCTCTCTCTCTCTCTCTCTCTCTCTCTCTCTCTCTCTCTCTCTCTCTCTCTCTCTCTCTCTCTCTCGTTAATCTGGTTGTGTTGTGTTGATAAACAATGCGACTACTACTGTTTATTGTTTACAAAATGAAGAGAAAAAATCTTCACGTGTTGTGCATATATTGTGTGCTTTATATTTGTCAGTGATTGTTGATTGTAAATTGTGTATATGTTGTGTGCTTTATATTTGTCAGTGATTGTTGATTGTAAATTGTGTATATGTTGTTTGCTTTATATTTGTCAGTGATTGTTGATTGTAAATTGTGTATATGTTGTGTGCTTTAAATTTGTCAGTGATAGTTGACTGTATTTATGCATATGTTGTGTGCTTTATATTTGTCAGTGATTGTTGACTCTAAATAGTGTATATGTTGTGTGCTTTATATTTGTCAGTGATTGTTGACAGTATTTGTGTAGATGTGTGCTTTATATTTGTCAGTGATTGTTGACTGTACGTTAAGATCATTTGTAAACATGATGTTTATTCGATTAACGTTTTGTCTACGATTCAAGTTGAAAAAACACACGCTGACATAACTGTTTATTTCAGAACATTCTAGAAAAAACTTCTTTACGTAGCAAGAGTTCAAGGTCATTCTTGTTCACAGTTAGACAAAGTTTTTTCTGGTGGAATCTTTTCACATTTCTTTTGTGTTACAGATAAAGCGAAAATGTGCATAAATAATGATTTGAACAGCTAATAATTTCTATTATAAGTCAGTCCTTAGAAATTTTTTTTTTAAAAAAAAATCAGAATTTACAGTTGTGTTCAGATATAAATAGAGAGGAATTGTTTATTAAAATTATTCGTTGGCTAGTTAGCTTTGGATTAACATATTTTTTTGGAATTATTGAGAAGTCATTGAAAGACATTCTGGTAATGCATCATTTTGGAACACCATGACATTAAAGACTATTTGTATTCATTCGGAACATTATATACATTTGCACTTGTGATTAGGCATTTGAGATTTTTTGGAGTTCATTCGCAATACTGTGTCTCTTGAATTTTCACTTTGTATCGAAATAAATTATTTGATTATTTTACTTAAGTTGTAGGTTTGACTTCTTTATGTTACATATAATAAGACAAAGACTTGTAAAACTCGAAATAATGAATACCGACATTCTTGAACGTTGTCGAGCCCCTTACATATTTCTAATATAGAATGGTTTTGTATTAAATTTTCCGCTGTACCATCCACTTGTAATACTGGCAAATCATGTTACTATGGGGTTCCATTGACTGGACTCCAAATGTATAATGATACATGCTGAAAAGTGAACAGGTTGATAGAAAATTTTAGAATACATACCTAACTGTAAGTCATGCTTTTCATCCAGTAAAGCTGGCGGTCAACAAGGTCAGGTTCCACCACAAAACTTTCTTAAATTGTCCCTACCAGAAGTCTGCAACAACATACTATCACGTCGAGGTATTATTTCAAAAGTAAATAAAATTAACAACTATTTGAGAATAAATCATATTATTAAATAAAATTAAATAAAATTAACAACTGTTTGAGAGTAATTCATATTATTATTTTAAATTTGCATGTGATTGATCCTTTTAAGCAGTTTAGAAACATCATAAAATAATGTGCTAATTTTTTTTTGGAAGTACCGTTGTGCTCACGTACATGTCGATACAAATTGCAAACAACAAAGATCCTCATGCGCCGTTGAATAATGCGCCTACAAATCATGGTCTGTTTTGTTTGTTCTACTGATTACTCCTAATAAACTGCACTAACTCAGATCTGTCGGTGCATTAATCGACGGCAGTTCTGGGTCTGTGTAGTTTACAGTTGGACTCGTCTTATTGTTGTTGTAGAATTTAACGCCGTTTTCAGCACAAGATAGGCTATACATTGCGGTCATTATCACTGGTGCAGGAAGAACCCGGGAAAACCCCGGAAAGAACCACCGACCCACAGAAGCTACTGGCAAACTTTCTCACATACCCACCTGAGTCTCTAACCCGTGTAGACAGAGGTGAGATGCCAATGATCCGTAATGATGAGCGATTTAGACCACTCGGCCACTCAGGGCTCCCTACTCGTCTTAAAAACGACTAAATACTGTAGTGTGGTGTTCACAAAGGGCGATGGAATGAATACCTACAGACGTGAAAGCAGCTTAGAAATAATTACAAATAAAAATTCGCCTTGACTTGAATCACTTTAACAAAATTGAAGACTAAACAAAATTAAATGTTTCTTTACCTATATGTAACCAAAGCACAGGCATACAACTACACAAATTATGTATATGTCGATTACATGAAAATTATCTTTAGTGAATTCAGAGAATTCGACACACAGACAGTATCGAATTACTACCCCTTCTCGCCTGCTACTCCCCGCTCAAGAAAAACGTCAGTCTTGTCTACAATTAGTCTATTTGCGACAAGAGGTCAAATAGACGAGGTAAAAAGTCAGAAGTTCACAGTCAGTTCTAGTTCTCGAAAAATTGCATTAGCCTTATAACACAGACGTGAACTCAGACACAAATTATTTAGAAAGGTTTGTCCGTTAATGTTTTGATAACACGACTGTAATACAATTGGGGGGGGGATGGCAATATAATGATTCAAATCCATTGACAAAGGATACCCTTCTGTTGCAATATAGGCACACATGTATTATCTTGAACTCTTACTTTGCACTGTAAATTTCTCAAATGATTTATGTCATAAATTGAAGTAGTGTGTGTGTGTGTGTGTGTGTGTGTGTGTGTGTGTGTGTGTGTGTGTGTGATTTCGATTGTTAGCGTAGCTTTAAAAAAATTCACTCATATGGCAGTTTATAGTGATGTTTAGCACTGGGCCATAATGCTACAGATACGTAGCATGATGTCCAACCCAGTCACATTATCCTGACATCAGGTCAGCCAGTTGTAACACGAACTTCTTGATGCTGAGGGTATAGCGAGGCAGCTGTCAGTACCATTTGTATGTCTTTGATATGACTCGGCCGGGGTTTTGAATCCGCGACCTCTCGCATCCGAGGCGGACGCTCCAACCAAAAAACTACCGGAGCGATAAAAATTATATATATATATATATATATATATATATATATATATATATATATATATATATATATATATATATATATATATATATTTATTTGAATAGTACTTCACTGTTTTCCTTGGATTCTGAAGGAGATCTGTCTGAGATAATCTAATACACTGAAATATTTCAATGGTAAAAAAATGATATCGCCACAGTGGCGATATCACTTTTGGTACTCCTTTTTCCTTTTAGGAAATATGTATGCACAAACATACGTTGCTCAAACCTGTATTTCCACATTTATGTCTATTTCGGTTCCCTTCTTCTGCTCCTACTTTCCGCCCCCTTCTAATACAACAGGATGTAGATATCTCACAATGTGCAAACTGTAGACCTACTAGTATACATTTCATTTATGCAATCATTGAGGTGATTATATTTTAAATTATATTGCTACATCAATAATGGAAACTGTCACTGACTTAACTTATTTGACCTGTTGCCATATGTCTCCTATACAATATTGTTACGACATACGCTACACAATTTTAAGAAGAAAAACAAAACAAAAACAAACAAAAACCAAACAAACAAGGAAACACCAAATATAGTAAAAACATTTTTTATATAGCAGTTTGACAAGCATAGCAATGGTGTTTGAGTACGAAATTTGCGTTAATTCGCGTTGATTGCAACGCGAAATTGGATTCTAATAGAAAATTGGATACAGCATTTGCTACCGAACAATACTGCAGATTTAACTAACCACAAAATAATTACATTGGAATGTAGATAAAGGACTTTTTCGCTCTGAAATGTATGAGATACAAATTATAATAAATTTCGGGATTTCTTTTTATCGAAGTAGTAATGCTGCTGTTAATTGCATAAGCACATAATGGAGAAAATACATGTTAATAGACGGTTTCTTCCTTTAAAAACATGAGTAATAAACAAAAATCAACGTTTTTAGTAGATATGCGGAAATATTTCACTAGTTTAGTGAAAACGTCTTGTATTGTCACAAGTGACGTGGAAACATACCAAATATTTACACTGCCCGAGTGGCATCTCTTCACAATGCAAAATGTTTCCACTTCACTCGTGAAATATTTCCGTATATCTAATCATGAACGTATATTTTTTCCTATGTAGGCGAGGTCCAACGAACTCGAAACTTTCTGCACGACGTAATATAAGGAAATTCGCAAACGATAATGAAGAAATTTTTTGTTTCAGTGAACTTACAAATGCGTAGAAAAGTGGATATACGAATAAAATAAAAAAAATGGACAAAATCTTTCTTATGACCTAGAAAATGCATGGTAATAACTGTATTGCTTTACAATTTTGAATTATTCTAGTATTGTGGTTAGCATCCCTAATCCACATCATAAACACCCCCACCTCTCCTGACAAAAGTGTCAAATCTCAAAACATACAGTGGTAGCAACAGTTAGGCTGTGTAAGGCTCGTGGTCGTGGCTGTAATGAGAAATTATTGCATCAGAAGAAGGAACGATAATTTCAAAATATTGCCCCCCCCCCTCCCGACTAAAAAAGAGGGAATGGTGTTGGCGGTCGATGTGATCAAAATATGAGAAAGTTTGACAATAGCTTTGGCGGGTTGGTGGTTCTTGTCGGGTTCTTCCTTTACGAGTTATACTAGCTGCCATGTAGAGCCTATCGTTTGCTAAAAAAATGGCGTTAAAAACACAACGACAAATACGTAGACTGAATAGTTATAGTTATATAGTAACCAAATAGTTATTTTATTCCAATGAAAAACCGATTTTCAAAAACATTTTAATACATTAATATAAAGTTATGTGTGTGTGTACATTTTTTAAAGATCTTTAATTTCCTTTAGCAAAACCGAATACATTTTATTGCAGTAATTCATATGAATTTTATGTATAGTTAGTAACCGGGACAAAAAAATATTGTATATAAAAATAATACTGCACCAAATACTTTTAAAACCTTAATCCAAGTAATTTCCATTCATCGGAAACACTACCCTCATGTTGCTGGATGGATATTTTTAATTCATAAAAAGTCTCAGACAGTTAAAGATCAATAACTTCTTCGAAATTGCTTTAGGTATTTATTTATTCTGGCATTTTTGGGGTATGACCTACATGCTCTGTCCAGCTAGGTTCGACTGCATCTGTGTGAACTTTAGAAAGGCACTGAACTCTCATGTAATCGGCACGAGGTTGCCAATATTCATTCGCATCACCCTGGCTATTTCTGTGAGACAGAAATATGCCCTGCATGTATGTAATCGGCACGAGGTAGCCAATAATCATTCGCATCACCCTGGCTATTTCTGTGAGACAGAAATATGCCCTGCATGTATGTAATCGGCACGAGGTAGCCAATAATAATCATTCGCATCACCCTGGCTATTTCTGTGAGACAGAAATATGCCCTGCATGTATGTCGGAGCAGTAGTATAAAAAAATTAAACATCATACTTGCTGGAAATGTCATTAAAAAAAATAATCACTTCTTACTACTCGGTTATTTCTACGAATGGATTGTTGGTAGTGTTTGCCGAGAAAATGCACATGATAAACCGTGCGATTCATTCGAATCGTCTCAATCTATTTTCGTAAATAGCCGAGTTGGTCTCCATTGATGTTTTGGCATCCATTGAGTTATGATTAGTAGGCTTTATCTGCAAGTTGGACATGGCTAATAGTGCGTTAGAAGTGCGGATAAAAACCAGTAGACTTAACTTTCTTCTCTGAGGAAAGACCATTCAACATTTGTCCGACGGTTTATATGTTTTTTCACACTTGACATAAATCGTACACTCAGCTTGAATTGGGTCTTATTTTCAATGGATATAAACTTGTGTATAATATACCGAAATATACACGTTGTTTCTGCGTGTAATTGTTGAAATTCTTTCTCAATCGAGACCGTTTTTCTCTTAATGACCACCAACCTTTGGAGCTCTTCAGCATTGCTTATAATACCAGGGGAAGTGACAATTCATCTATTCAAGTCTCAGTTTATACGGCTGCGAAACAGAAGCTCATTGAAGTAATTTTACACCTAAAATTTCACCAAGACTCACATTATCGCTGATACGCAAAAACAAATTGTGAGCTCCAAACACGCATTGATCTATTAAAATCGTACACTATTTTAAAAAGCATGTTAATAACGTAACCACTTTGTGCCAGCTCCTGGTAAATCGAATTAAAGTATGCATTCAATCAGTAATCATAAAAAGATTTTTCATGCGTGCATGCGTGCGTATATGTATGTATGTATGTATGTATGTATGTATGTATGTATGTATGTATGTATGTATGTATGTATGTATGTATGTATGTATGTATGTATGTATGTATGTATGTATGTATGTATGTATGTATGTATGTATGTATGTATGTATGTATGTATGTATGTATGTATGTATGTATGTATTCATGATGGCATGCTTGCCAGAGTCAAGGACCAAGGTAACTATTCCAAACCCTTTGACGTTACAAATGGAGTGAAACAAGGATGTGTCGTAGCCCTCACTCTCTTCAGCCTCATGGTCTCCGCCATGCTATGCTTATGGACGTTTTCTAGGACAGTGATGTGGGAGTCGGTCTCCGATACTGTCTGGATGGGAATTGTTCAACCTGAGGAGGCTTCAAGCCAATACCAAAGTCCAAGTTGAGAACAATCGAGACTTCCTGTTTGCAGATGACCGTGCCCTCAACTACAGCATGGAGACAGGCATGCAACAGAGCATCGACCTCTTTTCCACAGCGTGAACAGTTCAGGACTTAGTTTGCAGATGACCGTGCCTTCAACTCCAGCATGGAGACAGGCATGCAACAGACAATGGACCTCTTTTCCACAGAGTGCACCAACTTCGGACTCACCATCTCCATCAACAAAACCGAGGTTCTGCATCAGCCAGCTCCTGGAAAAGACTTTCTGGAACCATCCGTCACTGTCAATGACCAAAATTTAAAACAAAGTGGACACATTCACATGCCTAGGCAGCACCCTATATAGAAGCAGTCCACATAGAAGTTGAAGTCAACACCCGGATTGCTAAAGCCAGTGTATCATTTGGCAGACTCCATTCAAATGTCTGGGATAGAAGAGTCAATAAGCTTGCCACCAAACTCAAGTCTACGCAGCGGTTGTTCTACCCACCCTCCTCTATGCTTGTGAGACCTGGACAGTGTATAGCCATCATGTTAAAAAAACTGAAACACTTCCACTTGAGCTCATGAAAAAACTGCTGCAGATCAGATGGCAGGACAAGGGCCCAAACACAGGTGTTCATTCAGATCGGCATGACAAGCATCCACACCATACTGTCCAAGGTACAACTCCAATGGGGTGGCCATGTTGTCCACAAGCCAGAAGAACGCCTATCCAAGAAGATGTTATATGGAGAGTACAGCAAGGCAAGAGATATCACGGTGGTCAACAAAAGAGGTACAGGGACACCCCCAAGGCCTCACTGAAGAATTTTGGCATTGACCCTGGCAGCTGGGAGAGTGTCGCTGCTGATCGATCTGCTTGGCGCAGTCAAATCAATGCCCCTGTGGCAGCCTTTGAGCGAAAATGTCTAGCGGAAGCAGTTGGAAAATATGATATGAGCAAATCAAAGAACACCAGTTCCGCATCTACCAGTCAACAACCTGCACATCTATGTCCCCACTGCAACAGACTCTTCCGGGCCTGGATTGGACTGATTAGCCATCTCCACCCCCCCAAGTGAATCGATGACATGAATGGTCCTCATCGGCACCGATGGGCGAACATCATTATGTATGTATGTATGTATGTATGTATGTATGTATGTATGTATGTATGTATGTATGTATGTATGTATGTATGTATGTATGTATGTATGTATGTATGTATGTATGTATGTATGTATGTATGTATGTATGTATGTATGTATGTATGTATGTGTGTGTGTGCGTGCGTGCGTACGTACAACGTACGTATGTATGTATGTATGTATGTATGTATGTATGTATGTATGTATGTATGTATGTATGTATGTATGTATGTATGTATGCATGTATGCATGTATGTATGTATATATGTATGTATGTATGTATGTATGTATGTATGTATGTATGTATGTATGTATGTATGTATGTATGTATGTATGTATGTATGTATGTATGTATGTATGTATGTATGTATGCATGTATGTGTGTGTGCGTGCGTGCGTGCGTATGTATGTATGTATGTATGTATGTATGTATGTATGTATGTATGTATGTATGTATGTATGTATGTATGTATGTATGTATGTATGTATGTATGTATGTATGTATGTATGTATGTATGTATGTTCGAAAACACAAGCTTTTGTGTATATCTTCGGGTACGTTTGTATGTCTGCCTGTTGTCTATATGTAAGTGTCCAATATAACCACCTTGACATTATCATGCATACATGACACATGATCGGCGACAGAGTCCTGTACGTTATTTGCAATTGACGAAATTAGAAAAAAAAAAAACAACTCGGCTAATAACCGGTGCGACAGTAACATAAACTTATACTTATCTGTTCTGATGATCGTGATCAAAGCCTTCGGTAAGAAACAATACACATTCAGGTACAAAGGTACAAAGTACGCAAATCATAAAAAGGTGAGTCAAAATTTAATTTTCTTTCCTGGTTACCTTTAAACTACACTCGCTCACCCAGTCTACTACGGTCATGCAGGACTTAACGTATGTATGTATATACGCATGTACATATTGCGTACAAATTGGAGGATGGAGTGATAGACGGATGGAGGAATGAAGAGGGAGGGGTGGATGGATGGATGGAGAGAGAGAGAGAGAGAGAGAGAGAGAGAGAGAGAGAGAGAGAGAGAGAGAGAGAGAGAGAGAGAGAGAGAGAGAGAGAGAGAGAGAGACAGAGACAGAGACAGAGACGGAGACAGAGACAGAGAGAGATTATTGTAGGTATATCTTCATGTATATATTCTGTCCAACGATATAAATTTATGTAAAAACTTGTTTACCGGTATTTGTCTTATGGCTGACCAGGAAGTTTAGCTTCCAAGGGTCACTTTTCTTTGCTTTAAGATACAAATAAACAAACGAACAAAAATGAACCATAACACAAATCTTTAAAACAAAAGCAAGATTGCTACAGTTGATAAGAGGAAGTTTCTAAATACAGGTGTTCCTGTTAAGAACTCTGTGCAAAACTGTACCAATGAAAAAGTTATTTTCTTGGCATGGCTAAAAACACAAGATAAATAAAAAGGCACAAAGTTTAATTGCTTTAAAGTGAGTATACATTGACACAACTACGATTGGTAGTAATTTGCATGCAAGGAACAAAATCTAAAATTCATGATAAGGTAAATTACATACTTAGAACAAAACTAATAGATTAGATCATTGAAGAAAAAGTCGATAAAACAAGACTTTCTTACCTTCATGGAATTGAGTTTGAATATACATTACAAGAATGTCAGCATTTCACACAAAATAAGTTCATTTATTGGTGCAAAGTGGTTTCACTGTTGTTACTGCTGTTGCAGCGTCTTCTTCTGCTACCACTACAACAGCAACTATTACTTATTACTACTGTCGTTATTGCTATTATTACTAATGCCGTTAGTGTTATTATTACTACATCATTGCTACTGCTATTACTACTACTGTTAGTACTATTATTACTACCACCATTACTTCTACCATTATTGCTACTATTAATACCACTATTGCTACAAGCATTACTACTGCCATTCCTACTGACAGTACTACTACTATTACTACTGACAGTACTACTACAATTAATACTACCATTACTACTGCCATTTCTACTGCCATTACTACTACCATTGCCACTACTGTTAAATATATTATTCCTACTGCCATCATAACTGCCATTACTAATACTATCACTATTATTATTATTACTACCATTATAACTACTATTGTTACTAATATTACTACTGCTATTATAACGGCCATTACTAATACTATTGTTACTGCCATTACTACTGGCATTACTAATACTATTACTACTACCATTACTAATATTACTACTAACATTACTACTGCTATTACCATGCCATCACTACTAATGGTATTACTACTATTACTGCTACTATTACTACTACTATTATTACTACTATTATTACTGCCATTACTACTACTATTATTACTACTATTATTACTGCCATTACTACTACTATTATTACTACTATTATTACTGCCATTACTACTACTATTATTACTGCCATTACTACTACTATTATTACTACTATTACTACTACTATTATTACTACTATTACTACTACTATTATTACTGCCATTACTACTACTATTATTACTACTATTATTACTGCCATTACTACTACTATTATTACTACTATTATTACTGCCATTACTACTACTATTATTACTACTATTATTACTGCCATTACTACTACTATTATTACTACTATTACTACTACTATTATTACTGCCATTACTACTACTATTACTGCTACTATTATTACTACTATTACTGCTACTATTATTACTACTATTACTGCTACTACTATTACTACTATTACTGCTACTATTATTACTGCCATTACTACTACTATTATTACTGCCATTACTACTACTATTATTACTACTATTACTACTACTATTATTACTACTATTACTGCTACTATTATTACTACTATTACTACTACTATTATTACTACTATTACTGCTACTATTATTACTACTATTACTGCTACTATTATTACTGCTATTACTACTACTACTATTACTACTATTATTACTGCCATTACTACTACTATTATTATTACTATTATTACTGCCATTACTACTACTATTATTACTACTATTATTACTGCCATTACTACTACTATTATTACTGCCATTACTACTAC
Organism: Potamilus streckersoni; assembly: GCA_016746295.1. Lineage (NCBI taxonomy): Eukaryota > Metazoa > Mollusca > Bivalvia > Unionida > Unionidae > Potamilus > Potamilus streckersoni. The sequence continues at coordinate 3,732,165 of JAEAOA010001006.1, forward strand.
TATTATTACTACTATTACTACTACTATTATTACTGCCATTACTACTACTATTATTACTACTATTATTACTGCCATTACTACTACTATTATTACTACTATTATTACTGCCATTACTACTACTATTACTGCTACTATTATTACTACTATTACTGCTACTATTATTACTACTATTACTGCTACTATTGTTACTACTATTACTGCTACTATTATTACTGCCATTACTACTACTATTATTACTGCCATTACTACTACTATTATTACTACTATTACTACTACTATTATTACTGCCATTACTACTACTATTATTACTACTATTACTGCTACTATTATTACTACTATTACTGCTACTATTATTACTACTATTACTGCTACTATTATTACTACTATTACTGCTACTATTATTACTGCCATTACTACTACTATTATTACTGCCATTACTACTACTATTATTACTACTATTATTACTGCCATTACTACTACTATTATTACTACTATTATTACTGCCATGACTACTACTATTATTACTACTATTATTACTGCCATTACTACTACTATTATTACTACTATTATTACTGCCATTACTACTACTATTATTACTACTATTATTACTGCCATTACTACTACTATTATTACTACTATTACTACTACTATTATTACTACTATTATTACTACTATTACTACTACTATTATCACTACTATTATTACTGCCATTACTACTACTATTATTACTGCCATTACTACTACTATTATTACTGCCATTACTACTACTATTATTACTACTATTACTGCTACTATTATTACTGCCATTACTACTACTATTATTACTACTATTACTGCTACTATTATTACTACTATTACTGCTACTATTATTACTACTATTATTACCGCCATTACTACTACTATTATTACTGCCAATACTACTACTATTATTACTACTATTACTACTACTATTATTACTGCCATTACTACTACTATTATTACTACTATTATTACTGCCATTACTACTACTATTATTACTACTATTATTACTGTCATTACTACTATTATTACTGCCATTACTACTACTATTATTACTACTATTACTACTACTATTATTACTGCCATTACTACTACTATTATTACTACTATTACTACTGCTATTATTACTGCCATTTCTACTATTCCTGCTGCCATTCTTACTGTCATTCCTGCTGCTACACTGTTGCCATTGTTATCATTATTCCTGCTGCCATTATTACTACTGCCATTACTACTACCATTATTACTACCATTATTACTACCATTACTACTAACAGTATTACTACTATTCCTAATGCCATTATTACTACCATTACTACTAACAGTATTATTACTATTCCTACTGCCATTATTACTACCATTTCTACTGGCATTATTACTACTGCCTTTATTACCACTATTCCTACTGGCATTAATACTACTATTCCTACTGCCATTATTACTACTGCCTTTATTACCACTATTCCTACTGCCATTATTAGTACTATTCCTAATGCCATTATTACTTCCATTTTTAATGGCATTATTACTACTGCTATTATTACCACTATTCCTACTGCCATTATTACTACTGCCATTATTGCTACTATAACTAATGCGATTACTAATGCCATTACTACTACCATTACTATTACTACTACTATTAAAACTGTCATTCTTACAGCTATCCCTACTACCATTGTTACTACTATTCACATTGCTATTACTACGATTTTTACTACTGCCATTACTGCTGCCATTATTGTTACCATTAAAACTGCTAAACTACTACCATTACTACTAAAATTATCGCTATTATTACTACAACTATTAGCACTACCATTACTAATATTATTGGGGCCCCTAGTGGCCGAGTGGTCTAAAGCGCGAGTGGTCTAAAGCGCTGTCCGTTACGGATCACTGCCATCTCACCTCTGCGTGTGTTCGAATCTAGGATTCGGCGAATGTGGATATTTGAGAAAGCTTGCCAGTAGCTTCTCGTGGGTCGGTGGTTCTTTCCGGTGATTTCCCGGTTTCTTCCTCCACCATTAATACTGGCAGCCATGAATAGTCTATCGTGTGCTGAAAAATGGCGTTAAGCCCAACAACAACAACAACTAATATTATTACTACTGCCATTACTGTAGGCATTGGTAACTACTATTACTACAGCAATTACTGCTACTATTGCTACTACCATTAAAACTACTATTGCTACTTGCACTGCTACTACTATTACTAATACTATTAATATTGTCATTATCACAGCTAGTACTACTGCTACCACCACCACCACTACTACTACTACTGCTACGACCACTACTACTACTGCTACTGATTTAGCTACTACGACAATTTCCAGTGTTACCTTTAAACAAGCTGGAAATGATATGTTGATGAAAAGCCCTCTTTGTTTCATGTGTGTGTTTTGTGTATATATGTGTGTCTGTCCGTAAGTGTATGCATGTACCATACAGATATGCAACACAAGGATGCAGTGCAGTGGTGTCACTGGTTACATATTGCATACCGGTTCTTTTTCTAAACATTCAAAGTATTTTCTTGCTACATTGTAATTATTTCATTGCTGGTTTTAGTCGTTCCCCACATATTTCACCTTTCGGATAATCATTTCCCCAATAAACAAGAGTCACACCCTCCTCTAGTGACTATACGGGACCAAAACGAAGCTCCAGAAATCCGGAATATGACGATTTCTTTATCGTTTTAATCACGTTAACTGTTAGTGTTAAAGCTATTTCATATTTCTTGAGACAATGCAGGATATCAAACTTGTTTAAAAAGTATTCTCTTATACTTAAAATGTATGCACAAATCGCTACAGGTAAATGCTGTAAAAAAAATTGCCAGGACCTTTGACCTTAAATGTAAGGTCATGGATAGGAGATCGGTGAACTTGTTTAATTGTCCCTTTATAGTGTATTTTGCCCCAACATAATCTTGTATCATATTTAAAACGTGCTTCTATTATACCTCAAAATGTATATTCACCAAGTCTAAGTACTTTGAACACAATTAGCTGATAATAAAATATTTTGATGGAGCGTGTATGAGTATATGTGTGTGTGTTATTTGGATTTTTTTAAGTAGCTTTAACAATTTTTTAGTCATATTTCCACGATGTCTGCATTGAGGCAGTTTGAGTGATGTCTAGCACTGGGGCATCATGTCGCAGACATGTAGCATGATATCCCATCCAGTCACATTATCCTGACACTTGGCCGACCAAAGCTAACACTAACCTCGTATTTCTGAGTGCCTAGCGAGGCAGCTTTTTGTAGTATTTTTGTAAGTCTTTTGCTATGACAAGACCGAGGTTTGATGGAACATAAAAGAGGACATGGTACAAGTCTATAATAAAAATTTGATAATAAATATATTCTTCGAAGAAAAAGAAAAAAAAAACAGCCCACGTGTTATTCAACTGACATCATTCAAAGTTTTCTTTAAATATATGGACAAACAGGGTTTGATAAAACAAAATCCTTCATTGTTCGTACTGTATTATCACGCTAACAAGCAATTACACCAAAACACGCGAGTTATGACCTTTGACCTTCAAATCAATGCCAAAGTTCGTATAATCAGCTTCCTTAATAAAATGCAACCAAATACAGATTTTGATCAAACATAAGTGATATATGTGTAATTACAAGTCACTGTGTTTATCGATTAAAAAAATGCCAACAACAACCTTTGGTCCTAAGGTCAATTAAGTCTTGCTTTCTGTGCAGATGTCGGTGGTCAGATCTGCACTTTTTCCGTTCTAAACCGAAATCATTTTTGAAGTTTTCTAGTAAAACCCTTGTGTCAATGCCACTATTCGTTGAAAAAGCGATTTTAAGATTTCTGAGATGGCCATTAGCAGAGCCGTTTTAAGAAGTTTGAGAAACCTAGGCGCAAACTCTAACCTTAAAAGTAACGAGAATTGCGCCTCAGTCTCAGATATATAGTATTGCATGACCATTTCCATGTGCAATATGTTTCATTTTGTTAATTTATTAATATAGTACTAAACTACTAACACAACCAACACCGAAATTTCTGCAGCGGCCTATGCACGTGCTTCAGGAGCCTATGTCTTAAAACGGCACTGGTCATTAGGGTGCCCTGGGAGGAGGAGATGAAGATGAGAACCATTGTATTCAGAACCATTCCCAAATTGCTCTAGTGTTTTATTAAAAAATCCAGCTCCATTGGTCCATCCGTTTAGGAGAGTTATATTTCAAGGTGGCCCACAGAGAAGTAGCTGCTAGGGAGTGTTCATCAGCTGTTATTTACCTTTGAGAGAGTGACATAAGTAAGGTGAAGTTGTTTACGTTTGCAACGTGCACAGTGGAGAGAATGTTGGCATACCACTATGCTCCTTTGGTGTAATGTGGCTTACATTTATTTAGTACTTATGGAAATTGTACATGCACACTGTGAACTAAATTAACTACTCACTCGTGTTAAAAATATCAGCCTGAAATAGTCTTAAGTACGTTATCTTTAGCATCTGTTAATATAGGGGAAATGAATTTTGCAGACAGGCCAATACCAGCATCTGAAAGTGCAGTGGAATAATTATATATAAAATATATAAAAATTATCGGTTCTGTTTTTTACAATTTCATTCTAAGATCCAGGAAGTAAAAATGACCAAGTGGAGCTTGCATTCTTTTTAAAAGGTGTACATTTGGACTAAGGCCAAGCTGTATACTCTATGGCCCATCAATCATACACCAAAATAAAGTTAATTATAGGTTTTGAACAATACCTCAGATTACAAGGTCTTTTTAAAATTGCCGGTATAACCAGTGGGAAGATCTGGGGAAATTCTGTCTCTTTAAAATTCTAATCCTATGCAAAATACGAAACTTAGGAGCGCCACCTAAGGGAATTGCTCACAATGACCGCTGTAGCTGTAATTTAGGTATGGTACTTCAGCCTAATGTTCGTTTAGATCTATCGAAATAAACGGATTCTTGTTTTCGCAAAAGTTCCATGTCGATATGATCATAATCTATTCCAGAGGAGTAGCAATAGAAAGATTTTTATGAGCGCTGCGATGACAGAGATCTAATCCGCACCCTTTTTATCCTGGACCAAGTATATATAATATATGAAAACGTTTAGTGGAAAGTCAATAGCGATATGATCCAGGTTCAGGACAAGTAGCATCAATATAATTTTCAAGATGGCTCATGGCGGCCATTTAAGCGTAGACATTAACGCCATTTTGATTTTCAGCCAACAGGATAGAATAAAAACTAACTGAATGCAAACTATATATCAATGCAGCTATTGATTCAAGAGAAGCAGCGATACAAATATTATCATAATGACCGTGGTTGATCGGCACAATTTTCATATAGGACCAATAACATATAAAATCCTTTTGATGAAAACCCATATCGATACGATTATCCGTTCAGAAATTGCGATAGCCATATGTTGCCTATGAAATCGCAACGTTTTTTTTTTTTTTTTATTAAAGTACAAAGCATATGATCAGAAATCTTTAGAAAAAAAGACACATGTTGATAAGACCGTCCGTTTAGAACAATGTGGACATGGTTCTATTTCAAAGTCAGTCGACGTGAAAACCATCATCAATCTCTGAAGGACACTAATTGTTTATGTACAACTAACTTCAGGATGAATGTGTCTGAAACATTTAATAGCAATATTTTCAGTAGTTTACGTGGAGAAGTAATAACTACCTGTAGTTAATATACGGACAAAGAGATGTCATGCGGACAGACAACAGGCCAAGGTATAAGTTCCTTTTGTCTTTGATCATCTGAGCTTAAAGATAACACGGCCAAATCCAGATGTTGTAATTGGAAACATTGGTTTCTGGACCCCTTATATGTTTCGAATTAACACACACACACACACACACACACACACACACACACACACACACACACACACACACACGCACACACACACACACACACACAAACACACCTTTAACCGTGACCTCTCGAGGAATTATACTAAACCAAGAAGACATTTTTGAAAGTTTAGTAGATATTTGACACCCCCTTTTCCAGACAAAGCAGTCAAATAGAAGAATCCACAGTTTTGTTAGACAGAAGGTTAGCATATAGAATGTGATCCATGCTTTTTAAACAAGTTCTTCCTTGTCTTTCGTTAAAAGCATGCCATCAGATATTCCTTTGACGTAGTGCAGTTATGCATAACGAGGCTCCAAACAAGACGATGGGGACTTCGAACCGCAATAGATTTCTACATTAAATGCAGGATTATTTCTTTTTCGTTTTCATTCAATAAAATCTGATGTACGAAGAGACTGCGGGTGCAAAAGATATTTGCTTAGATTGTCTTTACAAATTGTTGAAACTATTTGTGAATTTATTTAGTTAATGATACGCAGAAACTCAAATTCAAGATTTAAAATTTTTATGAAATAATTAAACCGTTCATTTCAAATCTGTGGCAAAGTGTTGTCCGCGTTTGGGATTAGAGCGTGTTCCTGTAGTTCAGTCCTTTAAACAAATATATATCAGGTCACATTAACTTGCAAAGTGAGGTTCAACGACCATCGGAAGGTCGAAATGCGCCACTCATCGGGGCAATGTCCTCCAAATCTAGTTACGTCAGGCACGTCAGGCAACGGACTTTTTCATCCTACACTAATATACGATAAAGTCTTATGAGATACTTTTATTCATCTAGCCACCAACCGTTTAAACTTCAGGGTGGATGGGGATGCTGCAAAATTAGAGCCAGAAGAGATTTCCTCATTAGGATCAAAATCGTTTTTCTTTTTAGTTTATCAAAAAACATGGGATGTTTAAAGAAACAGGACGAGTAAGTCATATTTGTTCCAGACTTTCGTTTAAAATTGTTGGAACTGCATGCAAATTTATTAACTTAAATGTACATAAATTCAAATTCAAAATCTATAGCTTTCACGAAATAATTAAAATGTTCCCTCAACATTATGCCAAGTGCTGACGAATGTCCAGATTAGAACCTGTTCATTACAGTCACTTCCATGAACAGGAATTCGGTCATATCGACTTTAAAAGTGTAGTTCAGCGACCTCAACCTTAATCTAAATAAAGAAATGCGTCACACATCCGGGCAACGCTCTTTCTAGTTACCTCCGGTCCGTAAAGCAACAAACGTTTTGATCTGACGTTTATGAATACATATACTGACTAAAATACCAGCCATTTTAATTTAGGAGACGAGGGTCTAACTTCGAGCCGGAACGTGTTCCCTAATTAAATACAGAAACGTTTTTTTTTTTCATTCCACCGTGTTGACGGAGATTGGGATTGGAACCTTTTCTTATCGGCCAGTCCTTTTAACAAGTATATCAGGTCACCGAGAATTGAAAAGGGAGGTTCAACGGCCGCCAATCTTACTCGAAAGGTCGTAATGTGTCACTCGTCGGGGCAATGCTCTCCGAATCTAGCTACATTATCTTTTTCAGGCAACAAACATTTCGCCCGACCCTAAGATAATAAAAATACAAAGATTTATAAGATCATGGTCTGATTAGGGGTGGGGAAGGGCATTGTGCACAGGCCTCCTTCCCCAGTGATGCCGCCTTCCACTCTCGTCAGTTTCCGTGGATAAAATTACATGTTTTTAAATAAAGCATATATATGGCAAAACAGTCTAATATTTAACATAATATAGTTCTAATACTTACATGTAAAGAGCAATTTATGAGTTCCTTGGGCGGGGCTGGGGGATGGAGGCTGGGGGTTGGCATTTGGTTTAGTTACAGATCTTTGGCAATCATGTTACTTACACAGTTCCCATTGTAAACACATGCAAACACCAATATTTAAAAAGTGCTCATGATCAAACCTATATTTATCCTGGATGACAAAAAAAAAAAAAAAATCAGCCGCGGAATTTTCTGCATCTACCTATTTTGAAACATGAGCTTTCAATTCCAGACGAAAGAGTCAGGTGCTAATTTCAGTAAAGAGTGTCCCAAACTCTGGTCTTAACTGTTAAAGGACTTAAATTCCATCAATAAAACAATGTATGTTTTTTTTTCAGTTACAATTAGGATAAAATCTCAAAAGATTATTTTCACTAAAGTCAAAGTTTCATTATCAACTTATTCTGGCCAGCCGAACCCATATACACCCTCTTTAATCTTCACTCATATTCCATTTCAAGACTGGTTCCCATTTTCGATACAATGACCACCTTGTGTTAACCGGAATGAGTAGAGTAGAGTAGAGCTGGAGTACATTTCTCTGTTAAGAACGGAATTGTGGTCCTTTTCGTTTTCATTAAATTATATGGGATGTACGGAAAGACAGGATCATTTTTTTCCTAGGTTGTCGTTTCAATTCTCTGGAACTGTTTGTGATTTATTTTCTTATTAATGCAAAGAAATTCAAGTTCAAGCTCTATACATTTCATGAAATAATTGAAGTAATCCTTCAAAACTGTAAAAAAAGTGTTGACTCAGTTTGCGGTAAGAACTTGTTCTTGTCGAGCAGCCCTTGAAACCGGAATAGGTCACATCGACTTTCAATGTGGAGTTCAACGACCTCCAAACTAAATCAAAATGTAATTCGTGCTTCGTCTGGACATTGAACTCAGAAGCTAGTAACTTCCGGCCCGTAAAACAACAAACGTTTAATCAGACATTAAGATACTGAAAATACTTATAAAATACACACATTGACTTACGCTCCAGCCTTTTCGACTGATAGGGACGATATCTATATTCGAACCGAAATTGATTTTATTTCTTTAAAGTCAGAAACGTTTTTAATTTTGTTCGCTTTTATCATGTTGACAGAGTTTAGGATTAGAACCTGTTTTTGTCGATTATTCTTTTCAACACGTATATCAGGTCACTGAGACTTGAAAAGTGAGGTTCAATGACCGTACCTTAATCGGAATGATCGTAATGTGTCACTCACCAGGGCAATGCTCTCCGAAACTAGTTACGTTCAGTTCATCGCGATACAATCATTTCATCCGACACTAATATACTATCAAGGCGTATAATATCAGGGCCGTATTAAGGTGGAGGTTGGACACAGGGGTTACGTGTTCAGGGCCCACTAGTCATGCCCCTTCCCCCGGTTGATGTGGATAACATCCCATGTGTTGAAATAAACGATGCATAGATTTAAACTTTCTTATATTCAGCCTAATAATATAGCTATCGTAATATATATATATATATATATATATATATATATATATATATATATATATATATATATATATATATATATATATATATATATATATATATATATATTCTGGCTGGGATGATTGGGTACAGCTACAAACTTAAGAGGCGGAGTAGATTTCCTCTTCAAAAATCGTTTACTCGTTTAAAGATCAAACTAGCAAAATATTGTTGTTCTAAGTTGTCTTTTGAAATTATTGGAATTGCATGCAAATTTATTTACTTCTTCACGCGCAGAAATTCAAGTTCAAACTCTATATATTCATGAAATAATGACAGTAATCCCTCGAATTCTATCAAACTGTTGACGCAGTTTGGGATAAAAGCCAGTTCTTGTCGATCAGGCCTTGAAACCGGAATAGGTCACATCGACTTTCAAGGTGGAGTTCAACGACCACCACACTTAATGTCATAATGCGTCACTCGTCTGGGCATTGCACTCTAGACCAGCCTGTAAAATAAAAAAAAATTCCGATTTCATTTGGGGTTTTTTTCTGGAAGGGGAGGGGGTATAACTCCATTTCTGAGCGCACGATAGACTATAAAATGGTAGCCATTATATATGACAGAGGAAGAACCTGCGAAAATCCCGGTAAAGGCCACCAACCCACGGGAAGCTAGTGGTAAGTTTTCTTACCTACCAACACTTGTCGAGCTTGGGACTCGAACCTACAGGGATAGAGGAGAGATGGCAATGTTCGGTAAAGTCTAGCGTTGAGAGCACTCGGACACCTGGGGTCCCAATACATGGGACGTAAGACATACACGAGGAGCCAGTAATTTTTGTTCTAGTAAATTCTAGTAACAGTACGACATAAACTTAAAATACAAACACCCAAATCCCTAACTCTCCCCTTCACATAAAATGGTCGGTGCCTAAGTCAATGCATGTTTTTTTTTTTTTTTTAAAGTCTTTCCAGTCCATGTATATTAAAGTCAACTGAAATTTTAAGTTGGTTCTCTTTTGAAATATCAAAGCTTATCTCGCAACCTGAAATGGCGTCATCGTCACATTTTTACATCATCAATGTGACCCCTTTTTGTCTGGTTGTATTATTTCGTTATGAACCGTGGGAACGATCGGATGTAAAATGACGCGGTTTTGACTTTGTCTCATCAAGTAATGAAAATGAAACTTTCTAATGTAATTTGAATAATCGCAAAAAATTTTGAAAAGGTGGCGCTCTACAGTTTCGTATTTAGCACAGGGTTAGAATTTTAAAGAAAATTAATTTCCCCGGGTTTCCTCACTAGTTATACTGGCTGTTCAATAAAGACTTTGAATATCTTTAATTCCCTTTATTTTGGTGCAAGATTGATGGGTGTAATATGGGTTAGAGAATATACAGGTTAGCCTTACTCCAGATGTACATCTTTCAAAAAAGTGCTAGCTCTACTTGCTCATTTTCACTTCCCGAACTTCAGAGGTAAATTGTAAAAAAGAAGAGCCGATAACTATTTTTACTTTTTATTAATTTGGTAATTCATTCATTGCACTTTTAGAAGCTGTTATTGTCTACTTTGGCAAAATTCATTTTCCATATTTTAATAGCTGCCAAGAATATTGTACTTTAGACAAATTCAGGTTGATTTTTGGAGCACAAGGGAGCAGTTATTTTAGTTAGCAGTGTGCTAAGATCATTTAAAATTTCTAAAAGTACAATATCCAAATAAATTTCAGCCACATTACACGAAGGTATCATATAGGCATTACCAACACTCTCTCCACTGTGCATGTTTAAAATGCAAACAACTTCACCTTACATACATCACTCGCTCAAAAGTATATAATAACGGGTGAGTGCCACCAAAAGACACTGATAAGGTCATTGGAAACCTAAGCGATGTGCGTGCGACCTGCCGTAAATCGGACAAGCAAGTATTATTTGACACAAAAATGATATGATTAAGTAATTTTTACATCATATGTATAAAACAGCAATTACACAAAAACATAAAGTTTATTTTATATATTTGATAAGAGGAGCGGTTGAATTTCAATTTAATTTAGTGACTTGAAATGCTCGTGTACCTACAATAGTTTGCAGTTAGTTACTTCAACGTTAAGCTATACTTTCCCATGTAATAGGGATGGTTGTTTAACTGGGAGTAGCGCAACAAAATACAAGCCAACTTTCAAATACTTTTCTGCCATTTTTGATTGTTTGGACCTGTACCTATAAAATATCAATTAAAATACTCCTACATTAACTGGCGATCTTCCATAAGATAGACCAATAGTTTAGGGATAGGACTTTGGAACTGACGTAAACCCAGAAGTTAAATCATTTGAAGCGATTTCAGGGCATAATTAAACAATCTAGCTGCAAAGAATACTTGCTCTAGGCGCCACCTTCGTCTCTGTGCTAAATCTGAAATAAAGCTAATTTTGGCTTTAGATAATTCGAAATTTAACTTTGTGTACCATGATTACACTTATTATTTTAATATTTTTGTTATTGTTTTTGTTGCTATTGCGTCTGTATCAACTGATACTATATATTAAATTCAAATAGTCATCACTCAAGAACAAAATATTTCAGATAACCTTTGTTCAACATCATTAAGTTTATATTTTCTGAATAACATTTAATAAATCGAAAAGGAAAAGGTTAATCTAAGACGCGTACCAAAGTTTAAAGGTGACCTAAAAAACTTAAAACATTCTCAGTTCACTTGGTTATTAATATGGTTAGTTACGGCCAGAAGACTTTGTTTCTTTTATGCATTTTCGGAAATAAATGAGTGGACCTAAATTACCAAATAAACAAATGAAAGAGCATATAATAGGATGTATTTAGTTGGCAAGAACCGATTGGAATGTTTTGGCATATCCTGGCACATGCAATTCTTTGTACCAATAATATTGACCAGATAGAGTAGTCAGCTAAATAACGGATGATATAACTGGGTCTAAACTAAGAAAGACTGATCCTTTCGCTTGAATGCTTATATATACGGTTTACTTTTTGCCGCGGTCACTGACATACTTTGTATTAACTGGGATATTTGTTGCCTGACGGACCGGATAAAACCGGATTAGAAGAGTCTCTCCTGCAAGTGAGGTATGACGATCTGCATAGATTAAAGCTGGCGGTCGTTGAACTCTTCTTTATAAGTTAACGGGACCCAATATTCCAGTTGAATAGATTAACTCTCAAGAACTGGCTCCAAACACAATCTCGTCATCATTTTGAGGAACTAATTTAATTACCTTATGAAATATATAGATTTAGACTTTTGAATATGTGTGGATCAATGAGCAAATACATTCAAATACTGTGTTAATAATTTCAACGGTCTGTAAGGTGTGCTCCAATTAGAATCACGTTATTAAGACGAAGGATCCTGGGAAAAAAAGGTGAAATTATTTATTTTTATATCAACCACACAGTTCATATACAACAAATTTTAACATACCATACTTCGCTATATTCTGAAATAAACAAGAGCATTATATTTTTCTCCAAATAGAAAATCATCATACTTTTTTAAAAAAAAGTTTGCTTTTCTGTGTTTAAATCTAAAACATATTCTACCCGTGCTATGTATTGTTCTGTTCATACCATTCCATGTGTGTGTGTGTGTATGTGTGTGTGTGTGTGTTTGTTGGGGAGAGGCGTGTGCTCACTATTCATCGTTCCATCCGTGCCACTCTGTGTGCATGCTTGTGTCTCTGTGTCTCTTTGCATTCTGTTTATTTTTCTACCCAATCTGCTGTGTGTTTGTATCTCTGCAAGAGCGCCCACATGACATTTTGCAAAGGGAAGTGGGCAATATTTTTTGCAGGTGGAGGGCAGTCAATCACGGTCGTAGAGTTAGTATAGTAAGCAGTCAAGCTAATATTTACTAAGAGTTTTGAACAGAATCTTGTGACATATTTTCAACTTTACCTGCATGATTAAACTTGTTGGAATATATATATATATATATATATATATATATATATATATATATATATATATATATATATATATATATATATATATATATATATATATATATATATCGCGCTGGATCCCAACTATTCTAAACTGCATCCAGTTTTCTTTAACACCGAATTTTTTTCTTTAGAATTATCAAGAAGGGAAAGGACAATGTGAGCATTATTTAGTGTCAATAAGACCTCAAAACAAGAAAACTTCATATGTAAAGCTTTGCTTGAAATCTAGAGGAGCGTAACTTCTTTTGTTATAAACTTTTTTCACTTGTAAAGTTCAATGAACGATATTCTTTACATTTCGTTTATTATAGCTATCCCAAAATGTGTACCTTTTTTAACTCATTAATGTCTTTACCGTTTTATAAAATTTGTATATTTGGCTGGCGGATAAACATTAAATTTATGCATACTTACCTTTGCACCCTTAAGAAAAACGGAAATTGCTTTATGGGCGCAGTCAACGACATCTGTTATTAATTTCCGTTTCTTTGCATGTGTATAAGTAATTTATTATACGTTAGCCTCGTTCTGCCATTTTTCTTTTCTCAGCATACTAATCTGCTATATGGAAGACTGTTGAGAAGGAGAAAATTACGTTTTATACACCTGTGCTGGAAATATTTTAATCACCGCAAAGTATCATATTTTGTGCAAAAGGTATTAGATATAGTAAAATTATAGGGATTATATGTATTTTCTCGCTCCTTCTGTTAAGCTCTGTATTCATATATTACTTAATTTTATTCATATTTCAGTACAGTTACGCAAGAGCAATGGTATGCCATGTCGTCACGCATTCTCTAAAATAATGTAATTCCACATGAGCAGATACACGTCAGAAAAATCATAAATAAAGATACAGTTATGAATGACGAATGCCACTTGTGAAATTGCAAACCGTGGCTTATACGTCATTGTGTGGGAATTATTTTGGAAAAAAGAATGGAAGTTTTAGCACTCCGACTTAGTTTCTACCTTCATGATCATAGTATGAAGTTGATTTCAGATTCAAATGCCACACGTAAGTGATAATATGTATCAATGATATGCATATATCTTGAAAATTTAATGGACAGTTATTAAAGGAAAGTGCTAAAACAAAAGTGGCAGATTTTTTCGACATAATGGTTGAGGTAAATGTATCATGCTATGTTAATATTTTACCGGGTATGTGCTATTTGTAGGACACACGGTACTAAATATATGGAGGAACTGTGAACCAGTCTAGAAATAATAGAGTATATACGAGTTTGGTGGTCCATAATTGGTTAAAAATGAAAAGTAAAATTTTATTAAAAATATCTTTTGAAAGCTTATCCTATGTGTAATTTTTAAAAAATATATAGACAAATTTCTATTGATGCAATTTTAGTATTTTTAAAGACTTGACTTAGGATTACTCAATAATGAAAGTAGCACTTGATTCTCTCGGTGTAGAATCAATAACATGTGCTTCATGCACATGTAGGTAAAAAAAATGCGCAGCTCATATGGTGTTATCCACACAGAAGCTTTCACCAAGGATAGTTGTGCATGGAGAAATATAGGTCTGATCATCAGTACCCAGAAATTTTAAGTTATTGAATTTTAAATATGATGGTGTTTCCATATGTTTACTCTGGGAGTTGAATTAGTACCGTGACTCCTGTATCTTCAGCGGTCCTGTAAAATGGAGTAGTCTGGTTCCCTGGTTAGAATGCTCCCTGCGTTGCACTTAGCGGAGTGCAACGCAGGAAGCATACTTAGCAGGGGACCAGACTATAAAATGGAAATATTTATAATTTACTGCTACTTTGTGCCTTTCGACTGGTATGCTATTTTTATTTTTGTGCTACTAACTTGACGTCCTCAAAGCAGTGTATCAACAATTATCTTGATAGCTAGAATGCTATTTGTCGAAGCAGTATAGCCTCTCAATCAGCAGTGCAATATAATGCTTCTCGGCAATGCAGCAAAAACTTATTCAGCAATGCCGCAGAAAATGTTATTTAGCAGTGCAGATTGTAGAAACAGCTATTCACCAATGGAAATAACTAATAAGATACTATTCACCAGCCTAATGAGCAATTTACAATTCGGAACAGTTTCTATATAAAACGTGGATTTGCTACCTGAGATTATTTGTTTAATTTCATTAAATATTCACTGAATTAAAAATCTGTTAATTTCTTATTAAAATCGATAAGGAAAATAATACGAGTGTCGAATAGAAAAAAAAATAGAAGTGAGAATGAATAGCTTCAATTTCAGTATAAAAATAAACTGGGCCAGAATTCAAAATGGAGGTTGCAATTTTAATCTAAAACTGCGTTATTTTTTTACACCCAAAAGCTCCAGGGCTAGCCATTTTAGAACAACAACCATATGAGACCCCTAATGCCATCGTTCCTTTATAGATGAATGCAGGGTGGCACTTACCTGCTTTTATAAAAGCGTGTTGTAAACAAATTAGCCGCTGACTCAGTCTTCTAATGTACGAAAAACGCATCATATTTATAAAATAAAAATATGGATATATTTTTTCACTTAATACAATTTCTTACATCATAAAGAAAATTATTTTCACACGTAAATATTCAATCAAGTGAACGAAGAAAATACAATGAGTTTATTTTGTCTGCCATCAATGCAAACTTTTTACATCTCAAACATAGATATCTTTTTTTCGCATAGTACAATCCGTTACATTATTTTCACACTGAAGTGTATATTAAAATATTCAGTCAAGTGAAAGAAGAACGAGTTGTTTTGTTTACAATCAATGCTTACTTCTTACATTGCATGACTTATTTCATATACAATTCTGATCATTCTGAAAAGAGAGGCGATCGCACGTGCACAATATCCTGGTCTTTATTTAAGATGGGATTGACTCGTCCACTATTTGCGATATCATCGTTAATTCGGAATGTTTCTGACTAAAAAAACAAACAACCAAAACATGCGAATTAATATATATATTTATGATTAAATAACACTCAAAACAGGTATTGCTACATCCATCTTTCCGATCAATGAGCCAGCAAAGTGTAACAGCTATCGGCTGTAAACGTGACATTCTGCACTCGTGTTATCGATCTGCGGGTGATGTTAATATATCAAAAGCATTTATTACACGAGAAACTAGGTACTAAATATCACTTGTTCCAATTTGAGGACACTACCTTTCTTAGAAGCAATGATGCGAAAAATGTTGTTTCATTGAAACCATAACTAAAGCCTAAATTCCAATTTTGCCATACATACCTGCTATGTATTATTCTACCCATGCCATTCACTGCTATGTATGTATGTATGTATGTATGTATGTATGTATGTATGTATGTATGTATGTATGTATGTATGTATGTAGGTATGTATGTATGTATGGTATGTATGTATGTATGTATGTATGTATGTATGTATGTATGTATGTATGTATGTATGTATGTATGTATATATATATATATATATATATATATATATATATATATATATATATATATATTTATATATATATATATATATATATATATATATATATATATATATATATATATATATTGCATTATTCCTGTTTTCAAGATTTTTTTACCGTTATTACTTGTATTACATCTCAATGAACTAAAGGTGACTGTTGAAATTTGCACAAAAGTGGACCGCTCCGGTGACTTAGTGGTTAGAGCGTCCGCCTCGGATTCGGAAGGTCGCGGGTTAAAACCCCAGGCTGAGTCATACCATATATTTATATAAATGGTACTGATAGCTGCTTCGCTAGGTGCTCAGTAATAAGAGGTGAGTGTTAGGACTGATTGGCCTGGTGTCAGGATAATGAGACTCTGTGGGACATAATGCTACATTTTTGCCTTATAATGCCCAAGAGCTAGACATCGTTATCAACTGCTACACTGCAGACATCGTAGCTATAAAATCAACACACACACACACATACACACACACAAACAAACACACACACACAAGTTAATTTAGGTTCTTTGAAAATACGTCACGATTAAATTAGCGATGAAAGATAAACAGTCTTAGATATTTTATTTAATTTTCACAGACAATAGTGCCAATATCTTGCTTATAATCGGAGTTTTGTTTCTTTACAAGCAGTTTTGAATTGACTAACGTACCAAGGAATAATAAGCTACATCATATCTGAAACAATCGTAAATGTCACATCCAAATCGAACACGAAACTTATGTTTAAATTGTCTAAATCAGCTCGAATAGGTGTGGTCCTAAAAAGCCCGGTCTAAATCAGCTCAGTCTCATTAAAACCAGCTCTCCACTGTCCTATGTGAAGATCGGACAGCGACCACTTAGGAGTTAAGTTCTAGTGAATATCGAATTAGCCAATGGAAATGGAGCTTTCATAAATCTGAAAGTTAATAAAATTGTTCGGCAGACACTGATACTCTTCAGCCATACTTTTCCGTTTGCAAAACGCGAAGAAATAAGACTTATTGTGATTGATAGACAAAATTGGCCATTATGGTAATAACAAAACCTGCCTGAACATGATCCTTAACCGATCGCTGTAAATTCTTCATGTAGAACAACGGTGATTTGACTTCAATCAGATTGGAATCAACCTGCTCCTTATATGACGATGTACCCTCCAAAATATGTTACATCACAAAAGTGATGCCAAACCAAATTAAGTATAAAAATAATAATACCATTTTATAATCTGATCACTTCGTATAACACCTACATATATTTAGAAAACTAATTGTTTTTGAGCTCAGTTTATGCTGTACTGTCATCTTTGTCAGTTTTGCTTACATTTTGCGTATGGATCCGAGGGTGGCCGAGTGGTCAAGAACGTTTGACCTATCGATCACTGCCATCTCACATCCATCGGCGTGGGTTCTGCTCTCGGGCATGGCATATGTGGGTATGCAAAAAAAATCCCAACAAAATAAAACAACCAAACTTGCCAATAGCTTTCCGTGGTCAATGGTTCATCCAGTATTCATCTTTCAGCAATATTACTGGCCGGCCAAGGATAGCCTATAGTGTGCTGGGGAAAAAATGGCTTTATACTCACAACAATATTTTCCGTATGCATGTGGCGGCGAAAGTTACCATTTTTGCAAACATTGGTGACCTTTAAAACATTCTCAATACAATAAAACAATATATAAATTCAGGAGTTTCATGTTTTTCTTGTAAAACCATTTCCAAAATGTTTAAAAAGCAATATAAATGGGCGTATATGGTCCATTACATCGTTTTGCTGCTTTGTGAATAATTGAGTCGATGGTTTTTTTTTTCTCTAAAAATCCTCACGTTGTATCATATTAGAGGCTGTACATGTTTTCAATCTTTCAAGGCTTCTTCACTTAACATTTTGTTTTCGACTCGGTACTGAAATACATCAGAACTTAGTACGTTATGTGACCGGTACCGGAAGAAGATGATGATGAAGAAGAAGAATATGTTGTCTCTATAAAGACGAATATAAATCGCAAAGGAAAAATTACTTTATCAAGAAATGCATAATTCTGAGGTGTGGTGGTGTTTATAATTTTTAACGTTGCTTTAACAATTTTTCAGTCATATCGCTACGATATGTGCAGTGTGCCAGTTTATAATGATGTCTAACACTGGGGCATCATGCCGCAGACATGTAGCATGATGTCCCACCCAGTCACATTATATTGACACCAGACCGACCAGTCAGAACACTAACCTCTTAATGCTGAGCGTCAAGAGAGGCAGCTGTTAGTACCATAATTCTGATATACTTATGATCTCAAGCGAAATTATATATTTCTTGTCCTTATGCAAGAGCCAGTCAAACGAATGCAATACAGAGAAAGCTGTTCAAATTATTGTCGAGCGGAAGTGCTAGAAAATATACGAGACATCAAATTATTATTCCAAGAATATGTATGCTTGCCGTTACACGGGACCATGTATCGATATGCGTGTGTATAGTATTTTGAAAGGATTAGTGAGCATATCTGATCTAATGTTGGCACTATGCTACCAAACCAACGGAATATTTCAAATGTTAGAGAAAAGATTATATCGCTGTTTACCTTAAATGGGTCATACAGTGGGCGCAATCCCACCTACGCTTCGATAGGTTTACCCGAACACTCAATTTTCAACCTATCAGCCTTTTCTTTCACGCTCGTTGCTTAACAGTGGAACATATTGTCTTTCGGACTCTCGTTGGTGTGAAATGTATTTGCCAGTGACGCCTCAGATATGGTAGTGTACACATCATTGATGGCATTATGCATCAACAATGAATTTGTGTCCGTGTACAGCATCATACTGGTATAGTGAGAGAGTTTTCGGACAGTCTTGTGGTAGCCCCATGGTGTCCGTGTACAACATCATAATGGTATGGTAAGAGTGTTTTCAGACAATCATGTGGTTGCCCCTTGATGTCCGTTTACAGCATCATAATGGTATGGTGCGAGTGTCTTCGGACAGTCTTGTGGTAGCCCCATGGTGTCCGTGTACGGCATCATAATGGTATGGTGTGAGTGTTTTCGGACAGTCTTGTGGTAGCCCCATGGTGCCCATATACAGCATCATATTGGTATGGTGAGAGTGTTTTCAGACAATCTTGTGGTTGCCCCTTGAATTCCGTTTACAGCATCATAATGGTACGAGTGTTTTCAGACAATCTTGTGGTTGCCCCTTGATGTCCGTTTACAGCATCATAATGGTATGGTGCGAGTGTTTTCGGACAGTCTTGTGGTAGCCCCATGGTGTCCGTGTACAGCATCATAATGGTATGGTACGAGTGTTTTCAGACAATCTTGTGGTTGCCCCTTGAATTCCGTTTACAGCATCATAATGGTACGAGTGTTTTCAGACAATCTTGTGGTTTCCACTTGATGTCCGTTTACAGCATCATAATGGTAGGTGCGAGTGTTTTCGGACAGTCTTGTGGTAGCCTCATGGTGACCGTTTACAGCATCATAATGGTATGGTGCGAGTGTTTTCGGACAGTCTTGTGGTAGCCCCATGGTGTCCGTTTACAGCATCATAATGGTATGGTGCGAGTGTTTTCGGACAGTCTTGTGGTAGCCCAATGGTGTCCGTTTACAGCATCATACTGGTATGGTGAGAGTGTTTTCGGACAGTCTTGTGGTATCCCCATGGTGTCCGTGTACAGCATCATAATGGTATTTTTTGTTTTTAATATTTGTAAAAGTAATAAGCGATTGAAATCTTAAGGATGCACACATTATGGTCAAAAAGTATTGGTTGAGTGACTTGGTGTTAGGTAATTAACCGACAATCTAACATTTTTCTGCTAAATGGCTTGTCAAATAGTCAAATGCAGGAATAGGTTGCAGATGTGCCTTAAATATCTCCTGGTTGTGATTTTTTACCCTATGACATGTGTGACAAAGATATATGGTACTTAGAATATCAATCTTATTTTTCGGTCTTTTTCTGAGGATTAATTTTTGAAACAGAAACTAAGGTTACAACTTGACTGTTTTTAAGACATAATTTACAAATGAAAGTAGAATAGAAAAGGAAATATGTCTCGGCCAATCCAGAAATTACAGCTTTATTTCCTCAGAATTTGCAATTATGAGTGTATGTCCAATGCAAATTGTATGAAAAGCTTGTCTTTATTCATGTTTTTTCACGTGAAAGTGAACAAAGAAATTCTCAAAAAGATGTATAAGAACAATGTAAAGAGACAATCCAGGTAATTTGTTCCTTTTAATTGCCAACCTGTATGATAATTTTTTTAAAATTTATTTAGACTAATTCATCTAACTATATTGCTTTTATGAATGCCGATTTACATTAAAAATTTTGTTCTCTAACATTTCATATGAAATGATGAAAAGTTAAACACAATACTGTATATTTTTATTTATTTATTTTGCTTTATTGCATTGTTGTATTGTGCTGATATTTGAGTGACATGACAATATTAATTTATATTTTATACAGGATAAGATAATAATAAAAATCATAGACAAATAAAGATGTTTATGTGGTGGGGGTATAAATTTGTACAACACTCTGACCTGTGAGTTGATTTAAAACACTTTAGAAGTTGTTTTAAAAAAATTATGTGGGAATCTTACTCTTCTAAAAGATTCAATCACATTTATTTACAGATGATACATGTAAAAAAGATTAATTTTTAAAAAGAAAAACGACTACATTAATTTCTTATTCAAGTGTATCAAGCAAGTTTGTTACGGTATTGTTGCAGTAATATTAAAAACAAATTGAGCTGGTTACTGTTAGCTATATTACGTTATTTGTATTCAGTATATTATATTGTTTATATTTACTACCAAAAGAGTCTGATGGTTTTTAGTGATGTACTTTACTATCAATCATCTGTACTATAAATATCGCTTCATATATGAATGAACATGAATATTAATGACATTAATAAAGCATCTTTCAGTTTTATATATATGGAAATAAAGTATTTCATATTTGTATGGAAATGTTCTTTGTGTTTAGATATACAAACTATATTTCATATTGTTAGCATTTTTTTTTATATAATGAAATAAGTTCATATATTTTTTCCACGTAGCTATACTACACAAAATGATTTGTATTTAATGTCCTTGTTTCAGTCATTTGCCAATTGCTACTGTATTGGAATTGAAGATTTAAAATGAAATTGGAGATATGAAATACTTGCCACAGACAACTAGTGACAATACCTGCTGGCTATAGCATAATAATCATCCATTCCATACATATATAAGAATTCTGTATAATTTAAATATTTGTCTGACTTCTTGTTTTATATATATATATATATATATATATATATATATATATATATATATATATATATATATATATATATATATTGTGTGTGTGTGTGTGTGTGCAAACTGCCACTATCAACTGCTGATTAACAGAGAACGATTAATTTCGTTGGGATTAGAAAATAAACAGAATCTCTCTCTCTCTCTCTCTCTCTCTCTCTCTCTCTCTCTCTCTCTCTCTCTCTCGTGTGAATAAAGAAACAGAAAACGTGTCCTTTATGTGCAATTTTCTGCAATTTGCTCCAACCTTATGAGGTCTTCACTGATACAAAAAGCAGAATTTGTACTGTATTATTCTAAAATAATAAACATACTCTAACTTGAAAACATTGTAAATGAGAATATATAAACAAATTAGGTCTTTAAACCTTGCCTGTACGCGGCTACCCTAATCTGTTACTGTGTGGTTGCGGTAAATTACATCCATAAATGTCCAAACAAAATTGGGTGGTAAGAATCAGCGGAAATATATATATATATATATATATATATATATATATATATATATATATATATATATATATATATATATATATATATATATATATATATATATATATATATATATATATATATATATATATTGGAAACAATACATCTAATTGTATACAATCTGATTCATTTAATTTGTAAGTACTTCTTGCAGGCCACCTCTCTTACGAATGATAATATCCTCAGAAATCAGCTGACTGCAATGCGGTAGTATAATCTGAATGATGTTTTAAATAAGACACCCACACATGGTATAATTTCTTGTGGCTATGGTCAGAGTAGTTGTATTGTAAAAAAATTGACGTGTCACATCGTCATCTGTTGTCATAGTGAGGCATTATTTTATAAAAACAACCGTGATGCAAACTTGCAACATGCTTGATACTACATCATAATAACGATTTTTAGAAAATCTGTGTAACTTGTCATATAGCAATTATATATATATATATATATATATATATATATATATATATATATATATATATATATATATATATATATATAGACACACACACATACATATATATATATATATATATATATATATATATATATATAGATATATAGACACACACACACACATATATATATATATATATATATATATATATATATATATATATATATATATATATATATATATATATATAGACACACACACACATATATATATATATATATATATATATATATATATATATATATATATATATATATATATATATATATATATATATATATATATAATATTAAAACATGTAATAACTGACATAGCATTTGCAATACGACAAACCTGAGAATCAATTCGGTAGTTGGAAAACTGCAAGATACAATGAGGCAAAAGGATAGTAGAAGCACTTGCTAGCAGCCATTTACGGCTTGCATCAATGAAAAACAGAAAATTCGTGACTAGATTTATATAAGTATGTAGCACTTGCTAGAAGCCATTGACGATAACGCAGAAGGAAAGTAGCACTTGCAAACTGTCACGTTCAATTTGCATCAATGAATAATATAATATATATCGTTAGAATTATAAAAGTAGCAATTGCAAGCAACCGTTTACAATAATAAATCAATGAAAATTTACAAAATAGGGGCCCAAAATGACCGAGTGGTCTAAAGCGTTCTCCGTTACGGATCACTACCATCTCACCTCAGCGTAGATTAGAGTCTAAGAATCGGCGAATGCGGATAGGTGAGAAAGCTTGCCAGTAGCTTCTTGTGGGTCAGTGGTTCTTTCCGGATATTTCCCCGTTTCTTCCTCCATCATTAATACTGGCCGCCATGTATAGCATATCGTGTGCTGAAAATGGCGTTATGCCCAACAACAACAACAACAACAACAACAACAACAACAAAATACATGCATATAATTATGTCTGCAATCCCCCTCCATAGTGAAGTTTGGTTTCGCCGTTTCTAGCCTTAAGAAAGCCATGGATTTCTTCTTCGCAATCGAACGACGCAGATACACTGCAGTGAAATACGGTTAGTGCCCTTTGGCTGTTGAATATGTTAACCTTATTCGTCTTTGTACTACCGAATCAGCAGGCTAAGTCCAGCGTGGAATTTGCAAATTTATTTGTTGATCGTCATCTCGTTGCGCATGCGCTTTACGTCAAACATATATTCTGTACATGTATTATTATTCGTCGTTTCTAAATAGCTATCGAAATAGTAAATATTCTGAAGAATTTTAAGAACACACACACACAAACACACACAAACACACACAAACACACACACACACATACACACACACACAGAGCTACTTGTTTATTGATAGAATGAAACATTTATAAAATACCACTCATCTTGTGTTTATATGCCAGTAATTGAAATTTGTAATATATAGGTAAATATGTGGCAATTCATGTACATATCGGCCAAAATCTCCATACAAAGGAACCACAGTTCATCAGGGACAGCATACATGGAACCCTTCTATTTTATTTATTATTATTAACGACATAGATATCTAAGACACCTGCTCACTAAAAATACTTTGTGCGAGTGCTAATGAGAGTCCTATCGACAGGTGTATTTGAGTCTCATACCTTGTACTCAAGTTGAAAGTGACTGTTATGTTAAATTGGTTGCGATGGCATTATTTTGTTGGATAAAACAGAATGACACGAATAAAGACTTTTCACGTTTACGAACATCGGTTTGAGTGAGGACATTAATGACGAAATATGTGAGTATATACGTGAACTGTATATATTGTACGTGTATATTTTGTCCTTGAACGTTGTTTTTCAATAAATTCCGTGCGAACAAAAACAACATCGAAGGTCGCTTGTAACAGACTTATGAGTAAACATGTAGTCAGTGCAACGTACTTGTAAACAAACGGGGTTCTGTTCTGGCTTGAGATTTCGATGTAATTCCACCGCTAAGGTTTAGAAAATCTGGGATGGGGTGGGGTTCATCTCAATTTTAATTTGATCATTCAAGATAAACGAAAATTGAAAAAAATATTTGGACTTAAGAAAATATTTTTGACTAACAATAACTGATATTTTTCCCTACAGAACAGAGGAAGATTATTTTGTTTGAAACCTAGAGTACAACTCGCCGAGAAAATAAAATGGATTGTTCATGATGGTTTTATCAGACTGATGAAAAAGGACATCTTTTTGTTTCAGGCAGCGTGATCAACATGTCTAAATCGGTCGATAGCTTTCACTTTTCATGTCAGCAGTTTCCCGTGGATAGGTGGATCTGCCCGTGGGGTTTTTCGGTATCCATTCTCCACCAAATAAACTTATCGCCATATAACCTATCATGTGCTGAACAATGGTGTTAAACACGCAACAACAACAACAACAACAACAAAATTTCCAAAATAAATACAAAGTGAAGAAAGCTGCAAATTGCCCAATCACATAGACAAAATAACTCAGTAAAATGCATACGCACTACGTCTACTGAAACCACTTTTAAATGGTCGCCAATGGTTGCAAATTGCCAATTTAAAATGACCGCAGTAGAGTGATCAAACAAGTTGTGACAGTCATGCTTCTTGATCGAGTTTACATCGCTCATGAATATTTCTGTTTAATGAACAATGGAAAATTGGAATTAAAAATATTTTTGGAATCCGAAATTAACTTCTTTTTTGAGACTAGGAACCGCAATGTTTCAATGCTTGGAGACCGAAAGGCTTATTTTCGAATACTACAATCGGATCAAATCCTTTCGACTACAGTAATATTCTAATTAAGCACAATGACCCTATATTAATTAAGTTTATTGTAATGTAAAACACCAAACCAGAGTTATTAATCTTATTGAATTTAAGAACGTTGATTGAAGGTTACTAAAAAACCCCTTTAAAAGTTCTCAGGTAACTTAAATCAAAATATTCATTAATTGTTAATATCTTTAAATTACATATGATTTGTCGATCTTTTAGTGACCGTTCATTTAATTTTCAGGTTGGCGTGTGGACGGAATTTATTTTTGAGCATGGAGAAAAAAATCTCAAGATATTTTGCTTTCAGTCGAATGGTTTCTTCTCATAAATGAGGACCATATTTGTTTTCAATCTATCAGAGACCTGGAATTTATTTATTTTAGCCACCTCCCCATACCTTATCAAACCGAATTTAAACAAGTTCAATAATTTAAAATGATAGAATCGGGTGTGTGTGTGCGGTCAAAGATGCTCGCCTTTGCAGATCAAACATATCGCACATCTCTCTACATGGGTTCAATTCTTGGCTTGACCAACATGAATGTTGTGGGAGAGCTTGCCAGTAGCTAACAGTGGCTCAGTGGTCCTTCCCCGTGGTCTTTCTGAATCTGTCCTCATACAAAAATACATTGGTCGCTATGTATAGTCTATCATAATCTAAAAATGACGTTAAATTCCATAAAACCAAACCCCCCAAAAATATATTGAATAACAACAAGGCATTGACAGTAATCGTAATCTTGGCACGAAATATTTTTGCTAAGAAGGATTGGAGATGACTAGTTATATATATATATATATATATATATATATATATATATATATATATATATATATATATATATATATATATATATATATATAATTACTGGCAAAATTTCCTAATTTCCTGCTACTTTTGTGCCTTCGTCATGGTCGTGGGGCAGGAAAAAGCCTTAACTAAAAACAAAAACATTTTCCGGCTTTCAAATAGCTTAAAAAAGAAAATCTTGATGTGATTGAAAGAGCGGAAAATATTATATCCAACATATTTGATGTAATGGTAAATTGTCTTGCGTTTAAACTATATGTGTAAAAAAACAAGCCCTCCCCCTCAATAAAATGGTCGTTCTCTGATGACAACACAATTGTCATTATTATGAGTATGTATGTATGTATGTATGTATGTATGTATGTATGTATGTATGTATGTATGTATGTATGTATGTATGTATGTATGTATGTATGTATGTATGTATGTATGTATGTATGTATGTATGTATGTATGTATGTATGTATGTATGTATGTATGTATGTATGCATTTGTGTGTTTGTCGAGTTCACGGGAACATACACACAACAGTGGCTATATATTTATGATTCAAGGGTGCGTTCAGAGAAATATAAAGATGAAAAAGAGCAAATAATTTTTTTTTAATAATTAGGATTGAAGGTAAATATATTGCCCTTGAAGCTAAAATGTTACCGAAAATCTGCTGTATCCTTAATGTAAACAAGAGACCTTCATAACGACAAGTTTAAGGAATAAACAACAATAACTTGAAACAACTAGTTTTATTTCTTATCCTTAAATTGTATGTCGTGTAATATAGGAGATCTCTCTCTCTCTCTCTCTCTCTCTCTCTCTCTCTCTCTCTCTCTCTCTCTCTCACACACACACACACACACACACACACAAACACACGCACACACACACACAGATAGAGGGACATATGTTCTGGACCTCAACTCCTAAGGGATCTCGGTTTTAACCAGTTATTTTTAGATTTATTAATTACTCTCATTGTGTACTTAATTTTGGAATTTGATGCATTTTCAAATTTCAGTATAACCAGAGCCTTGGGGCCGCAAACTATAGAAGTAGTCTGAGCCTTTCTTAACTTTTGAATAGGCACACACACACACACATACACACACACACACACACACACACACACACACACACACACACACACGCACACAAAGCGATGGAGTCGAGTGAGCTAGGATTAGCTTTTCGGTTTTAATATTTGGCGAAAGAATAAACCGAGAAGCCACCGGCCAGGAGCCACCGACTAACAGGAGGCTGCTTATTAGCTCTCTTACGAAATTCACGCTGGCCAAGCCGAGACTTAAAATCATGGGGACAGGTGCGATGTGATTGATACGTAAAGGAGAGTGGTCTAAGTATGGAAGAGCGTTACCGCCATTATTGTGCGTACTTTCTGTTCTTTCTTGATGCATTTGTTAAATATGTTTGCAAGTGATACTTCCATAATTCTAATCAAGTATCAATGAAAAATACAATTTACATAGATACAATTTTATACAAGAAGGACTTACAAGCAGCCATTTATAATCTGCATTAAATACAATAGAACATACATGGATTGAATTATGGCGGTTATCCCTCTCCATACGTTGACCACTTGGCCACCTGGCCAAGTTATATTTATTTCTGATGTAGTGAATGAACTCAAACTATTCAGTGCATACTATATTTTATTCCGGATATTCCACCTGAACTAAAATCGCAATATATATATATATATATATATATATATATATATATATATATATATATATATATATATATATATATATATATATATATATATATATATATATATATATATATATATTGGAATTTAATGCATTTTTAAATTTCAGTATAACGAGAGCCTTAATGCCGTAAACTATAGAAGTAGTTCGAGTCTTTCTTGACTTTTGAATAGGCACACACACACACACACACACACACACACACACACACACACACATCAGGTACTGATATTGGAAGTAAATTGGTAAACTCTCTGACATATGAACGTCACATGTAGGACTGTCACATTGGCCTAAATGGTGTAACGTACATGCAGTATATGAAATCAAATCAAAAAATGATATTATTTAATAAACAATAAAGATTTTTTTTAAATATATATTTAGTATTGAGAGGGTAGTTAATGATTTTTAGCCTAAAAATAACCCTTTAATCAGTATACAAAGTTAGATATTTTAAATACTGCAACCTCACAGTTGCCTGAAATGACAAGACAGTTTAGTACTTGAGATTTTAAAGCGCCAGTTATTCGCCAATCTGGTGATGTCGTCCAGCCTTTGTTGTATCTGTGTGATGTGTCTGTTGTTGGGGTGTTTTGCTTTCCAGACTTCGCTATCATCCGCTGAATGGGATAGATTGATGATGCCATGTAAATATTACCCTAGGTTGTTGACCATAAGGATGAATAGAGTGGGGCTTATCACACTTCCTTGTGGTTTTCCGTTGTCCAATGTGTATGTTTCGGGGTATGCATCTCCTACCCGGGTCTTAATTCATCTTCATTGGCGCTGATTTTAGGACAGCATTTATCAATTCACTAGTACGTGATGGAAAACATTATTTCTTGGTATTACGTTTTAATTGAAAGTGCCTTAGCATTTGTATTAAGATTGAGTTGTATTTGTTTATGGATCTTTTCGTTAGTATAAAGGTCGTATGAAGGAGAAAAAGAAGACTGCTATGTTTTACATGCGTTTCCTTTTGGTTTCGAATTTAATTTTGATGTTTCGCGAACTCGCGCATGAACTATAATAAATATAATGTATGTTCAACTGCCAGTTGCAAAGATCCCTTCGATATCCTCTAATTAGGGTGTACACATGTTGGCTTGGATATTTAGAGAACACTGTTCCTGTTAATGTCAATATCAACACACTCTATTTCTGGTATACCGATCCTTAATACGTTATAAAATCTACTACGCCTGTCAAATCTTCCAATCTGCAGAGCAGACAATACTTCATTGGCTCGATTCTCTCCAACGAAAAGCCTTCCTGCTCTGCACCGGCCTTTTACTCAATACCACTACGGAGGAACTTCAACCCATTGCTGGAGAACCGCCCTTATCTATACTACGAACTGAACTATTACTCAAATATTCTGCTAGAATTTACATTCATCCTCCAACTCATCCTACCAGAGTATCCTTGACTAGCTGTCACCAGAAATTTTTTTCCTAAACGAGTTGCACGACCACCAGCCGTTCGCGTTCTTCATCAAACTCCCCACTCTTCATCCTGAACTACAACTTCAACCGGATCCAATAATATCAACTGATTCGACCCCTTGGAGAAATCAACCTCCCACGGTACAATTAGCCATAACGCAATACGGCTCCAAATACATCAGTCCCTGGAAAATCCTGACGGCCGTTAATCATATACTGGACAAACAATATAGCCAATTTATCAAAATCTATACTGATGGCTCCAAACGACCTCATGAGCCTATTTCCACAGCGGCAGCCTATGTCATTCCAGAACTCCGTATCACCTCTTCCTTCCGACTACCATACTATTCATCCATCTTCACTGCAGAACTTTGGGCTGTCTTACAAGCTTTACTATGGATTTCCAAGGATAATCACAATCTTTATCTCATAGTCATGGATTCTCTTAGCGTCGTCAAATCCTTACTTTCCCATCAAACTTCTAGTCAACCCAATATTATGGATGCTGTCAGAACAACTCTCCACCGCCTTACCACTGCTGGTAAAATTATCGAATTATTGTGGTCCCCTTCACATATCAATATCAGTGGCAACGATGCAGCCGACCTAGCTGAAAAACAGGGACTTTCTCTTTTTCAGATTAAAAACATAGCCCCCAGTGTCCATGAACTATATTCCATCTTCAGATCATTCTGTGATAAACTATGGCAAACAATTTGGACTAACTCAATCAAAGGTCGATTCTTGTTTTTGCATTCGATTTCCAGGATGAGTGTCACCTCTAAACACCCTCTCGCCATAACTCATGAGTGTCACCTCTAAACACCTCTGTCGCCATGACTAATGAGTGTCACCTCTAAACACCTCTGTCGCCATGACTCATGAGTGTCATCTCTAAACATCTCTGTCGCCATGACTAATGAGTGTCACCTCTAAACACCTCTGTCGCCATGACTCTTTAACAATAAACAGGTTACTTACTGGAAATACCAAGCTCCTCACCAGCTTTTGGCAATACATTAACATCAATACACCATTGCCAAGATTGTGTCGTCACTGTTCTGTTCTCAACACCATAGATCATCTTATGAACACCTGCATACTCTATCATTTAGAACGCAAGGATTTCCAGTCGTCCCTCCTTTCAATTGGAGCTCAGATCACATATCCAGACTACTTCTTCAAAACACTTAACCCAAACCAACAAGTTACGTATGGATATGTCACTGACTTCTTAAAAAGTATTAGGATTTATTATCAACTCTGAGGATTATTCTCTACAGTCATTTCGACCCATTAATGGACATAGAATGATATGCTATCTCTTATCACCCTTCAATGTCCATAAAATTATATGAAATGTCATCTAACCCCTCACCCCACCACTGGCTTTAACATTGTCATAATCTCATATAAAATGTTATAATCTTTCGGCCTTTTCTATATATTCACTTCTAACCCAATCTACCACTAAATTCCTTATTTCATCATTACTGCATCTTCTCTACACTCGTCTTTATTATCATGCTCTTATAGTACCTATCCTTACTGACTATCATCCTTTTACCATTTTACCATATTTTCCTATCCCTATCTGTTCCAACATATAACACTTTCCTTCCATCGTCAACTGAAATATCTGGTATTATCAAATATTTATCTGATTTGGAAATTTAAATGAAGTGCAACTACTGTTCTTCTGTTCTGACTTACACCTACTTCAGACACTTTTGGACTTTCTCTGATCTACTTACTGTCTGTGTGCATCATCCAATGCTAAATCAATATCCTGTTGGATCAAGGAAACCAACCTTGAATACCAAAAGATTAAGAAACTCATTAGTCCCACTCATTTGACTCAACTTCAGAAAATTTTACGCTTAGTATACAAAGCATCAAACTTTCTTTTAATCTAGGTGTATTCACAACACAGATCTATTTGACCCGTATGAGATAAACTCATGTTTGGCTTTATTTAAATTTAACATTCCTGTTATACTCAACCATTACATCAACGTTTGCTTGCTGCTGGTGAGTTTTTACAGCTTTGGTGCATACTACGGTGGGAAGGATCAACAATCACTACTTTGCTGCTGCTACGCCCTGGAGCCCTACTCAAACCAAAAACCCTTATAAGCCATCCCCTATAAGGGCTCTGGGGCAACTTCCACTTATTTAATATTTTTAAATTACTCCTATGCTGATTCTCTTTATTCACCTTTAAATCGCATGACATTAATTACTGACTGACTTAAATATTCAGGGAACTAGGCAGCTCTACCTGTTCCCAATGAAAGAATTTCTAGTTCGATTTCACACTCAATAAGGGAAATTGGAAGCACTACCTATTTCTCCGTAATTCCCCACTTTCCCCAGACGTTAGAACTACTCGATGAGTGGGGCTATCCTCTTCATGTTTTCTTGTTGTGTTATTTGTTTGTCTAATGTTTGTCGCCATTCCAACAGGTGCTAGGAAAAATATACTAGCAAACACCTGGGTAGGATCCGCAAGTCTGCAAGCCTATGCGGAATAACGATTCCCTACCATGGCTCGTATTGTCTTATTATGTTAATTGTATGTTAATATGTTTTATTATATTAATGTTACGGTTTGTTTGTTTCGTCTTGTTTTCTGTTTATTATCATTATATTGGACTCTATTTTTGACCCACTTGAGCCTTTTTTGGCTGATAACTCTCATATGGCCCTTAAAAATCCCGATTTGTATTTTGTTAATGTACTTCTCCTTTTTACAAACCTTGAAAACAAAAAGATTAAGGGACACATTAGCCCCATTCATTTGACTTAACTTGAGAAAATTTTACGTTTTGTATGCTAATCATCAAACTTTTTTTCCAATCTAGGTGTATTCACAACTCAGGTCTATTTGACTCGAATGAAATAAAATCATTTTGGCTTTACTTAAATTTAATATTCTTGGTTATACTCAACCATTACAACAACGGTTGCTTGCTGCTGGTGTATTTCTACAGCTTTGGTGCATACTACGGTGGGACGGATCAACAATCACTACTTCGATGCTGCTACGCTCTGGAGCCCTATTCAAACAAAAACCCTTATAAGCCATCCCCTATAAGGGCTATGGGGCAACCTACTACTGTATCATCAATTGACTTCCAGATCTTCCTTGCTGCTGCATCCTGGACTCATGCCCACTATGAAAAAGAATTATAAAATTGCCAAATCTTCAAATATGCCAAAATTGGTGCATGATTCTGGGGCAATCACTTCAACAACTAGAATGGCTTACACTGCGACTACCTCTGCTGGCTACCAGAACTTTTAAACTATTCAACGAGGACAACATAGACTGCTGCTACGTCATGGAGCCCCATTTAAACCAAAAACCCTTATAAGCCATCCCCTATAAGGGCTCTGGGGCAACCTACCACTGTATCGTCGATTGACTTCCAGATCTTACTTGCTGCTACGTCCTGGACTCATGCCCACTATGAAAAGATATTACATAATTGCCAAATTTTCAAATATGCTAAATTGGTGGTGCATGATTCTGGGGCAATCACTTCAACAACTAGAATGGCTTACACTGCGACTACCTCTGCTGGCTTCCATAACTACAATGATAGAGCGTCCTTGGTGAGCAGAGTCCCACTTTATGTTTCTTTGTTATGTCTTGTTTATTTGTCTGTTATATGTGGCCATTCCAACAGATGCTAGGGAAAATATACTAGCAAACACCAGGGTGGGATCCGGAGCTCTGCAAGCCTGTGCAGAGTAACGATTTGTTACCATGGCTTATCCTGTTTTGTCTCTTTATTTGTTTGTCATGTTTTATGTGACAATTGGTGCCACAAAAAGGCGCTAGGGAAAATATACTAGCATAGTCCTGTGTGGGATCCTGAGCTCTGCAAGCCTATGTAGAGTAATAGCACTCCTGCCGTGGTTCTGGTTGTTAATGTTCGTTTGTCTTGTCCAGTGTCTCTGTTACTATTCACCATTTGGGGCTCTGCGGGCCTTGCTGGGGTGGTGGCTCTCCTTGTGCTCTTGTTCGTGCTGCCGGCTTGGGTGGTGTTCTTCCTTTGCGGAACGTGTGAATGTCAAGGTCTTAAGGTCTGATCAGTAGTGATAAGGCCCAGCCCTGGGCTATGTGCCTCCCTGTGAACGCGGGCTGACGGCCAACCACATGAAGGGGGTGGGGGGTGGGAGTTCCACCCTTCGGGTGGGGTCTCCAGTCCCTTTCGGAGCTTTAGCATTCAAAGTCGTCAGGCAAACGCCCATGCATATACGACTATAATTACCAAAGCAGCAGTTTAGTTTCAGTTTTGTTGTAGCCTTTTGTCAGAGCTATGTACTTTGGTAGTGCAGCCAGAATGACCACAAGATAGGATTGAAATTTCCTATCACTCGGATGTGATGGAAAACATGGGTTATCCCGAAAGTAGCTCACATATTGTGTTTTTTTCCCGAGAGTATTAAAATGGAAAAACTGAAAGTTTTCTCGCGAACTTGATGGAGAACATGGTTACAGTATTCCGGCGTCCTTTTAGCTAGCTCATCGTAGATAGCTTTTCAGGGTATGGGTGGATCCGGGACCCTTTCAGCTAGCTGGCTTTTCCAGGGATTTTGGGGATATTATCAGGGATTTTCTGTCATTAATTAAGTATTTCTGCTATCCATGTTTTTTCGTCTCGTTTCAATTACATAAAAATGTATTAAATGACTTCTTTATAAAGGTCTTGTCATTTATCTCATTTGCATATAGTTAACTAAATTGTGTATTATTTTGTTTCTGGATCTTTATAATTTCAAGATTTATATTTCGGTTTTGGGGGATATGGATATTGGTTTTGTGCTACTTAAAGTAAATTATATTTGCTTATGTTATCTATGTTAATTCCTTTATTTGGTTCGGGTTTGTGTTTTCCCTTTCTGAGATTGTTTCATGTAGTCGTTTTTTGTTTCCTTGTTGGGGTAGTCGGTGGGGCTTTGGAACTTTGAATTTGATTTTAGTTGTGTATGTGTGATTTTGCCGGGTAGGTCGTCAGTGTTGTTGTGGTGTTGTCGTTGCAGTTATCATTATTGTTTCCATTGGTGTCCTGTTGTCAATTAATGTTTCCATATAATTTTCTTCCAAATTAGTTGCGTAGTTTCCTTACTACTTTTTGATGGTAATGATGTAGGTGATTGGTTTGAAATTATTGCCCTTTCACCCATCGACACTGATGGAAAGGTACAGAACCCATAGCTGGAATGTAGCCTTGATTATTGATGTATTTTTTCTTTCAGGTAGACACTATCATGTGACTGGTAGGTCGGTTACTGGAATGCGATCTAACCGTGGCCTTTGCTATTAGAGGAACGCAATAAGTCAAAAATAAATAAGACTTGTTGATTATGACGTACAAGAAAACATGGTGACTATGCTTATACGATAAAGAAGACGATGACGATATTTGCAATGATGATTATTTTTATAGTAATAATAATTGCTGTATCCCTTAACATAACCTGTGAATTATATTGTTGTTTGTGTTGTTGTCGTTGTTGTGTAGTAGGTTATGTTGCTTTTCAAGATGATGAGAATGACGATTCTGGATTATTTAATTTTGCTTGGTTAAATGTAATTGTCAGCGATTTTGTTGCTGCTGCTGATACCTGTATTGAAAAACCAATATCATGATGATAACGATGTGTGATGATAACGATGTGTAAAACTAGGTATAATTTCCATAAACTGAGCTATGTGGATATTCCTTCGTTGAATGATAGTTTGAAATACATTTTTTCATACATTTGTTTGGTTTCAAAAACAGTAATTAAAAATAATTTGCTCCACCAGCTCCCCTCCATTTTTTTCTCTTTTCTATATATTTATTCAAACTAAAGAAATTTAATGCCAGTTTGCAAAAAGATTTTATTACGCTCTCGTTTTCTAAATCTAGCAACATTCAGCTCACCCAGGCACACAAGTGTATGGACCCCAAAATTGTATTACTGTTTGTGCACATGGTTATGTTAGTGACAAATACTTCAACAAAGTTTTATGAAATTCCATCCAGCGGTAAGGGGTAATTTATATACAGACAAACAGACGGACATAAAATCGGATAATTTTCAACGAGCTGTAGAGTGTCGCAATGAACGTATACTAACTCAAAATATTATATATTTCTAAAGTGTTTTTTTTTCGAGGCGATTATTGATTGAAATAACAAACTGACAAACTGGAAACTTTATTTGGATATAAGCTGCCATTTCTATAGCAGGTGTGTGAGCTTGCTTCCTAAATCATTCCAGCTTAATCAATGTAATACTATTGAGAAAATAAAGACGAAAATATTCAAATTGGGAAGAATTTAGAAACAACCACTCCCAAGGCCATCTCTTTTGTTAAGGATTCTGTTTACCGTCTACGCCCTTGGATCGAGATACAGTCAGAGCGAGCGTAACTGCACGCGATACTGAGAGCGCGTGGAAATGCTGTCTGATTCACATCCGGGAAATTACACGCAAGGAATACAAAGGTCTTTGTTAGATGAATATACTATATGCTTATTTCTTTTTATAAAAATACGAATCATTACTTGCAACAACCCCACCACCACAACTACGCTTGACAATTATTATTATATGATTGGGATCTCATTCTATTCAGCTGCCATCGCCATCTAACATCTGGCATTTAGAAAATATGAAAATCATATAGGCGACAATTTTCACAACTTGGATGAGAACGGACACTGACAAAGATTTTTCAAAGAAAGCTCAAGTTATGTATGTATGTATGTATGTATGTATGTATGTATGTATGTATGTATGTATGTATGTATGTATGTATGTATGTATGTATGTATGTATGTATGTATGTATGTATGTATGTATGTAGACTTTACAGTATCTCGCTAAGGCAAATGCCCTGCTCAATAACACAATAGGGCAGCTTAGTCTGGCTTCTCTGGACTTGTCACCTTTATGCAAGCAAAACGAGTTTGTTTTTTTTTTACACAGTTGCCGATTTAATCTTATGACATTGATAATAAACTCACCTTTATTAAAATTCCATATATATATATATATATATATATATATATATATATATATATATATATATATATATATATATATATATATATATATATATATTGAAATAGATATAAAGGGGAATAATTAACAGAAGAAAACGAAATGCTAGTTGACACTTAATTTCGTTGTAGCTAACACCAATGACATTATTTATTCCTTTGCATTATATTTTATTTTGTTTACAAAATCTGTGTTGTTACCATACATGTATATAATGAATGTTTACAACTACCAACAAATACATGCAACGAAGGTTCAGCGCGTACTTTTAAATACGTCATGAATGCTTTTTTCTTATTAATAATGTTATACTGAGAATTATATCGTGATAAACATGTACAGTTACAGTTCAATAACTCTCAGTCATAACAACCTTGAAGTGACTGATTCCACTAAATGTACCTGCCATAATTCAGACATTGTTTTTCTTCGACCTTTTCACTTTATCGATATGTGTCGCATCATTTAAACCAGTAAGACTGATACTATATCATCTCAGTTATTTTTTGTATTTCAAGACAAGGCGCTGTACCAAGTTATAGTTTCTACGGCCTTCGTGAAAATTATTATACATTGATAGTAACGAAGCAATCAGTTACTATGGGGAGCTGGTTACAATATATTCCTGGGTGGGATTAATTAAGTACGCTGTCAGTGTCGTCTTCGATTAGGATAATAATATACTAGCACCTAAATATTTACTGCGACCATATAACGAAAACATAATTATTGTTTTCATACCAGTAACAGACCAGTTCCCGCTAAGCTCACTTGCAGATGACTAATTTTAATTGCAGGGTAGACGACTCGGCAATTTCTCCTATATAATGCTCAATACATCATTTCAAACAAAGCGTACGAAGGCAAAATAAGCACATAAATTCGAAATATAGATACTGGTAGAAATTTTGTGTCTGCTCTTTCTGCGAATGTACGCTTTATATATTTCGTAGTATTTAAAAAAGTATTTTAATTTTTTTTAAAACCATGCAAAATGCACCTAACACCTATACTGCTCCCAATAACGTCATTTGGAAATGGTCTATATCAGTCTGCTATTGTCGGTGTTTTTCGTCAGATGTATGCTGTATGCTATATATGCAATTCCGATCATGTATAAAACAGATGGCGATAAACTTATTATTTTCACTTTTTGCGCACGTGAAATAAGGTCAGTACTCCTGTTTTGCAGGCAAGCAAGTGCTTGATTTGGTGGCCTTCAAACAACGGTCAGTCAATGGGCAAAAGGTTTCAGCCTCGCTGACCTTTCCATGGGTATGGTCGACCAAAATCAAAAGATTATTGGGAACACTGGCCCATGACTCAACTTTGACCCATTCTCCCTAAGAAAGATAAATAAATTCTCATTAGTGTATGCTGTCGAACGGTGACGACTTGTATAAAACAGTGAGCACTGGGCTGGTCGATATAATATAGTCGTTCAGGTGTGCAATGTGGGTGGGATGGGTGCGACCATATCGATTATTTGCCGTGATGACGACGCCATATGCGTCAGACGCAGATTATCGTTAGAAACGGATTAACCCGGTAATCAAGAGCATAACCATGGGTGAAGAAAGTAAACAAGTTATTTATCAAAGTCACGAACGTGATGAAATTATTATTTTTTTATCTTAAATAAATGTCTGTCATGTTTTACATATGTTTTCGTACCAAAGATGAATTATTCGTTACCTGAACTATTGGTTCCCTCTAACACTGTGCAATAAAACTGTCGCCTTATTTGGCCAACGTGAAGGCACGGTCGGTAGTCTAAAAATGATTCACAAAAGATTTAGATTTTGGATTTGAGATATTTATACAGGTTACTCATTTTTTGCGATATTACGAATTAAATTGAATTGATAATGATTTTGAAAAATTCAAGATAATGTGTTCATACGTAATTTAGGCATTATGCTATTTCCTCGTGTAATTCGTAAATTTAAAACCAGCACACACACAAATACACAAATACACACACACACACACACATATATATATATATATATATATATATATATATATATATATATATATATATATATATATATATATATATATAGATGCAATAAACTGACGACGAACAGTACGAAACTAGTAACTAACTAGCCTAAGCGCTTTCGACTCTTAATGAGTCTTTTTCAAAGGCAAATACAAAACATAGTTACGACAAACAAATAAACACAAAAACGTTGCGTTTGTAAACCTCTACATTTCTATCTTCACATGAGCTAAAACTATAAATACAACCAGCTTGTATAGACTAGTTGCGGAAACTGAAAACGTTGTATAATTCCCTAAAAGTCTACAAGCCAAAGCGACATCTATTTTTACTTTGTGTACATATGTAACGCAGATTATATCCCGGATATTTGGTTCTATACCGGTTATTCTTATAGTAAAAATTGAAGGATAAGAAGATTTAGAAAATGTTAAATTCTACTAGTGCATAGTTTTCATTTTCTAGTCTTCTTGGTTTAGACCGCTTGGTTTCAATGTTCTAAGGCGGCGTATCCAGTATGATTCCTTTTCCTTCCTGGTTTCGGAACTCCAGCTGTGGTTGTTGGCAATAGCGATAAGTATTATATCACTGAAAGTGTGGCCAGGGGAGGAGAAGTGTTCTGCGACCGGGCTTCTGTACAGCTTTTTTGTCATCCAATCAGATCTATGAAGGTTTATCCTTATGTGTAGCTTTTCAGTTTCTCCCACGTACTGAAGGCCACAGATCTTACATGTGATGAGATAAATCACATTCTCTGTTTTGCACGTTTTGTGTGAACCATGTATGTTTAGTTTTTCTTTAGTCACTGTGCTAGTGAATGTCTTGGTCTCTATCATATGTTGACAGGTTTTGCATCTTTTATCGCCACAGGGTCCAGATTGACTAGGTTGGTTTTGACTAGCGATTGTTGTTAGCTTGGCCCTGACTAGGATGTCCTTTAGGTTTTTTGGTCTCCGGTAAGCTACTACAGGCTACTAAACCTAATACTTCCGAACAAACCTGTAGTAGCTTACCGGAGACCAAAAAACCTAAAGGACATCCTAGTCAGGGCCAAGCTAACAACAATCGCTAGTCAAAACCAACCTAGTCAATCTGGACCCTGTGGCGATAAAAGATGCAAAACCTGTCAACATATGATAGAGACCAAGACATTCACTAGCACAGTGACTAAAGAAAAACTAAACATACATGGTTCACACAAAACGTGCAAAACAGAGAATGTGATTTATCTCATCACATGTAAGATCTGTGGCCTTCAGTACGTGGGAGAAACTGAAAAGCTACACATAAGGATAAACCTTCATAGATCTGATTGGATGACAAAAAAGCTGTACAGAAGCCCGGTCGCAGAACACTTCTCCTCCCCTGGCCACACTTTCAGTGATATAATACTTATCGCTATTGCCAACAACCACAGCTGGAGTTCCGAAACCAGGAAGGAAAAGGAATCATACTGGATACGCCGCCTTAGAACATTGAAACCAAGCGGTCTAAACCAAGAAGACTAGAAAATGAAAACTATGCACTAGTAGAATTTAACATTTTCTAAATCTTCTTATCCTTCAATTTTTACTATAAGAATAACCGGTATAGAACCAAATATCCGGGATATAATCTGCGTTACATATGTACACAAAGTAAAAATAGATGTCGCTTTGGCTTGTAGACTTTTAGGGAATTATACAACGTTTTCAGTTTCCGCAACTAGTCTATACAAGCTGGTTGTATTTATAGTTTTAGCTCATGTGAAGATAGAAATGTAGAGGTTTACAAACGCAACGTTTTTGTGTTTATTTGTTTGTCGTAACTATGTTTTGTATTTGCCTTTGAAAAAGACTCATTAAGAGTCGAAAGCGCTTAGGCTAGTTAGTTACTAGTTTCGTACTGTTCGTCGTCAGTTTATTGCATCTATTTTAATTAATCCCTGACAGACGTGATCCCTTGGTGGATCCAGTACGCTTGAGAGGGTTGTTATTCGCCATATGATTTGTATTCTTTATATATATATATATATATATATATATATATATATATATATATATATATATATATATATATATATATATATATATATATATATATATATATATATATAATTTGTTTCGCACAGCATCGCAAAGTCTGTATCTCAGTGAATGTTCACTCAGTTTCTTTTAGAATGAAGGTGAAAGTAATCAACGTAATTCATTTCACCTCGTTCAGCACTATTGGAATCGGCGACACACAGCTAACACATCTCACTCAATACATGCTAAAACTGGGTATAGTGTTTACATCAATTCTTCGATGCAGCCATAACCTGTGGAAGAAAGAGTCTAGTAGGAAGTGATCAGCTTTCCCACTGTGCTATCTGCAATCATAATGTAATTGTTTTCCTAGTGAATTATTGAATTATTGGCAGTTGCGTCGCTATGGGCACAAAAGACAGTTTTTATACACAGATTTATTTTCGCATCCACCTGCCTAATATAGGAAATCATAAAAAATATACACAAGTTGGGTAAAAAAAATGTCCGTAGTTTTGGATAGCAATATTAAAACAAAGCATAAGATTATATTAGCTTGATCCGACAAATCAATATAATATCATAGTGAAGACATTTTGTGCATTCAACCAATGCATTTTACACGTCCGAAGGTCGTTTTGACACCTGGTGATGCTAACTGTGAAAATACCGGTCCTTTCCTAAGGTGATAATTCTGAGAAACTTTGTGTACCAAATATCTTTATCCAATTCAAAATAGCCACCATTCAGACCGTTTTTTTTTTTTATTAGATATTTTGTTTGCTTTGAACCACACATGCTTACTGCTATGGGTGGCTAACTTACCTTCTTAGCCAAACAGTTAGTATATTGGCATTCCACTATCTATACGCTGCGAAGTAACTGTGGGAGGTATACAGGTCTCACGTCAGTTCCAAGAAAAACAAGCCTATAACACCTGGTTCAGAAATATACCCATGTCTTTAATTATCAGACAATAATATCTAAAAATGTCACACCGTAGACGTAAGTTAAGATGGACAATTTACGAAACTGTCCTCTGCCACATTTACATGTACTTAGATTATGTCAGACGATATGCTTCTAGCAGCAAGCATTTTTCTTTATTGAAATATATATTTTATTGCTCATCACACAAATCATAGCTTAAACAGGTGTTAAGTAGAAGTTTAAAATTGTTTTAATTTTTAAAATGGCAGTTTTCATTTAAAATTTTAATGATGTAATTCATTTCCACGGCATACTTTAGGTGATCTCTAGAGATCATAGTAATTTAACAGTAAGACTAACTGTTTGAGGATTTGTACTGAAGAGCATGGTAATGAAAAATATAATTTGAAAACAAAAATCAAACGAACCTTTCATCTGTACTACACTTTGAAGGCATTCCACGTACCGTCTTTAAAGTTTAATATTTACCGTTTGAAGTTTTTTCGTAGAGACAATATCAAGTGAAAAATGAATATGCATATGGATTGCGACATTCAATATTCGTGGTAGAAATTATGACCCCCACGATACTGCGGACAAGTTTTAAACGGTCCCAAGAGTTATGTCTCTTGCATCTTTAGTTCATGTAAGTGTTATGGTTTGATACGGATTTCTTCAGTGAATGTAAACGAAAAGTTCCGTTGATTCTATTTTAGTTCAGATTTGATAGTAATAATTACTTGCGAGACGCGTCTTGGTGAATTATGGCAATGATTGTTGAAATTTCGCTTTTTGTTGATACTAGTGTATGTATGGTGGCGCTGTACAGTTTCGTATTTAGCATAGAGTTAGAATTTTACAGAAAAAGAATTTCCCCGGATTTCCTCACTAGTTATACTAGCTGTTTAACAAAGACTTTGTATATCTTAGGTATTGTTCAATGAACCTTTAATTCCCTTTATTTTGGTTTATGAATGACGGGTGTACTATGGGTTAGAGTGTATACAGCTTGACCTCACTCCAGATGTGCACCTTTCAAAAAAAGTGCTAGCTCTACTTGCTCATTTTCACTTCCCGAACTTCAGAGGTAAATTGTACAAAAAGAGCCGATAACTTTTATTTTACATGTTATGTAT
The DNA here is from genome assembly GCA_016746295.1 of Potamilus streckersoni. Lineage (NCBI taxonomy): Eukaryota > Metazoa > Mollusca > Bivalvia > Unionida > Unionidae > Potamilus > Potamilus streckersoni. The sequence goes on from JAEAOA010001006.1 coordinate 3,774,927, forward strand.
TTGTAATTCATTCATTGACCTTTTACAAGTTGGTATTGTCTAGTTTGGCGAAGTTCATTTTCCCTATTTTAATAGCTTCCAAGGATAGTGTACTTTATACAAATTCAGGTTGATTTTTGGAGCACAAGGGAGCAGTCATTTTAGTTAGCAGTGTGCTAAGATCATTTAAAATTTCCAAAAGTATAATATCCAAAGCAATTTCAGCCATATTACATGAAAGTAGCATATAGGTATGCTAACATTCTCTCCACTGTGCATGTTTAAAATGCAAAGAACTTCACCTTACATACATCACTCTCTCAAAATTACATAACTGGTGAGTGCCACCATAAAGAGTATATAGGTATTATTATTGTATGATTTAGTTTTGATTGTATGGCTGAAATATTTAAGTAGCAAGCATCAAAACAGTCCTTTGGAATAATTGTCCTGTATCCCCCCTCAGAACAGCATTTATTAGAGTCAGTCTTAAACCGGTACAGCCCTTCCTCCTTATGATAAAAAGTGAACTATTTTAAAAATGCGCATTGCAAATATTAAGCATAGCTACCAGTGTTATGCTGAAAGAGAGGAACATGAAACTAGCCATATTTATTCCTAAGATGTCAACAATAAATTTTACAGTTTGAAAAGGGATGGAACAAGTGAGATTAATAAAGGTCAAAGGTCAAAGGGTAAAATATTATTTTATTGTTTAATATGGAAGAAAGCAAATTTGCTTTGTCATCATTTATTTTTTAATTTCATTGCAAATAAATGAAAAGAAAATATTTTCACTATGTATTTCGTTTACTGAATGCAACAGTTTTGAATTTATGTTGACTTTATTCCTACATTCTAAGACTTCCAATTTCCCCATAATGAAGGTCACTATTCACACAAATATGCCTCAAGGCAAAGTATTAAGCTAGAGCAAAAATAAGCATAATTAGTTTTTTCATGAATAAAATCAATGTTAACATACAATTTTATTCAGAATATCATACATAATAATATGAAAATAAGAAAAATAATTGCATAAATGTTTATACTTATTTTAAGGTGGCGCTCTACAGTGTCGTATTTAGCATAGGGTTAAAATTTTACAGAAAAAGAATTACACCTGGTTTCCTCACTAGTTATACTGGCTATTTAAAAAGGACTTTGTATATCTTAAGTATTGTTCAAAGAACCTTTAATTCCCTTTATGTTGGTGTATGATTGACGGGTGTACTATGGGTTAGAGAGTATACAGCTTGGCCTCACTCCAGATGTGCACCTTTCAAAAAAGTGCTAGCTCTACTTGCTCATTTTCACTTCTCGAACTTCAGAGGTAAATTGTACAAAAAGAGCCGATAACTGTTGGTTTTTTTTACATGTTATGTATTTGGTAATTCATTCATTGCACTTCTAGATGCTGGTATTGTCTAGTTTGGCAAAATTCATTTTCCCTATTTTAATAGCTTCCAAGGATAGTGTACTTTATACAAATTCAGGTTGATTTTTGGAGCACAAGGGAGTAGTCACTTTAGTTAGTAATGTGCTAAAATGATTTAAATTTCCAAAAGTACAATATCTAAAGCAATTTTAGCCATATTACATGAAAGCAATTTTAGCCATATTACATGAAAGAAGCATATAGGTATGCCAACATTCTCACCGCTGTGCATGTTTAAAATGCAAACAACTTCAACTTACATACTTCACTCTCTCAAAAGTACACAATAGCTGGTGAGTGCGACCTATCAAAAGAAGACTAAGGACAGGTTTGTTTTGTTTTGGGGGTTTTTTGGTTGTCTTTTGTGTTTGTTTTTTTTTTTACAAAGAAAGCAACTCCATAGTTCCGAAATGAAGATCATCCTGTCGGTATTTAAACTGGCAAAACATAGCTTATAGCATATTAAATCGACAGTCGTCTATTGCATTATGAATGTTTCATGGCCCTCTTTTTCATAGTTTTACATCAGTGTATCTTCCATGCTTATCCTTCGAGTTCTAAAATAATGATGACATCACTAGTTTTTTTTATGGTAGAACGTGAGCGGCTGATCAGGCCAGTATATGATCTGAATATGATCTGAAATGACTGGCAAACTTGACAGTAATTGCCGCTTGAGTTTGCTTGATCAACAGATGCCATGCTGCAGCTCTGAGATTTATACCGCTCGCGGTTCTGCACTGCCTCAGAATTCCCCTCTGTTCAAAGCCTGTAACTTCAGCAAGATTTGTAAATGTGCAGATCATTGCTAAAGTCTTTCATGGAATACTTAACGGAACCTACGAAGCCTTTATACTTACCTCCCTTAGATCGCTTTCCCTCCTTCAGCTCTCATTATAATTATTTATTTCTTTTTGAATAGTTGAACATCTGACATCGAAGCCAAATTTATGCAAGAGTGTGTACAACAAGCATTTGTCGAAGAACTGTGGAAGCAACTTGTTACAATCAATATTAACTTCCGAAAATGTCTATGAAAACAATGGCGTTTATTTTGTAGACTGTGTGTCTACAATTATGTCAAAAACTGTTGGTCCCGCCTTATGTAAATATCAAGATTCTTCGATAAAAAGGATGTTGCCATACAGAAACTTCTGAATGTGAAAAATAGATTACAGAAGGTCTGTTTAGAAGACTTCAGCGCATAAAAAGGCAGCCTTCAACAACATCAAGAGAATTGTTCCGTGCAAACTCAGAAATTTGCAAGACTCGTAGCTGAAACAATAAGGAAAGCAAGAAGTTTTGCGCAGACAGAACACGAAGAACTTCTATAATGCTTTGAAGACTATCTACAAGCCATAGTCATCAGGAACCTAAGCCAATACCGAGTGCTGACAGCGCCACACTATCACTGACGAAAAAAATATACCACAGAGATGCGAAGAACTACAGGAACATCCTCAATCAATAATAATTTACCAGTGAAGAGATATTTGGTCGATCGCTCCAAGTGGAAATCAACGTATCACTTGCTGATCCTCCAGTGCCTACTGAAACTGTGAAAACAATTAATCTGCTCACAAATAGCAAAACACCAAGAATAGATGTTATACCATCAGTCGTCTGCAAAGTCAAACATGACACAGAAACGAACTGAACTCTTCTTGTCAACGTTGAATCATGGATATGTATCTCAGAAGTATGTGGATGCATGCTTCCTCCACTTATACAAGGGGAAGGGCAACAGGCAATCCTGCGACAGCCAAATGGGCATTTCCTTGATATCAATAGCTGGCCAAGTCCTATGTCCTAGCCATAATTCTGCTGAATCGCCTTGCGCATCACATAAATCAAGGACTCGTTCTTGAGAGCCAGCAAAGTCTCTGGAAATGACGAGGGATCACGTGCACGGTGTTTATAGTCCGTCAATTCCACAAGCAATGCCAGGAATAGAACTCCATCCTGTACACAACATTCATTAACCTGACAAAGACTTTGACGCAGTCTGTCGCGAGTCCTTTGGCAGATTGTGAAGCAAAAAACACATAGTTGCCCTGAGCATCGTGATGGTTCGGCAATTTCATGATGGCATTCTCGCTCGTTTCGCGGACGAGGGCGAATCATCTGAACTATTTCCAGTCACCAGTGAAGTCAAACAATCTTCTTCGGTATGTTTTTCTGTGCCATACTAACTGATGCCTTCCGTGACTGAGACGCTGAGATCAACATTACATTCCAGACCGACGGCAAACACTTCAAGTTTTCCATTGGACTGTGTGGAAACGGCTGATGCTATGATGGCAGGATACGCGACACTGATGTTCTTACACTGGCAGACATTCCAAGAATCCACACTTTTTTGGTGAAATTACACTTGAAATGGGCAGATTAAAATTGAAATGTATAAGAATATTGGGATGTGTATACATTAGTTGAAGTCTCAACACATAATTCCAGTCTGGGTTAAATTCACTGCAAAATAAATGTTTCATGTCTGATCTATTTTTTCCAAGAACTAATTATTCTTAAAGAAAAAATATTATGTTGTCGCTTGTAAGGAGTGTCTGGATTTTCTCAGGTCGTACTGATGATTCATTTCCCTATTTGAACTAAACCAGTCATGAGTCATAACCATAAATGCTCAGCTATTGTGTCACTCCAGAATTTAGTACTATATGACATGTTTCTTACAGTAGGGATTCTTAAGTGCATTATATGCAAATTATCCTCTGGCTTGGTTGCACCGAGTTTGTTATAAGATACATATCATTGGTTATTTAAACGTTTGCTGAAATAGGAAAATGAATTGAAGCATGACACATTATGATGATAATGTGTCAAAGGAGGTAATGCCGCATTGAAAACATGTAACTGCGATAAATAACTGAAAAGCAGGGGCCGTGTTTTAGTGTTAGCTCCATATTTATCGTCAGATTTAAAACGAAAATATCATCTAGATGTTTTCCATTTGCTGTCCAATATAAACTCATAATATAAATTGTATCTATCAGTGTTACCCAAATACAGTTACAGCTGTAATTACATAGCTATAGCTTTTGACCGTGTTATTGCATAAGTTTTGAAAATATTATGAAACATTTGTGTGTAAAGAATTTCATTGATTGAGCAGGTGCTTGACAACTACCTATTCCAATAAGCTGAAGCTAGACAATTTATTTTAATCGAATTAAATTTATCCAACATGATTATGGTTTCTTTGCTTTAATACCAAATGAAACAATTTAATTTACATTTTCCCTGGCATCGTAATTGTTAAGCTAGTAGAATATGAGACTGATCACTTTATCAAAGGGTGAATAATTATAACATTATAAGATATAATACAAAACGTATTAGGCTTTTACGTTGATGTGCTTCACTCTAACAAGCATTCATTTTTCAATTAAAAGAATAATATTGAATTTCCAAACTTACATTTAACTTTAATTAGTCCATAGTTTAGTAAGCACATTGAAAGTCTTAAAATAGCCATTAAAAGTGACTTGTAATCAATGTTGCTTATGGATGCAATCCAGTAATTATTTATGGTCTATTGAATCAGTCTAGATATTTTAATGTATTAAAAATAACATTTAAATCTTGAGTGGAATGCTATTGATGAACACTGTGATCACGATACTGTTGGTCAGATTTCTTAATGATGAAATTGGAAGTAGTCCAAATGAAAAGTATGAAATTATTTGTTTCATTCGATTATTACAATTTGCCAAACTTTTTGTATTTTATATAATATGTACAAATAGGGAATTGCATTTCAGCAAACTGATGGTGTAGATAAGGAACAATGACTATAAAGTACAAAATAATTTATGCAATTTAAATAAATAAAATATTGTTTAAAATTTTTTTCCCCGCAAAATTGCAAGATCCTGGGTCTCATGTTTCCGAGTGGTCTAAGGTGCTTGGTGAAGGTCACTCACATTCATCACGTGAGTTCAAATCTTGACTGGGCCAGTAGCTTCCGTTAGGTCGGTGTTTTTTTTTTTTTCTTCGAGATCTTCCCGAGTTTTCCCGCCATCAAATATACTGGCCTCTTTGCGTGCCCGTGCTGAAAATGGCGTCAAACCACATAAAACCAAACCAATTAGGCGCCACATCAAAATGTTTCAAGCAATATTTCCATTAGACAAGGTCGTGTAAACGTTTGTAAATGCAACGCTTTTTATGGGGTTTATTTTTTGCATAACAGAGAGAGAGAGAGAGAGAGAGAGAGAGAGAGAGAGAGAGAGAGAGAGAGAGAGAGAGAGAGAGAGAGAGAGAGAGAGAGAGAGAGAGAGAGAGAGAGAGAGAGAGAAGAGCATTTCATATCTTCCCCAGCTGTCCACACCCACCCAAATCGTCTAGCCTCAACTCATTGACTGTGTCAATTTTTCTACTCCAATATCATCTAGCGAACTGTCATTTCTTAATGTTATAATTGGTAGAGAGTTGAAATCAAGTCTAGGCCGGCCCCGGTCGGTTGCCTCGTTGAGTGGTGGAAAAGCCACTTGTCTATCATGTACCAAAAACTTTATTGAAAATTATTAGTAGCTGGTGACAGTGAGGTGACAATGCATCTACACCTTAGATACATATATAACAATGTACATAGCAATTAAATATGCAAATCGCCTAAACAATCGAGTTATATTGAGTATCAATCATCTGTGTGAATTTGTTTGGACGAATACAGGATCTGATCTAAATAGATCTTATGCTACGCCAAATACAGACACTCGATCTAAATCAAATATACCAGACTGTATATAAGATACGCGAGATTAAATAGTGTACCTACAGAAAAGGTGTTAGCATAACTTCGTACATAGAGTACCGATAAGTAGTTATCCAGGTGAGAATGACCTCGAATCTTGCATAAGAACATGAATGATTCAAGCGCTGTATGACCTTTTACCTGTCAACATCCCAGTGGTCAGACTTGTAGTGGTTGCCAAAGAGCATACTACGAAGTCGTCTACCTCCAATTCGTACTCTCCGAACTCGTCTGTTATGGCTCCCTGCGGGCAGTAGGACGGACTATAGTTCGGGTGCACTTTCCTGTATGGTGCAAGCGGCTATTTGAAAATGGACAATAGCCGCAGGGGCTCCGTATTAGTCGGCAACAAACATACGACGGGAAGGGTGCGGATTAAAATTCTACCACTGAATCGTCCATAGCCATTACCGTTGGATTGTTTGTGTGCTTGCCCGTGTTTACTTGAATTGACTCGGCGATCAAAAACCTACCATATTGCTATGCAACAAAATACCAAACTAAACCAAGCGTCAATTATATCAGTTCGCCTGCTCCCAAATCGTCTACTGTGTCAAGGTACACCCATTCCGTCTACTTTACTTTAATTTTTATAACCATATCCAAGATGCCAATGTGAAACTCATAATAGTAGCCAAATGGACTCAGGTCACAATTATTACTTCCGGTTTAGTACATACAGGAATTATTGGTATTGATTTAAAATATTTGTTTATTCTTTAAAAGGTGATCAAAATGATGTGGTTCTCTATTTATTTCGGTGACATTACCTCATTACATGCACGGCATACAGCATCCGGTTTGTTGGCGTACACTGAAAATTAAATCTATTTCATTACATCCAGCATTTTGGGAGAAATCAAAATATTATATAATAGAACGAATCGTCACAGACCAGATTGGCAAACTAACAAAGGAAGAAGACCGTTGGAGGAAAACTTTTTTCCCCATGGTCACACCTTCAGGGACATAATTCATACTGGAATCACCCGAAACTCAAAATGGCGTACAGAGCATGGAAATCCAAAGAAATCGGTTTGATTAACTTGCTGTAAACTTCTAAACCCAGCGGGTAAAATCAAGAAGAATCAAAATATGATAATTTTCATAAATAAACAAGTAACTTCTTACAAATGTTACCAAAATTACATTTTATTGGCTTTAATTTCGCTTTCTCAGACACATGATCTGACCTTTATTTCTTTCCTGGATTAATTCTTTCCTCAGATATAATAACACATATGTGTTTATTTTAATTTGTTTTGTTTTTAAATTAACTTTAACTTTTAATATTTGTAAATTAGGATGTGTGGGAGATGGGGTTGGTATGTTGGCTGAAAGGCTTTATCTTTCTAATTTTTATTTTTCTCAATTCATTGTAACTACATGTTTACAACATCACTTTTATTTGACACCAGTATCGTACTGACAAGTTGTTGAGTCTCGCAGCAACTACCGCCTAATTAAGTTTATAACGCACTTATGCCTTAGCGCTTGAGCAAAACTTTTTTTAATTTACAGTTATGGTCAGTGAAAACAAATTATTATATCCGGCATAAATGTTTAATTGGACAGTTGTCGACAAACATATGCTAGTGAATGGCGCACATCTCTTATTACAGGCCGCCTTGTTTGCTTCACTAGTTTTATTGCTTTGCTCTAACATAGCATTTATCGGAATACGAACATGCATTAAAAACACGCATAGTCACAAGTCGCGCAGTTCCTTTAAGTTCTTTATGATGGTTTTTGTAAACATCCATAATAAAAGGTCATGTGGTTTCAGCAAAGTAGCAGCGTTTCAGTTTTGTTTCTTGTTGCGATTGCGTAATCGACCTAAGTAGGTACGGATCAGGGAATCAGATTTCTTAAAATAAAATAAAGAAGCTTTCGAGGGCTTTAGCAGGTTCTGTCCTACAAACCCTTCTTGTTTTCCACTCTACCCCTATCCACCCCACTTTATTACGCTCTAGCTACGTATGAACACAAACACAACCAACCGATATTCTATCAACATATATGACTTTTTGACCTTTTGCTGTCTGTCTGTTTACCTGCTTTTCTTCTCTCCACCACTTATCTGTCTGACTTTCTACTTATGTGTATTTGGGCACGAGATTGCAATTTAACCTAAAAATACATCGATCGAAGAATGGTATTAGTATCTCCTGGGGGCTGGCTTGGGCTGCGGTAAACGTTCCAGCGAATTATTCACATCATGACGTCAAGGAACACCCAGACAATCAAATAAATATACTCACATATTATTTCTTTTAATGGTCATTTTCTGTGCGAAGATGATTGACAAATACAGTGCACGGCGTGAATCGACTGAAATGCCAAGTTTAGACACTTAATAATTTATTCAAACAAACATCATGAACTGTAAACAGAGCACAGCAGAATAAAACGTACAAGTGCATGAAGTTCACGTAGGTTCTTGTACTGACGAAACTTTGCCTTCGATCTTGCGTAAGAATATTAATGATTTAATGGCACAATGACACGCCACCTGTCTACGGTACTATCGGTCAAACATGTATTAACGGTCAGCCGTAATTATTATGCTATTGTAGTTATTACATTTACATTTTTTTGGTCGACAAAAAAGGCTCTCGAATTAGTTTCCATATATAATTAGTAATGCGCTCAATATCGGACCTTATAAGAGTACCGCTTACCTATTTTGTTTTTTGTTTTTTTTTGTTCGACTGGTCTCAGTGACATTAATATTTGCGTAATGTTTAACCCCCAAGACATAAAGGTGGAGAGACGAACCGGTAGTTGTTTCTAATGTCAAAAGTACTCTTCACGTACAAATACTACGCACTTACGGTTATTAATAGACAGACTGTTATATAAGCAGACCAGACCTGATTACATAAACTGAGGAACTTAATAAACTTAATAAAAAAGGTTGGTTGCTGGTATGTTTTATTATTCAAATGAAACACGTTTTCTCATTAGAAAATAGTGTCCAAACATTAATAATTTAAAATGTAAGATTTTATATTATATACATTGGTCAAGTTTGTATGATGCAAGTTAAAAGACATTTTATTTTCCCAAAGTAAACTTCTAATGGTTTCCGGTTTTGAATGGTAAAGTAGTGTATTTGAAAAGAAAGTCGCCCTACTTGGCGCCAGTGAGTCAACCATTTTAATAGACTCATAGAAATGCAAATAAGAATATTTGTGGGGTAAATTTTTGATGCGGAAACCACTTTATGCCTGCGTATCATGTCTGAGTCTGTATACAATTTGATTGCAATTGGATTGGTCTTTTAAACAAGTACATACGGTACTCTATAATCATGTAACCCTTTGTATATTTGGCACCCTTAGGGTCCTAAACTTCATCCTAACTTATCTTCGTGATTTTCACATTCTAAATTTAAATTTACAAAGCTTGACAGCTACGCCAAAAATAACCTTAATATATGGGCACGGCGATAACCTCCCATGCAATAAATTATAGACTTCTACGGAAATTTAAAATGTAAGGCTAATATAATATGCTTAATGAAGATAAAACGGAAAAAAGTGTACAGGGAAAGGAAAGTTTACCTTTGAAATACTGTACATTTGTGCATGACTATATACGTTAAAAAAATCGTTTAATTAATTTATTCTTTCAAACCCACCCATTGAAGACACAGAAGGATCTAGAATAGAGAAAAGAACGCACCTGTTTAAATATCTCGTTTTGCAGGCTTTTGTTCTACAAATGAGGATAACACAGGATATTCATATCTTTTTACAAGTATTTTCTCTATAGCTCTTAAAACCGGATAACTTAAAATTTTTGCTGACGTTGTATCTATATGGCATAATTATTCTTTGTTTCTATACAATAGATGCCATGTCTAATTTTATAATTATAAAGATCAAATTTTAAGGATAAGCAAAATTTTCATTTGATAATTACGTCACAGACCGGATTCTCCATGATCTTCAATGACCTCAAACATTCTATAAATACCAGGTTTGTGCAAAAATAAAAAAATTACTTTTTTCTATCTTAATACAAGATATATTTCACTGCATGCAACAAAAACAGGATATTGTAATGAATGGCGAGGCAATTGGATAATATATGTAGCTTTTTGAGGTTGGTGAGGTGGGGTGGGGTGGTACCACAAGATTAAATAAATCTTTTATTATCATGGGAAAAGACACTTTAATTTTATTATGCCAGACTTGCTCTTTAATCCAAACTTAGAAGATTAAATGAACACATCAGCACATTCAACCCCATTCCACTTTTTTTAACTTCACTCTATTTTCAACGGCACACAATAACATTTCCTCAGGAAACATTATTTTCATGTTTGATAAATAATGCAGGTTTTTTTCATTTTTTCTAGCTTAGAATATACTCTTTTAATATGGTGTTTGTATAACTTTTGTTGACACACTGTCAAACGTCAAATGGCATGAGAGAAAAACTTGTATTTTCACATGTGAAAATATAGGAATGAAAAAATTGAAATTTTGCCTTTTATTGGCACTTTATCTCCCCCTTTTGTGATGAGATGTCTTTAAACCTACATACATACATACATACATACATACATACATACATACATACATACATACATACATACATACATACATACATACATACATACATACATACATACATACATACATACATACATACATACATACATACATACATACATACATACATACATAGGCCTCCAGTGGCCTAGTGGTTTAAAGTGCTCACAATTTATGTAGGTTCGAGTCTCAGATTCGGCCAACGTGAATACATGAGAAAGACTGCCAGTAGCTTCTGGTGAGTCGGTGGTTCTTTCTGGGGTTTACCCGGGTTCTTCCTCCACCATTTATACAGGCCGCCATGTATAGCCTGTCTTGTGCTGAAGATGGCGTTAAACCCTTGTACAATACATGCTTACATATACACATACGCACAAGCACACAGGCACACACACACACACACACACACATATATATATATATATATATATATATATATATATATATATATATACATATATATATACATATATATATATACATATATATATATATATATATATATATATATATATATATATATATATATATATATATATATATATATATATATATATATATATATATATATATATATATACTGAGCATATCCCTAATACATTGGAAATAATTCTAACTGATTGTAGTACCTATGTGTTATGCTAATTGCTTATTCCAGTATGTAGAATGTATTATGGTAATTGCTAGTACTAGTACCTAGAATATATTATTGTAATTGCTTATATTAGTACATAGAATTATTATTGCTATTAGTAGTACCTAGAGTGCAATACCTAGAATGTATTATGGTAATTGCTAGCAATAGATAGAATGCGGTATGATAATTACTTATAGCAATATCTAATACCCGAATGTATTATGGCATTTGCTTTTAAGTCCAACTATTTAATAAAGTGGCATTAAACGACCAATTAATAGTTTGCCAATGTAGATTAAATCTATGACACGATTTTACAACATATTTGATGGAAAACAAGTTGTGTGTACTTTGGTAGCGACGGTCGTAGTCTATTTTACAATGACAAAGTACATGGCTCACTAAGTTGTGTTGTGTGATTCCTAGCGATGACAGGTCTCCTTCAATGTCATTTTCAAGATATTTATTTATTTCCGCAAAAACGAACAATTTTTAGTAAAACAAAAAAGTTAGAAGGTATTCCGATTAATGCATTTCTTATTCTCGATGAAATACCAATAAAATGCATATGAATTGATTCATTTGTTTTTATTTCTAAAGACGATGAGTCATTTGTTGGCATGTTCTTAAATCTGAAATTATCGCTTTTCTTTTTATCCATCTATCAAACTGCATTCCGATTTATTGTATTTCGAATATAAATTACAAATTTATGCATTTAGAACTTATCACCGTCAAAGAGCTTTATTGGATGCATTCAACGTTCATATATATACCTTGGATAGTTTGCATTCTCAATCTCACCATTTTATTCATAATTATTATAGGTTAAAACAATGCAGGTTCTTCATTTATTTCTTTTTTTCAATGACGACGAAACGATGTATGATTACAGTGTGAAACTGTTCATATTTGTTATACATGGTACCTGTTAAAAAATTGAATTTTTAAAATTTTAAAATTTTCCCAAATTAGTTCAATGGTCCAAGTAAGGACGGTCACTGTCCTGCACGGTGGAGTCAAAGCGACCATCTGGTCATCAGCAAATAGCAGCTGTCGTGATTTCTACGCCTTTGTGGTCTCTTAAAAGCCGGGTCACCGGATTTTGAACCTCGTGACCTCTTAACCTCACCCTCAGGTCTGTTAGCATCTCTGGCCAGGCAATAAATTAGCAGCATAGTCCTTCTGGTTCAAAGAAGTCGGCGTTATTCATTGGCATTATGTATCCAAGGTCAAGAATAGAATGATTTAGATTTGTTTTTCAGATGTTTAGCGAGTGTTTTTAAAATTTTCATTTAGGTCTAGGTTGAAGGCTCTTTAGGTCTGCCAAAAAATAACCACTGATAAGTAGTTTCCAAATGAAACATCGTAATCCATAGCATAAAATACAATTGAAAGGCAATTATAAGCACAGAGCAGCAAAATATTTTGTAGAATCATTGTTTATTGTATATTTTGATGTATTTTATTTTAAATGTAACGAACTATCCTTCATTTCCTTTTCAAAATGTGCTCCACTCGAGAATTTGTGGAGAGTTTATTAATCAAATGCTAAGCGTGCACAAATGAACAAGGCAAACACAACAGGAGAGTACCACACGAATGATCGGACGGATATAAATAATGGCCGATCTGACAGGTACCATAAGGCAAATATACATTTATATACTTTAGCGGAGGTTAATAGGAAGTTTTATGAACCAATAAACTTCCTACCGACTGCAGGGAAACTGTGTTTCATATAATAGGTTTAATTGGGTTATAAACCCTTATATTCACCTCAGACAACGTTCATAATTGTTTAATTGCACGATTTAAAGTAATAATACATTTAATTTGCTTTAGAATTTTCGGTAAAAATCAAATATATTAGGACACGTGGTACCAAATAGAAAATATACCCCCCAATAACCCACACGAGAATAAGACCTGAATAAATCACATATCATACGACGTTGTATTATCCAATGAAAACAAAATGATCTTACAGGAGTTATGTCCTAAGAAGAACTATACCGTACTGTTCACGCCAATGCTAGCGATATAACCTCACGTCATAAAATCGATCACTATCTTAACAAAGTCAGAAAAAAGTCAAATATGTTCGATTATCTATTAGTTTAACACTCGAATTTCGCGTTATTTTTTTTAATAGATTATATGCAAATAATGATGCCTAAATTTTCTCCCGAAATATGTGAAACATTCTAAATAATCAAATCTAGTTTCTGTTATGCAGACTTTATTTATTCGAAGAGGCATCGACAGCAACTTTTGCATAAAAGCGAGATCCGTTAAAGCTTTATTGGCCCAGAGGGGTCGTATCGTTGCATACTTTTTACCGTCATACATGTACTATATAATAACTACTATAGTTATCATACAGTATTGTATGTAGATAAATTGTAAGCAACAATACGAGCCTATGTGCACTGGTCTGCACGTGAAAATGACTCCCTGGTGGAAGACATGCTGTTTGGTTTTTTTTAATTAAATAATCGATTTCAGGTACATCTCTTTTTGTTGATGTTCTCATCGTTTGGTTTGAGCATTGCGAATAAGATATAAGGCATGTTTAAATTAATAATATTGCAAGTGCATGGACGAAAAGACAAACAAATAAACGGACCGGAATACTGAAAACTATTGAAAATTAGGTAACTTACGCCACATTTCAGATTCAGTAAAAATTTCAATGTATGCGTAATTTACTCAAAAACAATTCAGGAAGGTAATTTGTGGAATTAAACCAAACTACGACCTGAAATGACCAAACATTAGGAATTTGATAGCATCGCGAGGTTAAAGCACTCAGATAGCTTTCATCACCTCTTGATTCATTAAGAAAACGCCTTGACCTGGCATTATTCTGTCCCAGAATTTCCGTTAAGCAATCGCAATTTTCATTAGCCCTTTGGTCAACCCACAAAATTGACTGCAGTGATAAAACAAGATGACCGATCGACGAACTGACCACGTCCATTTTAGCAAGTTTATGACCTGCACAGGACACGGTCAGTTCAAGGACACAAACTGGTTAGCGGTTGACCGCGTTTGACCCAACCATAATAATGCTTGCTTGACCATTACGCGGAGGTTTCGGTAGAGAGCTTACGTAAAAGAGGTTGCCGCAGGGCAATACATTTTTAGTTGGCATGACCTTTTCCCTTCAGGTGAACTGTAGGGATAAATTCTATTATTAGTAAACCTTTCCTTTGTTTAAGTTGTTTTTGCCATTATATTTTTCTTTGGAAAATAAAGTCAGAAGTCTCGTTTTTAAGGTTCAGTTTTTTTTATTATTATTAAATATTCATTTATAAACAAACTACTTTTTGTCCTTAAACCTTATTCTTCTTTCTAAGGTAAAATTGTAAATCGAATGTGAAGGATGTCATTTAATTATAACCATCTCATCCTTTTCGTCTTTTTAAGTTATGATTTTGACTCGTGGTACATACATACATACATACATACATACATACATACATACATACATACATACATACATACATACATACATACATACATACATACATACATACATACATACGTACGTACGTACGTACGTACGTACGTACGTACGTACGTACGTACGTACGTACGTACGTACATACATACATACATACATACATACATACATACATACATACATACATACATACATACATACATACATACATACATACACACACATACACACACACACATACATACATACATACATACATACATACATACATACATACATACATACATACATACATACATACATACATACATACATACATACATACATACATACATACATACATACATTTAGTAGATCTTAGCTTTGTTTTTTATCGATCATTGGCCGTGCTGTTGTTAGAGAATATTCGTATCAATTAGTACGTTCCTGGTTTTACTTTTAGAACTTATTTATCCCAAAAGACTCATCCCGTAGGATATCAAACCCAAATACGTTTTACATTAATTCGATTGATTGATAGTTTCATCACGGTGTCGATGTCGTGAATTAGGTTAAGATCATTCCAAGTTTTGTACCTTATGTATCCACGTGTCCTTGACTATATATTAAGTACAAAAGTGGGTAGAATGAGTGAAATGGACTCATAAAATTGACTGCAGTAAGTTCTATTAAATACCTGCCAATATTTTTATCCCAGAATGAGTAAAACTTTATCATTTTCTACGAGAAGGAAAAATGATACAATTTGATTGGATTCGTATACTTTCAAAACGAGGCTGGGGCTAGTTTATTCTGGTTTCCAAGTTAAAATACCATACCCCAACACACACATACACGCGCACACATACTTACACATTCGGTGTCGAGAAGCATTTTAGTTTTTGTTTCTTATTTGGAAGACTTTTCACACACACACACACACACACACACACACACACACACACACACACACACGGTGTTGTGAATCATTTTATTGTTTTTGCCTGTTTTGTATTTGGAGGCTTCTTAGAGAACCCGTTGAATCTTCCATTTTTAAATCATTTACGACTGGGGTGACTTTTAGTCAAATCTGCTTTCGTATTTGCAATGTTCAAACCAGTACCACAGCTTTCGTATCGTGCTGTCTCGATGGAATAGTTTGCAATGTTCAAACCAGTACCCCAGCTTTCTTATCGTGGGGTCTCGATGGAATAGTTTGCAATGTTCACCCGGTACCCCAGCTTCCATATCGTGCTGTTTCGATGGAATAGTTTGCAATGTTCAACCCAGTACCCCTGCTTTCTTATCGTGCTGTCTCGATGGAATAGTTTCAGAATCTAAAATAGGGTCAATGTGTGTGTATCTGTGTGTGTGTGTGTGTGTGAGAGAGAGAGAGAGAGAGAGAGAGAGAGAGAGAGAGAGAGAGAGAGAGAGAGAGAGAGAGAGAGAGAGAGAGAGAGAGAGAGAGAGAGAGTTTCAGTCTGATTAAATTTCAGTCAGATGGTATCACTGGAAAAATATTTTCTAGCTGAATCGCACCTATAAAGTATAGGTATGCCCTTGAAATGGGTGTATAGCAGTGGTGAATGTCGATCGTTGGTACTTCAACGAACGCATGACTGGCTACAGTTAGCAAATGTTTAAAGGTCAATTTGTGCTTCATCCAAGAATGAAATTGTAATAAGGAATGACGTCAAGAACAGCATGGAGTAAATCAAATCCATGCAATGATCTAATGCAATATATTTAATTAAGTTCTGACTTTAATTAGCCAGTATTATGTTGTGATGCCGATAAACATACATACATACATACATACATACATACATACATACATACATACATACATACATACATACATACATACATACATACATACATACATACATACATACATACATACATACATACATACATACATACACACACACACACACACACACACACACACACACACACACACATACATACATACATACATACATACATACATACATACATACATACATACATACATACATACATACATACATACATATATACATACATACATACATAGACGGGTGACCGAGTGGTCAAGATCGCTCATTCTTATGGATTACTGCCATCTTACCTCTGTCAGCATGGGTTCGAATCTCAGGGTCGGATAACGTGGATACAAGAGAAGGTTTGCCAATAGCTTATCGTGAATCGGTGGTTCTTACTGGGATATTCGAGGGTTCTAATTTCACCAATTAATCTGGCCGCCAACTTTTGCAGAAGAATGGCCTTATACCTACAACAGCAACATACACATACATACATACATACATACATACATACATACATACATACATACATACATACATACATACATACATACATACATACATACATACATACATACATACATACATACATACATACATACATACATACATACATACATACATACATACATACATACATACATACATACATAGAAACCCAAATGAGCTTGAACATCGGATGCTTGTGAACATTCGTTGACAAGAATAGTGAGAGAAGAATAAATAATATGGCAAGGAAACTATATAAACTAGAATACACGATGCTTGTAAACACTCGAGAACTAAAAATATCGAAGCACACTGAATGAACTAGGACATGAGATTCTGATGAACACTCATGAAGAAAAATGAAATAGCCAATTCATATGATGCTGGTACACACGAAGGAAATTAAAATGAAAACAAAACAAATCCGAAAACAAAACTGAAGAAGCAAGAACATATCTTGTTGGAAAAGACTCACAAGAAGAATACAAAGAAAGCCTAATGACCTAGAGCAAAAGGTGCTAGTAAACACTCACAGAGGAGAATATGAAGTTATTTATGATTAAATATTGTTGTCAATGATAATATGAAGCCGTTATCCATCTGGAGAGTAGAGAAGCTTGCCAGAATAAGATGAAGCATGTAGTAACGAAATGATTGGAGAGAGAGAGAGAGAGAGAGAGAGAGAGAGAGAGAGAGAGAGAGAGAGAGAGAGAGAGAGAGAGAGAGAGAGAGAGAGAGAGAGAGAGAGAGAGAGAGAGAGAGAGAGAGAGAGAGAGAGAGAGTTGTATGGAAGGCGATGTACGGCTTTATTGTTAAAACTTCGAGCCTTTAGGTATCAATTTGGAGAATATTTAGGCATGAGGCTATGAAATTGATACCGTATAAAGGTAATCTTGGGTTTGTTTTGTGCAAAACGTTTGTCGGTGGATGAGGTCTGAATTTTGAGCCCAAGTATTCCTTTAAACGGTGATTATGTAAGATTGTGCTGGAGGACGCGGAACAGTGCCCTATGGTGGACTGGCAGAAGTTCACACATAGCAAACATTGCAAAATATTTTTTTCCCTACTTGAGCGATTTTTAATCTTCATAAACTGTAAACCTTATTGACTACAAAAAATCTTTCCCGAACACGCATAAAGAAAGTAATTTACATAACAGGTACATTTTAGATTTTCCACTATGGCTAATAGATGAAGTACCAAGTAAAACCAATCTGTTCAGTTACATTTGCAACAAGACCGGACAGAGTAGATGATCTAAATAAAAAAAAATGTCTCATTCAAGAAATAACTCAGAAATGCGCTTTGACATAAGTGAAACAATAATAGAACCAATTCTTTAAAATAAATGTATACAGACGATTATTATAAGTATCCAAACGTGTCCTTTAATGATTTGAACACACACACACACACACACACACACACACACACACACACACTGACATGTAATACAAAGGGTTGGGCCTAAACAGAGCACACTAAGTCAAAGGGATCCATAATAATTAAATTAAAATTAAATGTTAGTTGTAAGAAATATCTTTAAATCGCAATATATCGAGACTTGTCAATGCACACTCAGTTGTTTTTATTATGCTTGTTTGCGTTCACCCCTCATGACAGTAAAGCCTTGAATTTAAATGAACTTACGACGTTTTCCTAGTAACATTTACATAACGTAGGTTATTGATTAGTTTTAATGGCGTGCCACTTTCCAGAGAACTTCCAAACATTTTAAAAAACTACTGTCCAGAAAACATGTATAAAGAAAGAAAAGAAATTTGACAAACAATATTAGAAGTCAGAAGGTGATGGTTGTATAATTTCAGAGAGAGAGAGAGAGAGAGAGAGAGAGAGAGAGAGAGAGAGAGAGAGAGAGAGAGAGAGAGAGAGAGAGAGAGAGAGAGAGAGAGAGAGAGAGAGAGAGAGAGGTGGGTGGGTGGACCTTTATTTAATTATAATTAATTAACCTTTGACAAATGAAGCCAAGGTAACTTGGTATGCCATTGTGGTGTTCACTTCCGTATATAGGAATGTTTTCTGCTCGATTCGTTCAGATACACAGATAAAATTTAGCATTGCCTGGCCGTTAAGTACAGGCACACCCATAATTCATGAGTAATTATGTGCGTACACATGGAAAGTATCACCGTACAAATATGTCTCCCACAGTAAATCTACAGGAAAAAAATTCAGTAGCTTCGAGTGCTATTGATTAAACCTGTTTTATTTTTTTATATCGATACAGACACATCATTGATGCCCGCCTCTGTACTGAGCGGTGATAGTTGTGGAGATCTAAACGTGTTTAAAACTCCTATTTTCATGTCCGCACCAACTAGTCGGGTGCTAATTTCAGTAGGACTTTTTTTAAAAAAAAATTTCAACTAGGATTAGCTATGAAAAGATTAAATTTTATGCTAACTCGTATCTTCATTGTCTGGCCAGGCAACCATATAATATACAACATCTTATCTTACCCAATCTGTAATTATTCATATTCTTCCGTATCATTACTTTCACCAGTCCTATTTCTAAAATTGATACCTGATATTTTAGGCAAGTAAACTATATAGAGTACTGTACGCCTTATATGAATCATATCAAATATTCATTTGCCGTAGACCTTATTGTTAATATTCATAAGGAAAAAAGATACAATGCTGTGCACCAGCTGTCCCTGTACACAAACACACACACACACACATACACACACACGCGTAAACATACAAACATACATACATACATACATACATACATACATACATACATACATACATACATACATACATACATACATACATACATACATACATACATACATACATACATACATACATACAATTGTTTCCTACTGGGATAATCATTTATTGAAATTGAAGAATCTTTGAAAAAAATTCTTCTATTTGTTTCATTTCATTGAAAGCATTATAATTCCATCTAAGCTCCAACAGCATTTAAAATTCATTATTGCATTCAAAATGATATGATGAAGCTGAACATTAATTAGTCTGAAGGTTTGTTAATATGAAGGTCCATTAGTCCGAAGATTCGTTGGAAGGCCTATCAGTCCGAATATTCATTGATTTGAAGTTCGATTGGTCCTAAAATATTTGTTAAAGTGTTTGTTGGTTAGAAAGTCCATTAATTCTAAGTTGTTTTTTTATTTTTTAATTTTATTTTTTACAAAAGCCTTAAGAAATGTTCTATGGATAACAGAACTTGTATAATATTTTGCCATTCATATTTCGATGAAATGAAAATTATCAGTTCGTAAATAATTAATAATTATACTCTAACTAAGCGTATAATACCATCACTAAAGACATCGTACTGTATTGCTGAATAACAGAAACATGATTGACAACATGATTGGCGGATTCATGCGTAGAATGAGACAGATCTATAAATAGATCAAAGAAAGGAGACGGTTAGATAGGCAGACAGACGGACCGAGACCGCCGAGGGATGAATAATTATAGGTGATAACTAGGAGTGGCGGCTTAAGACTTTGCGGCAATATAAGGTTTAGCAGTTTCCCGCGTGTGACGTCACTGAACACTACCTCATATTTCAACCTAAATGTAGCCCTCAGCTTCGGACAGATTATCACATGTCGGGCCGGTATCATTATTTCTATTATAAAATACATTATTGAGATAAAAAAAAATGGAAATAATCCTCTCCCCAAAAAAGAAAGAAAGAAAGAAAAAAAGCAAGCAACGAAACCTTATAAAACAGAAATTAAAAAAGGAACGAAATCGTAGATCCACCGATTGTACATTCGAAAAGAAAGGAATTAGAACTAGATGGTGCTGCCGTTGAAAATAAAAAACAATAACCATAAAGAAAAGCTGCAAGCAGATTAATTCCTTGAATATAAGTATATCATAAACGTTTCTCACAAAGAAAACACCACAAAGAAAATGAAGAGAAAACAGGATTATAAAAATAAAACAACGGCACTGTTAACTCCGTTTGATGAAAACACAAGAGATCAAAAGAAAGGAAAACAGAAAGGACAGAAAGAAAAGAAAATGGAATAATATATCTGCAGAATATAATCCGAACACCCGTAATATGAATACCAATCAGGTCGAGTCCTATTTTTCTAGGTGATACAAAACGGCTGAGATACAAACGTACACGATGCAGACATGCATGCACTATAAATAGATAGATCAACAAATAATACAACTTGAAAATTTTGGTCTAACAAAGTCCCAAGCAAAATAGATTTCAACAACATATAAATAAATACGAACTCAGTTGAAATAGAAACAACTTGAAAGACCTCAAAGGGCTCATATCACTGCGGACAATACAATATTTATCGAAAAAATGCAAGGAGACCCAACTAAAAGGGAATAGCTGAAAGCAGGGAAGAACCAGCCAGGAAACATTAAAAGCCAATACTTGGATAATTAGATAATTATTATGAATGGAGGAACCATAATAGAAATGTGTCTAAAATTTGAATTTCCCTAAATTCTAAATTCAAGATTTCAAACGACATTAAACTCTACTTTAGGGCTAAAAATTAAATGTTAAAGCCATAATGTTATCAATTTGAAATTTATACCAAAATTCCAAATTCTATAAAAGTTAAAATCTTTTCGGTATTTTAAAACGCTTCTAATGGGCAGGCAATCTCCAACCAGCCATACATGCTGGGACCGACTGGGAAGTTTTCCACAAGAAGCAGTATATGTTCTAATCAAAATACTGTCAGAGAAGGCGTGAAATTTAAACTATAAAAATATCTTTAGACACTGCTTAATAAAAATTACGGTATCGAGACCACGTATGATTGGATTGAAAATAAAATTCGGATGCAGTTGCAATGAATGTTGGAGTACGGAGATGTCAAAACGAGCGGAAATATAATATGTTTGATCAAATGGAAGGTAAAATTTGATGCTCCAGACGAAATGACAAAGTTAAACATTTATCACGTCTCTTTAACATATAACCCCCCTCATTACATCCCACCCCACCCCACCCCATAACAACGGCATCAACAAAAAGAAGCACATATACTACAAAATCAATTATATCTTTTGTTTCTAAGTTTAGAAGCTTGATTAGTTTTAATAGTTTCTCTTATAGTGAAACATCAGAGTGGGCAACACTAGACGAATGTCAGTCGTTCCGTAACGATGTTATTTCGCAACATATAATTTTATGTGTCAAGTTCTCAATGTTTACATAATTTAATTTCACTTTTACTTAAAAGACCTCTTGGATAATACATGGAAACGATGAAAACATCAATAGTCTACAAAACGCTATATCACCAGTTTATCCTAGAATAATATTGCCCAAGGTGCAATGCCCTGTAGTTCAATGACATTCAATATTATTTATAGAAACATGAGGGGCCCCCGAAACAACGCTATTTCTCTAAATGCTTTATTCTTCTTATTGGAGGGGTGATTCCGTACAGAGAGACAGCTGCGGCTGACTATACTCCTATGCTCGTCTTTTATAGTGTGCCTAAAACATATCAGTGTACCAGTGAATGTTAAAAATGGCTGCGCGAGGGTTCAATGCTCTCGGGGGCAATGTTCTTTAACGGCGCGCCTACATTGCCACAGAGAAGAGTTTTAAATCAGTTGCCAACCTCCTTTCCCATCCACGTCCTAAGTATAAGTTTTGTCGAGAAGGTGAGGTAAAATACATTTCAAAATTAACAAAGGTCCCTTCACCTGACGCCCGGGGACAATTGATACCCCAGATATCCCCCGTCGCAATAAAATTGAATAAGAGAGCACAGATCTATATTTGCAATTTTTATTATATATAAGCAGTGAAATGATGTTTGTGAATATACTGTTTGACGTGAAATAAATCTTTGAAAAATGAATATAGATTATGATTAAACCATTTATTTTAGTACAATCACTTCTTGCTTTTTGCTTTGTCATTTTTCTATTCTGACGTTTCATGACAAATGACGTCCATCCATCTTGTAACCCGCTGATTTCCTTTATCTTATGTAGCCACACAAAAATGCTTATATCATATGCTTTGTCATGCAGTACTGGGAAAGCCTGGCTTAAGCCAAAAGGAAGTTTTAATACGTACATATGAGCGAACTTTAAATATCTACCAATCTGCGTGACGACAAACAAAATTATGAGATGTGGAATTTATTTATATTTAAAGATATGAAATATAAAATCAAGAACACCCTACTGCAATATTCATAGTCATTATTTTTCAACTTGTAGATTTTCTATATAAATTCTTTGTAATTCTTTGTCTTTCATAGGAATCTGGAACGATTGTGTGTGTATATATATATATATATATATATATATATATATATATATATATATATATATATATATATATATATATATATATATATATGTATATATATATATATATATATATATATATATATATATATATGTATGTATATATATATAAATATATCTATATCTTTATATATAAATAAATGTATGTATAAGTATATATATATATGTATATGTATATGTATATGTATATATCTGTATATATGTATATATATGTATATATGTATATATGTATATATGTATATATATATATATATATATGTATATATATGTATATGTATATGTATATATGTATATATATATATATATATATATATATATATATATGTATATATATATATATATATATATATATATATATATATATATATATATATGAGAATTATTTACTAGGTCGTCATGCGAGAATGTCTGCTACGCACGAGCTCATATAACACCGACTCAGTGCCATCATTTTTTGGTGATGCGTGCTTAGTCCTGACGGTATATGGGATGGTGCGTGCAGGCAAGGTGATCGGTGCATTTACACATCGACCTGGGTGTGAAACTACGTAGAGTACGAATTTAATTTCTCTAACCTGTATGATAGTATTGTTTGTATTAAACTATTAAATTCTGCCCACTATTATCAAGATTCTACTACAAAATCCAGGGATTGGATAGTCTGTTCTGCCTGGTATATATTTATAATTCTTTATAATTAAAAAACATCCTATATCCTATTTTTCATAGGAATCTGGAACGACTCTGTGTGTGTGTGTATATGTATATATATATATATATATATATATATATATATATATATATATATATATATATATATATATATATATATATATATATATATATATATATATATATATATATATATATATATATATATATATATGAATTGTAATTGGGTATAATTCACGGTCTACGTTGTGATTATTAGTTGTAGATACAATTATTTAATAAACTGTTACTGGAACACACTTTTCTTTTAGTTCCTAAAACGTGTCAAAAAATGACAAATTCAAATTCATTTGGAAAGGGAATACTTTGATGAAGTATTGAAATAAAAAATAACTACTTCTTATAGTGGCAATTGATTAACTCTCTATCTCTCTTTATATATATATATATATATATATATATATATATATATATATATATATATATATATATATATATATATATATATATACATGCATACGTACGTACATATATACATATACACATACAAACACAAACACACACACAAACACACATAGTTATATATGTATGTATGTATGTATGTATGTATGTATGTATGTATGTATGTATGTATGTATGTATGTATGTATGTATGTATGTATGTATGTATGTATGTATGTATGTATGTATGTATGTATGTTTGTTTGTATGTATGTATGTATGTATGTATGTATGTATGTATGTATGTATGTATGTATGTATGTATGTATGTATGTATGTATGTATGTATGTATGTATGTAGTTAGGTAGGTAGGTAGGTAGGTAGGAGCGTTTCATTATGCTTGAGCACAATAAAGGCTACTTTGTACCGATTCTGCAAACGAGGAATTGCACATAAACGTAACGAAGATAAACCCTTCCACATAAATACAAACATGAAATACATGATAACTGGTAAAAGGTAAAGATGTTCCGATTTTTTTAAAATGTGTGTAAAGAAAGACAAATGTAACGCAAGTAAGGTTCTTAAAACATATGGACTGCAATCTCTACCAAAAAGAATCCAAGATTTTCTCTGGATGAACCTCATTAAGCAGTTCCTTCATCGAGTTCATGCCAAGATAGGTCACTGCTGTGGTTGTGTTGATCGAACCTCGGCAGAGTCATAAAAAAAACCTTCATAAAAATGGTAGTAACATTTGCCTCGTAAATCTTCATATATTATTATCGGTAGTCTTTCCATTTTAATGTGATGGATGGGGGTGGGGTATTTCTTTTTAGCAAATTTCAGAGAAGTCGTTGGTAATGTTTGTCCGCTTTGGCCGTTTAAGTCAAATTAAGTATACATCCTTTGTCTGCACCGTGCCTTTAAGTGTGGTAAGTTATGAAAATCGTGCCTTGCACATGTACATAGTAACACATGGCATAGTAACAAAAGTCACCTCTACGTCTGCAAGAAAGCTGCAAGAAACACTTTTGTACCGTACTGAAAAAAACATAGGACAACTCAATGATTTCGATTTCCTAGGACAACTCGCAGATTAACCAGTAGTTTGGCTTTGGATAGATATTAACCTTCTAAGTGCTGCAAGAAATGTTCTTCGATGTCATGTTTTATTATTTTGTCAACAACCGGTTCATTTTTAGACAGAAAACCTTCCAATGTCGGGAATATGCTGAAAACAAATTTTTTACGTGACTAGTCCAAGTACTTGATCCTGTATGTCAATGTCGAAGGACGAACAACAACCAGCTCATCACCATATATTTTGCTTTGACTTTATATGGTGTCTGGACGTTGAAAT
The DNA here is from genome assembly GCA_016746295.1 of Potamilus streckersoni. Lineage (NCBI taxonomy): Eukaryota > Metazoa > Mollusca > Bivalvia > Unionida > Unionidae > Potamilus > Potamilus streckersoni. Next base: position 3,800,862 of record JAEAOA010001006.1, read on the forward strand.
AAATTCATTAAATCTCAAGATACTGTTACCAAAGATACATTCATAAGCAGAAAGCAAATCAATCTTTCTATTAGTATCAATATGTGTAATTTATAAGTTGAGTTTGCTTCAGGGTGCCTTCTTCAAAATTTACAATTTTGGTGGTAGCATAATGGAGAAAGAGAATATCGTCTGCTTGTGACCTTATCGGGAAGTATCTATTCTGCTATGATGCTTTGTTTACATTCTCCTTTTAAATAGTTGGTTTTTAAATATCAGTTCAGATGTATGAGCCTAAATCGGGCTTACGTTTGTATGAAAAGTAGGCTAGTCGGCCATATGCGCAATAGGTCAAGGAGAATTACTGTGTCATTCCACAATCAAGACCGAATCTTCTTTTGTCATTCTTGTCATTGTATTCAAGTACTTTGTTGGCAAGAAAGAAATTACCTCCAGCATGACATGAACTGACGTTTGTCCTACAAATATTAGATTTAAGATTGTAGAGTAGATGCTAAAGTAAATGCAAGCAAGTATACATGAAAGAAGATAATCAGGTACTTACTAACATGCCTGAATGCCTGAATATATATATATATATATATATATATATGTATATATATATATATATATATATATATATATATATATATATATATATATATATATATATATATATATATACATACATACATACATACATACATACATACATACATACATACATACATACATACATACATACATACATACATACATCCTTTGAGCTTGCATCTTGTTTTCAAAGCGTATTTTGTGTTGAAAGGTGAGTTGTTGTAGCACGTTAGGTAGAACGTCGAACTTAAAATTCAAGGATCGCGCTTTGTTAAAGGCACATGCCTGTGACGTGGCGTCCTTGGAGTGCCCTTGAAAAAGGCACTTAGTTATCACCGCCTCGGCATGATAATAGCCAATAATATTGTGTTCAATAACCCTCTAAAATCAAGAAGAAGAAGAAGCGAAAAGGTCTATTTGGAAAATCGTTCATTTAATCATAAACGATGTAATGGCTGTATGAGGGAAATTTTTAATGTCAGTGTATAGCAGAATTCAGATGCGATACTTGTTTTAATTTTGTTAAAAAAGATCTTAAATCGGTTCTGTAGTTGTGAGGGTCTAGTCATATTTTACCGATCGTAACACAATGCTTTCAATATGTAATTATTTGCAATTCTTAAATTACGGGAAGAGTTTCTGTTTGTTGATGTCAGAATAACGATTATATCCTGTTTTCAGTATTAAAACAATAATTGGAATAATTGTGTGTTATACACTTCAACCCATTCATTTCTTCTTTTTTTTCTATCCACAGACTTTCATTCTCCTTTTTGCTAAAATTTTGCATTTTCATCCTATTTTGTAGAATATTTAAATTTTGATAAACTTTCCTACTTTAGTTTTATTTGCAGTGAAGACGTCTTTTTGGATTAGATTCCCATTTTACCTCATGTACCTTCATTAAAATTCAGTTCTTGCATGCAAAATTCCTTAATGTTTGGATCACTTCTGTCAGGACGACCCCCCCCAACTGATGCTACATTTATTGCATTTTGTACTGCGATAAACATTCGTATTAGTCAATCAGACTGAAAATTGAGAGAGAGAGAGAGAGAGAGAGAGAGAGAGAGAGAGAGAGAGAGAGAGAGAGAGAGAGAGAGAGAGAGAGAGAGAGAGAGAGAGAGAGAGAGAGAGAGAGAGAGAGATTTCACGTCGCCGTTAATTTTTATCGATCTGAAGTGTGCAAGGACGTGCCCGGTGGCGCCCATCCTTGAAGAAGCACTTAAAGAAAAGGATTATTGATTGATACCAGCAGTTTTTCTCCTTCTTTGCGTGCTTCGTTATTTGACTGCAAAGATCTTAAGGAGAAAGACCTTTTAACACTGGATCTAGGATGGTCGAGTGCTCAAAGGCGCTGGCAGATACAGTGCACTCTGAACTCACCTCAGCCTGTGTGAGAAGTCTCGGCTTGACCAACGTAAGACTGTTTGACAGTAGGTCCTTGGTTCTTCCTTGGGTTTGCCCGTCATCTTCTCACCAAATGTACCGGATGCCATGTATATAAAATGTATTGACAAAATAATCTAAGGCTCACTAAACCAAACCAAACATTTTTATCTGCTATTGGCATTATAAATCAATCGATTACTTTAAAATAGAAAAAGGGTACGACACAGAATTAAAACTCAAAAGAGTAATCCTTTGATTCATGTTTTCTATTTGCTTTATTTGTGACATTCTATTCTGGGATGAGAAACAGTAATAAGGTTATGGTCAGGAAACCATCGTGTCATATGGTCTCATAAAGTGCATCAAAGTTTAGCGAATTATGCATTTTGCACACACACACACACACACACACGCGCACGCACACACACACACAAACACACACACACAAACAAACACACACAGAGGACCGATGACCTATTGGTTAGAGCCTCTGATGCGGGATCGAAACCCAGTCGAGTCATACCAAAGACTCAATTAAAAAATGGTACCAAGAGTTGCATCGTTAGACGCGCAGCATTAAGAATTTAGTGTTAGGAGTAATCAATCTGGTGTCAAGACAATTTGTATCGATGGGCCTCATGTCTTTTGCATGATGCCTCAGTGCTAGACATCACTATAAACTGCTACACTGCAAACATCGTAGCATCATAGCAACATGACTGAAAAATTGCTAAAGGTACATTAAAATCTAACACACACACAGAGGGAGAGAGAGAGGTAACGACAAGTTACGTTAAAATCTAATCCACACACACACACACACACACACACACACACACACACAGAGGGAGAGAGAGGTAACGACAAGTTACGTTAAAATCTAATCCACATACACACACAGAGGAAGAGAGAGGTAACGACACGTTACGTTAAAATCTAATACACACACACACACACACACACACACAAGGAGAGAGAAGTAACAACACGTGTCAAAATGCATGAATCATGGTTGTTAAAATACAATCAAGAAAGTTTCTAATCTCTTGTTCTGCATAGTCGCAATGATATTAGTAGTAATGAAAGTGAAAATAAAGCAGCCAATGCTACCCTACATTATTTTCCGAATGGAGGATTCCATGTATTTACTTTAAATATTATATGATTTAACAGTGTGAATTTTGTAAAAAAAAAAAAAAGTTATTGCAACACATAACTGAGTGACTCTTGCCGCAGACAGTGTTACACGAATTACTTAAATTGACTAATGGCTAGATACCATAAAAACTCACGAAACAGTATGGTTTTAACACTTCTGATTTGGGTCATGGTTGATCTATAATTGTAATAACTGTCAGACAGATGGACAGGCAAGGTGAATGTGAGCTTAAGTAGTGGACGGGTGTCTGGTAGTTTGAGGGACACTGTGGTCTTAGAGAGAGAGAGAGAGAGAGAGAGAGAGAGAGAGAGAGAGAGAGAGAGAGAGAGAGAGAGAGAGAGAGAGAGAGAGAGAGAGAGAGAGAGAGAGAGAGAGAGAGAGAGAGAGAGAGAGAGAGAGAGAGAGAGAGAGAGAGAGAGAGAGAGAGAGAGAGAGAGAGAGAGAGAGAGAGAGAGAGAGAGAGAGAGAGAGAGAGAGAGAGAGAGAGAGAGAGAGAGAGAGAGAGAGAGAGAGAGCACAAAGTTTCCCTTAGTCGCATATAATAGTCGTGATATGAGTTCGTATTCATTTCTTGAATTTATTTGTTTTAGATACTCCTTTGAAGAATTAGGTAGTTATTTTTTTGCATTGATCTGTCTCGACTGTTATATGACTTGTTTAATCTAGGAATTTTCATATATTACTTATCATAAGAATTTTGCTCGAAGTGTGTGAATTTATGTTTTTTAAATTATATGAATTATGTATGCAAAAAATTAAGTAATTCATGTCATAATATGTTATGCCAATGAACTGTTAGTTAGCTGCCATAGTAATTAAAAGATGAAGCGAATTTAGTGCAGCCAGTGATTTATAGCCCAGTTTTGGAATATAAAGTTTATTAAGAGGGTTATATCGTGTCGTAGTCCAGTTAGGAATGCAGATACATTATTCTTAGGTAATAGAGTTGTGTACTCACCCATATTATCCTTTGTCTCTGCTGAATTACGATACGACATTATCCAACGTAAGTAGAGATGGGTAGTGTTCGACCTAGAAGAAAAGGATGTGATGTGATTATGATTTTTAACATAGCTTTAACAATTTTTCAGTCATATCGCCACGATGTCTGCAGTGTGGCATCAAACGCCGACATGTAGAATGATGTCCCACACAGTCACATTATCTTGACCCCAGGACGACCAGTTTTAACATTAACCTCTTAATGCTGAGCGTCAAGCGAGGCAGCTGTTAGTACAATTTTTGTAAGTCTTTGGTATGACTCGACCGGGGATCGAACCCACGACCTCTTGCATCCGATGCGGACGATTTAACCACTAGGCCACCGGAGCGGTTCCTATAAGAAAAAAAAATTGTGTGTGTGTGAGAGAGAGAGAGAGAGAGAGAGAGAGAGAGAGAGAGAGAGAGAGAGAGAGAGAGAGAGAGAGAGAGAGAGAGAGAGAGAGAGAGAGAGAGAGAGAGAGAGAGAGAGATGAAACACATCTAAATAACATTACAATTATTTTTGATCGATAGGAATGCCACACCTGTCCCCGGTTTCAATATTTGAAAAAGGTAATATCAATTGATCTTAGAATTAGAGTGCTTCATTATTTATGAACAAGATTCTTAACGAAAAAGTCTTTTTTTTTACACATGGCCTCCTTACGGCCCTGTGGTCTAAGCGCTCGCCTATACAGGCTCACTCACAACTCGCCTCTGTCCCCTTTTGTAGAGTCTAAGCTCGTCCAACTATGAGAGAAAAAATGCCAGTTATTCCCCGTGGGTAGGTAGTTCTTCCCTGGGTCTTCCGCTTATCATATTCCATCAAATATGCTGGCCGTCATGCATAACATATTATGTCTTTTTAAATGGGTTAAACCCTACTCAACCGAACGAAACCTTTTCATGTGCTAGCGATATTCCAAATTAATCGATTACTTTGAAACAGAATAAAGAATGACAGCTTAAAAATTCGGGAAAGTATTTCTCTGATTTATGTTTTCTTTTCATCTTATCGGTGATATTCCGTATCATTGAAGAAAAATAAAAAACTGTGCCAAGGCGGTGGCCAGGAAACCAACTTGTCCTATGATCTCAAAGTGTAAACAATCGTGCATTTTTAACCAGGCCAATTTAATTACTCCTGAGAAAGAAAAAAAAAACAACTCAAAAAACAAAAAAAAATAATTTCTGCCATATAGGTTGTAGTGATCTATGTCATCTTGCGAAGAGCATATCAAGATGCATAAACATCAATTATTCAAAATAAAGGACACGTTCATCGGAAGATGCAAAATAAATCTTTTACCAGCGTGTACCTTTAACTCTGGGTGATTTTAAACGTCAACACATCCATCAACTATCATGACGGCATAATCTTAGGTAGATACTATGATATACTTTTTCTGACAGTTAATAATCGTCCAATGAGAACGTACAATTTAGCTACAATGCTATTGAATTGGTCAGCGGTTACTTGAAATCTCCCACATGCTAAACGATTCAGTCCGATGATACCGGCGCAGGAATTAGTTCGCTACGCATGTCTAATTACAATTTGTTGCAAACTATTTTTTGCTCGCATATGATACCCATGTTTTGCTGCTGACATTACAAAACCCAACAAAAATCACCCGTCCTCCCCTCCAACAAAACCCCCAAACAAAAGCAAAAAAGCAAAAGATTTGTTAGTGAGCTCGCCAAGCAAATCAAGGTTATTGTGTCCGACGAATCTGCGCAGGCGCTATAAAGAATGTCCGATGTGCACCAGTTATAAAATCGAAGGTACTTTTTTTTTATTTCACGTAATCTCACCACCTCAACTAATACTGCAAAAGTGGCAAAAGGACATAAAGTCATCAAATAAAGTTGATTCATATTCATTATTTTCGTATCATCGTATATGCAATTTAAATCATGCTTCCACTGTAGTCCAACTTTCTATACACCATTTTATTTATCTCGCGCGTGCCAGGTACACAATTCTCGTATTTACAATCAACCGTTCTTGTGTATGAAGCTGAAAAAGACAAAACAGTAAGGGAGTACTCATTTGCTTCTAAAAACAAAAACAGACTGAAAATATCCGTATCTAGTACCCCATATCTAATCAGAAGAATGTTCTGTCGTTCTCTGATTATACGTATTAATCATAACATAACTTTGATGCCGTCGCGGAAAAATCCCGGTGAACAATTCACACAGGTTTCGCCAAAACCGCATGTCATGATACCAAGAAAAGTGAGAACTGGAACATAAGCGGTCTTTCTGTGTAGCAGAAAAAAAAATCTGATGAAATCTGACACCATTTAGAACTATATTAAGAACTCGTTTCGATTGCATGGCACACCATGACGCTACGAGGATATATAATGGCAATCGCAAAATTGTTTGTCATTTGTTACGTATTTTTACACAATATTCCGCTGCAGGTGTATCGTTTAAACCAATTAATTGTATTTATATCTTTCAAATACCTGCTGCTTGTTTCGTTCCTTTACTTTCACAGAAAAGAATGAGTGACGGTCCGATTGAAAAAGCGTCCGATTTTTCTTGAAAGCTTTAATGATGGCCAATCCGTCCTAAAAAAAATTCTAATACTGGGATTCTAAAGTATTTCACTAATTTTATTTTCCATAAATTAGGCAATGCATTCCAACATTTAAAAATGTTTTGATATCAATCAGATTATATTTGTAGTAACAGGAACAAAGCAGTGGTTAGAGTGTCGGATTCACGACCTAAAGGGAGCTGGCTCGAATATTGTCATTGGACCAGTCTGAGTTACCTATCGTGGTGCATGGACAATGCACTTTACTCCAAATAGCTCGGCACTGAATATTCTATTTGTGTTGATTTGCCGTAAGGCACAAAAAAAAAGCATTAGTAAAGATTGTATGAGGGACCTTTTTTTGCATTGATTCAACTGCTTTGTTAACTTGACAATTAGAAGTATGTAACCAGTTAAGAAATTTTCTAAATTAACATTATATCATATATCATTTATTTTATTGGGTTTAGGAAGGCAGTCGGAAGAGGATTGTTTCAATAGGTCAAAACATGATATATTTCCAATAATATTCTTATAATACAGAAGTATAAATAAAAAAAAAATAGAAAATAAGAATAAAATAAAATAAACATAAAGAAAAATCAGTAACAAAACATTTTGAAATTTCAGGTTTTCTTATTTAAGATTTCAAACATATTTATTAGAAATATGAATTATAAGAATTACTAATGTAGTACCTATGTGTGGGCATTTGATACATTACAGATTACAACTTTTTTGCCTTAGGCAACAATAATCTTTAGTGACTAGTAAATAAATACATACTATAATTCGAGCCAAATCAACCATCTTTGTTCGAAATTTACATTAATTCGAACATTGTTCTTTATTCACTCATGTTGTTAACATGATCAGAAAAGAAGTATTTGAGAGACAATGTTCTTGGTTTTACATAGTAAAGACAGGTAGTGCATCGGCGATCCCATCCACTCAGTGCATATGGAGATCCTTGACTAAAGAAATTGGAACCATTCCAGCTTGTCGTCAAATATGAAAAGTATTTGAATCAATTATTCAGCCTTGAAACTTGATCAAGATCTAAGGTCCCGATAAGCAGAGAAAGAAATGACTATGGCGCAAGTCCTTAAAAAAATAATGGAGGCATTTACATTGATCCTTCTCTTGAAGGTCAAACTGAAATACCACCCGTTTCAGGTGTAACACAACGTGAATACCCAACAAGGACACAATGACATTTGTTGAACGTGAACGAAAATGAGGCTTTTTTTTTGTTAAACTGATCAACTTATTCATTTGTTATTGACAATAGTGAGAAATCTGTACAAAAGACAACGTACTTAACCTTGCAGATATTCAATTTTCTCGAACGAGGACAGGGCCATAAGCAGAATTACTGTCCTTCTCTAGTTAAGCTGCGGTGTATCATTTGATCTGCAACCTTGAACGACCACATGTCCCATTATACACAATGTTATCTAGGTTAAAAAGGTGTTGGTACACGATTAGAGCTGACGTAAGTAGAATGTAGAAATAGTCGTGTATGCGTCTATAGCTTATCCGTGTGCGAACACGATATTTGCTTCAGTTATTTTCAATACCCCAGCTGTTAGCTTCGTGTGTTTTTAAAAGCCAGTCTGTTTAACAATCACAACAGATAATGAAAATTTCGTGTATCGTATTTTTCCCGTGACTTGGTCCCCAATTTTGCCTGGACTGATCAATGAAAGCGTTTAAATTCTTTACAGGAAAAAAAAAGCAAGTTTAAAAATATCAAGATAAATGTATAAATGTTCTGATCTCCCACTTTAATAAACGAAAACATACCTTAGAAGATTAATGTTTAATAAAAAGTACAATTATACCTTTTAATGCAAATATCAATGGTCAGCTTTTTGAATTATCTATTACATAAACTGTTACCTTACAATATTTGAAACCCCCCTCCCATTCTCATCTAATCTTTGTTGCCAGTAATTGAATATAGAAAAAGAAGAAAATACTTACGAAATGCATTTGCCAGACAGCGGGATGTCATAGACAGAAAAGAACATTTTGAAATGGATATTGACTTGTGAATGTTAGACCAGAAAAAGATGACGCAGGAATCAAAAAGAGATTTCTGTGTCTGTCGAATGTGATACTTTATTTGGCAAACTTGTGACGTATACGATTGACTTTACTAATTTAAAATTTAGTAACGTTTGAAGAGATGAGTTACAATTTTCTAAATTTCTCATTATATGAAATAAAATTTATATCTATGTTTTCATCCCTAATCACCTAAACTAGTAAATCTGATTAAATCAGATCTCCAATGATCTACGTGAAGATCTGACAACAACCGCTAAGGGGTCATGTTTTGGTGACAATTGAATTAGCCAATGGAAATGCAGCTTTAAAAAATCTGAAAGTGAATAAGATCATTCGGCAGAGATCGATGCTCTTCAACACACTGCTCAGTCTTCCAAATGCGAAGAAATAAGATTTTATCTGATTGGCTGATAAAATTAGCGGTTATGGTATAGGTCACCAGTATATGATCCCTGTCAGATGTTAGTGTAGGATAGTGGAAGATCTGATTTTAATGAAACTGCCAAACTAGTTATCATAATACTGCTCTCGTGGCCTTAGTGGTTAGTGTCCGCTACAGATGCGGGAGGTCTCAGGTTTAAACCCCGGCCGAGTCATAACCAAGACCAAAAACATATAGTACTAGCAGCTGCCACGCTTGATGCCCAGCATTAAGATGCTGGTGTTAGGACTGGTCGCTCTGGTGTTAGGATAATATGATTGGCTGGGACATGATGCTACATGTCTAAAGCGTGATGTCTCAATCCTAGACTAGACACCACTACAAACCGCCACACCGCTGACATGGTACCGACATGACTGAAAGCGCTAAAGCTAAGTTAAAAATTAAAAATATTCCCACAAAACAGTTATCTTTAAAAAAAAAAACAACAGTTTCTCTACTGATATTTTTCTTTTTCTGTTGCCAAAGAGTGGTATGAAGACAAAGAAAATGTTTAACATATTCACGGCAGCCTGCGACAAGTAATAAACACCCTTAAGAATGGTATAGAAAGTTTTCTTATATTTATATTTAGGTGCAGACACCAGCAAGTAGAAAATACATGGCATATGGATTTTAGTGTCAGTGATTGTGTCAATAATTCGTTTTAAAAGTATCTTTGATGTAATTTTTAGGAAATTATACTTAGGTAAAAATATTTTACAAAGACTTTAGAGACATTATGTGATGTAATATTTAAAAAAAAAGAATTAAAGGTATATGGATGTTTGTTTTTCTACTTTAAATGCCATAATGTTTATGATTTTATGTTTCTACTTTGAAAGTACTTACAATATTTAAGACCTAAAATCTGTTCGACGCATTAACTTGGTTTATTTTGAGCATGGTGAACTGCTTACAAATTGTGTCCAGCTGAAAACAATTTAGACCATGATCCGCAGTCTCATAATCTGTCATCGCGTCACGTTTGTTCTACTTATTAGTCATAACAAACTGAATGGAATCAGATCAACTGGTGCATTGCGCGACGGCAGATCTGGGTCGATGCAGTTTGACACGACTTAAAAGCGAGTACAGTTGTGACAATTCCTTCATAATTAACTAATTATGACTACAAACCCTTAACACCAATTATCAAATTAATGATAAGTGGATTCAAAGCAGCAAACTAGAAAAATACACGTTCGATAGAAGACAGAAATACGTTATGTTAAATGAATGGTACAAGGGAGATAACCTAATGTACTAGCAAACTCGATCGGACCTGTGAATAGCGAAAACCCGCATAAGATCCAATAAAAATACTGAAGTAACAATGACTGTTAAAGGGGTACATCTTTTATGAAGATAGTGTTATAGACACTCACATTAACAGCGTCTATTTACCAGATCTACTTTTCTGGGTTGTTGAATCATTGGACGAAAGAAATCAAAAGTTTCTTAATTAAAGCATTAACTCCTTAGAGAACTATCTTGTTTTGAACTTGTGAAAAGAATTCCCAAAAGGTATAATACTTTTGCTTTTGACATGGATATATTTACCTAACGTACTTTTTATGTGGCCGACTTCACAATTTTCCAAAAATTCCCCACTGTTTACATTTTATCACGCCGTTCGAGGAAATGTAAATGTATAGGAATGGTACGAGGAGTTTCGATTGGCAGCACTGTACCAATAAGCTAGTTTGCTTCCCTCACCGCTCTCCATTTCTCTACTCTCTGTCATAACGAAGAGTAACTGAATGGAGAATGGTCATGTAACCAGACTAAAGGCAAAGCTTTGCAGTTGTTGTTATGTTACGTATACAATTTCGGTTGATTCAGAGCTAGCTTCAGATGGATTAACAAAATGCGAAAAAATGCACAAATTTGTAACAAATGTTTAAATAGTTTTTATTTAACGTAACAGAAGCTATCAAGTTTTAGAAATAAATGACTTGTTTCAAATTTGGTTACCTGATGGGCGTGGATACCAGGATCGGCAATCGCAGCTTGGATGTAATCAATAGACTATATATAGGAAGCGGCATATCTGTGGTTAGCAAGCGGAATTCATACGTAGGAGTATCGTGTTTGATTCCCAGACACGGTGGGGTCGTTTGTCGTGTTGTGTCCTTGAGCAAGATTAATTTCACTGCCCAGTAAAATCCAGTTTCTGTACGTATTTGTGTTTGCATGCGTGTGCGTCTGTACGTGTGCGCAAAACTGAAAACGAACAGACGAACAGTGCACGACTAATTTTTAACTAGCCCGAGAGCAGTTCACATTCAATAAGTCTTTGTGAAGGCAGATTCATAAGACACACTATGTCAAACAATACAGACGAACGAAAGCGTTGAATTTATACAACTGTACAGATTATGAATCTAAAAGAACTGTCATTTACAAAATCTGGATAAATCATCTGTTTGGATAAAATCTCGATGATAAAATAGATGTCAAGCTGGTATTGACCAGCAAAAGGAGGAGCAAGAGCGCCATTTATTTCTTGGTTTCTTCGCATAAAGTGATGTAGTCGTAGATTCTGTACGAACACTTAACACCACAACGATAATAATCCAAATAATTACCACAACAACAACAATAATAATACCAACAATAACCACAACGATATAATCGTAATACCAACAATTACCACAACAACAATAATATCAACAATAACCACAACAACAATAATCTTAAAAATAACCATGATATAATCATAATACCAACAATTACCAACACATCAATAATAATGCCAACAATTACCACAACAACAATAACAATACCAACAATAAGCGCAACAATATAATCATAATACCAACAATAAACAAAACAACATTAATAATTTAATGATACAATTGCTGCTGCTACTACTACTACTACTACTACTACTACTACTACTACTACTACTAACCACAACAATGATAATATCAACAATCACCACACAGTGAAAACAATAATACTAACAAGAACTACAGCAAGAATAATAATAACAAAAACTAGAAAAATGATAATAATACCAACAATAACTACACCAATAACAAAAGCAACAAGAACAACAAAAATATAATAATAGCAAACGCTTTGTCCAAATATTTAATGTAATTTTCTATTCACGTTTTGTTATCTTGTTCTCACACAGGAACAGAGCATTTCCAACCGTATGGAAGGTTTTAAACCGTCTGCTTGTCAGCGAACCATTTGCTAAAGTGATACAATAAAAAAACTTGTACATATGATGCAGCAATGTCTAGAAGATGATGCACTCCACTGGAACTGTGTCACGACATCAGGTTTTCGTTCATTTCGTGTCTTTTGCTACTCTCACAAACTGATTAAAGTTTTTAATTTTCTAACGTTTCGTACCCATTCACATAGCTATATAATTGGTTCTCGAGTTTAATCAATATCCCTTTTATTTTACCGGGTATTTTTCAAACCAGCATGAGTAGTGGATTTAAAGCTGTCAGCGCTCAAAGCACAGTTATCCTAACATAATAAAACTTGTATTAATAAAATAAATCCCAGGCTACACATGGGTGTCATATACGAATATCGCAATTGCAAAAATATTACAAAACAACAACACTAACATGTCGTGATACAAGTCACATCATAGGGCAACATTTTCAATTCTAACTAGAAGAAGCATTCAGACGTGATATGAGATCATTTTCATGTTAATTGTTTTGGGTAGAGGTAGAGTACAATGTCTCTTATGAAGTGTACGAAGTTGAGAGAGAGAGAGAGAGAGAGAGAGAGAGAGAGAGAGAGAGAGAGAGAGAGAGAGAGAGAGAGAGATTATGTTTGCTAAGTATGGAAATGTTACGTTTTCACAAATAGGTCATTTTTATCTCAATAATTACGTCTTCTTTCTAGAAACGGTTATTGTCCCAACCACTGATCTCAACGGGGAGTATGTAAATTCAATGGGAAATTTGATTATTAGGTAACATTAATAAGTACTTTTCCATATTCCGGTGTTTTTAAAAAAAATGGTAACATTTCCTTTTGGAAAATAAGGTTACCGACGATTGCCATTCCTATATATGAAGGTCTTTAAAGTTTTTGTTATCGTTCCTTTTATTTATTTCGGATTATCAATACATTCATAATGTAGGAGGTCAGGTCTAGCGAGAGTTATCAGAGTGTTCTTAATGTTATTCATCCATTTATAAGTATTACCTTTAGCACTTACCTCGTGAAAAAGAAGTATTTGAGTCTAGAGAGTTTGCTCCCTTTATCATTTATAATGGACATCCAAAACCCTATCATTCGTCGTCTGATAAATCTATCACTAAGTTTTGATTCATAATTCTGAATAAATAATTTAAGTTGGAGTAATTTTTCTTATCTTGATGATTTAAAAAAAATCAATATGCAAAATTTCAAAACGTTGATACTTTTAAATACCCAAACTTTACACCCGTCTATAAAAATGGGTAAAATATTATGACGGAAAATATGCAAATAAAGGTCTATGAGAAGAATGAATTGTCAAACTTTTCGTTAAAGTAGACTCGGGATCTTTCTAGCTTGATCAACGTAGTATTTAATAGACTTATGCAAACCTTCGATTTTCAGAAGACCCCCCCACTTAATTATTACTCCCACCACAAATCTCTGCGTGACCATCTGTTCGAAACGAGTGTTTAATTTATCAAAATTTATCATTTAACACCGCATTCGCGTTAGTTTATTAATTATTTTCCGAAATAAACGGAAACCAATTAATATACAATGGCAGCCGTTGCAAATATATCAAGATGTAATATGACACAGAAGCAACTATTTCAACTACATAAGAAACGACTAAAATAATGTGAACCGTTCAATGTTAACTGATTTCTTTCCATACCATTGTTCAAGACCTACGTCTTTATTGCTACTACTGAATTTATTTCTTTCGTGTCCAAGGACGTTACAGTACATTCACCATTGAGGTATTTTCAACAGAGGACGATCTGGTACCTGTATTAATCACGGGAGGAATAAAAATTCTTTTGTCGACTTAGTGGCTTTAAAGGTAATCTAGTCATTGCCTCAAATATGCTTCCTAATTAGTCTTCTTCTTAATTAGTCAACCATAAGTCCATTGAGATAAGAAATCATTCATAGAACCACATTACTGAGCAAATAAACAATAAAATCTCAAAAGAATGTATTTAAAATATACGAACATTTACTTGTTTGGTTTACACCCCTTTCCTCATTTACAGTCTGGTGAAATGATCCAGAATTCCTTGAGCGCTTTCCAGATTTTTATTGTACACAGTTCAAATAAATTTTAATTGTGCAGAATTGTTTTGAACGTTTAATAATTAAAAAAGCCCCACTCAAACACACTGACGCTCTTGGGCAGGTTTGCTCGAATAATTTTATATCTTTCTTAATCAGTTTGAATACCTATAGAATATATTTAGAGGTGAGAAGTCACTACCGGCAGATTGTGAGTGAAATCTGATAAGAACGCACAACGAAATTCCAAACATTCTCCCCTCCCGTTTCCTTCCATGATAATTGTTATTTTATTATAAACAGACGTATCAACATGCGCACAAAATGTGTCCTTCGTGTGGTATTTCATCATTAAGAATCGATAGAGATGTGCCCAGGGTCAAGGTTTGTTGTTGTGTTTGAGCGCGTGTGAAGTCAACGTTCGCTCGGATTGCATTAATATGCAGCGGGTAAATATGTTAATATCCCGCTTGGTGCACATAGGCTGTCTAACTGCACTCGGTGGTTTTCAACGAAGCCTCATCTATCTATTCACACACAAAGTGCAAAGGGAAATAATGTACGTATATGAAATACTAAATTTTATCCTTACAAGCAAATTGTTGGACAATTTAGAAATTTAGCATTATTACAGGCGCTATAATAATATTCAGTCTAAACAGTAAGCGTTTCATTGCTACGAAAAACAGTAAAGGAGGGGCACATTTCAAAACGAGGACGGTCAAGGGTTAGTTATTTCTGAATAAGACCAGGTCAATGACCGTACGGAGGTGGATTCCGTGCCTTAAAACAGACTCCACGAAAACATTGCAGATTACAATAAACATCAACAACATTAAAGGAATTACAATTATTGCACGGCGCAAAGATCATATCAAAATACCTTTTGAATGATAGTTTCGTTAAATGTTTCTAAACAATTAAAAGGAGATACAATACAAATACAAAACAGCAGCAACAACAAAGATAGCACAATATTAGTATAAAACAACAACAAAAATAAAGGTGCATTATTGTTGCTTAAAATAAGTAACTAATAGCGCGCAGTGTGTATAAACAACACAATATAGTTTGTAATTATCATTTTAAATTCTATTGTATTATTCTAGACACAAATAAAGGAATAAAAAAAGGTGTCAGGGTTGGGGCTTTACAAAGTTTGGATATATATATATATATATATATATATATATATATATATATATATATATATATATATGGCGTATATATATATATATATATATATATATACACGCCATATATATCTATATATCTATATATCTATATATATATATATATATATATATATATATATATATATATATAGAGAGAGAGAGAGAGAGAGAGAGAGAGAGAGAGAGAGAGAGAGAGAGAGAGAGAGAGAGAGAGAGAGAGAGAGCTGGATCATAGTTTTGGGAACCTAACATGGTCTTCATATTATACAATTGCACATTATACACTGACACGTGATACACATTGACACGTGATACACATTGACACATGATGCACTGATCACAACTTTCTCTAAAACAACTTACTTTACTGAAAGACATTTGTGTAAGTCGTCAATGTTCCGCCTTCAAAATGCATAAAACACGGTATTTTCAGCTAAATAAAAGCTGTCTAAACAATTTTAAAATGTGATATAGAAGATGGGTATTACAATAAATTCATTTATAAATGTAATTATTTGCTTGTAATAAGATAAAGTTGAAAACATCAGCTTCGTGCCTACTATCTGCTATATGTATGAATGAATGTATGTATGTATGTATGTATGTATGTATGTATGTATGTATGTATGTATGTATGTATCCAAAATGTATAGAAAACATGTATCCAAAACATTCTCACTATTCAGTAGTATCTACTATGTCGTCAACCCTTCTAATTCCATGCTGAATCCAATTCTTCTTAGAAACAGATTCAACGGCTACTTTATACTGTGATTGTATCATATGTCCTAAAAAAAATTAACATGTTTATTGTAAGAACTGAACAATATTTTCAAAATTGATCCAGGTGTAAAAACAACTCTCCAAAGAGCATTAAGTAACTAAGGGCTTTTCTGTTTTAGCTCTTAAGGTAGTCTACCATAAACAAGTGGAAATTAGTAATATTTTGGAAAGATGTCCCTGAGACGTGTTTCCATGTGCAGTTGTATGTAAGTCGTGCACTCCAGGTGATTTTATTTGCTTCTGCAAATGAAGATACATCATTGTTACGACTCCAATATTATTCCACATAAAGTTATAAAATTCATTGTTAATTTCGATAGATTATGTTATGGATATAGCAAGAATAGACACAGATGGCTTATTTTAGATAATGATGAACTTTTTTTATTACTGTGATTTCACGAAATGGTGTGATGGGTCTTTTTCACCACTTGTTTAGTATGATTTCTTTCATTTTATTTTCTTAATTTATTTCTGCTACTTTTTCATGGTTGTTTGCACAATTATTCGAGTATTCAATTTTACTTCCAAACCAGATGACATTAATTTTATCAATATGCCGTATTGTCCAGAAAATATAGAGTAATAAAATAAAAGATCAATGGAAGACTTCAGGGATTTACTATTCCCATCCAGAGTACAAAAAAAAAAAAAAAAAAAAAAATAATCAGCTGAATTTTGAGAGATCAAGTATTCTGTATTATTGTTAGTGTTCCTTTACAAAAATACATAAATTGCATTAACAGCAGAAGCAACAACAACGAAAACAACAATACAATATAATCTTTTCAGGAGACTCTATAAGTACATGATATGTAAACAGTACAATGTTAATTTAGGACGCCATATGCTGCTGAACAACTCACTGACTACAGGTATTCCCTCTGATGCATTTTTTTCTCTCTCGTGGTTTGATGATGATTAATTAATCGATAGAGGACAAAAGAAAGGCGTATTTTGGGTAAAGTACAAAATGGCCGAGCCAAATAATGTTAGCGCACTTAATTTCGTCTTGCTATGTACATGTTTAGGGCATTTTTCTGTATTGATTCGTAAAAAAATCACGTTTTTTGTCAGCCATAATAACAATGGAGATGGATCTACTAGGGCTTGATCACATTTATTTACTTTGACGATCCGTAATCACACAGAAATTGCAAAACATCCAAGCATTCTTTCTCTCAAGTTGCAATACGCAGCATATTTGCCCAAAAAATAATATTTCATTTTTCTTGCATGCACATTTTAGTGAGGACAAAATATATGTAGATGGAAAACGTTGTTACTAACTCAGTCAAGTACTCTTAAACTAATTTTGAAACGTTTTGAACAAATACCTAGCTCAATGATTTATTTTTCTTATAAAAATCATTAGAATATCGATACTACTTATAAATTCATTACATAAAAATGGCTAAGGTCTATTTTTTACACTTTTCAACTAAAAATAATGCCCATCCACTATTTTTATTTTCGGGAGAAAAAGCTGGTTCACCTGGTTAGGAAATAAGTTTACTATCACCCATGTTAATTTTAAAAAAAGAAAGAAAACAGTAGATTTACCACCATCTTCATAAAATTCAATGGCTGCTACTTTAAATTTTTTTGACAAAGTTAGATCATTACCATTTTTGAAACTCTCGTCTATAACTATGACCTTTACAACATAACAAAAAACAAACAAAAATGCCCATAGTTCAATAGAAAAACTCACCACCATTTTCAAAAAGTCATAATTATTTTTTGCTGAAGAATCATTTAGCGTACCAAAGTGAAATAACTTATGTTGAAAGAATCATTTAGCGAACCCACTTGACATAACTTATACAACCTATTTCAAAGCAAATTTGCATATGTTATTATATTTATCAGGCAATATTGACTTGTAAATGTTGTTAAATCTGTCAGGCAATATTGACTTGTAAATATTGTTAAATCTGTCCGGCATTATTGATCTGTGGCTGAACTTTTATGACTCAAATTGGAGGTTTTCAGCCTGGGTTGGGAGGATCAATGGTATACTATATTTATCTAACGGTACAATCGAGATTACTCATTTTAGATGTGTATGTTTTCAACAAAAGTTATGTCTAGCATGATGTCGAATTTATCATATTTAAAATTTATTATATAATTTGATCAATAAGAAGTAATTAAGTGGATTTTCCATGACCTTAAGATTTCATTTTGAAACTTTTTTTTTTAAATTTCGACACATGTTTGAGATTTTGTAGTCTGGCATCTGCATCTTTTAGGCATTAATTGGTCGCACTGAATTAGAAAAATATTTATCCAGTATGGATTGGTCATATCTTGCTTGTATCATGATTATCTATCAACTTAAATTCATCGTATAATGACTCACCATTCATTATATGCAGACATTTTTCCATTTTAGTTTTGCATCTCTTTCCTTCTTTCATTGTTTTAATTTAATGATATCATCCCATACCATCCTGTAATGTTTTACACGTCACTTTTTCTCAGTTAAATATGCGTTTACTTGGTTCAACTGAAGTATTTCGTTTGCATGGACGGGTATGATGGGACATTATTTGTAATACTGAACATGTTATCCTCTTGTCAAGGAAATAATAATAATAATAATAATAATAATAATAATAATAATAATAATAATAATAATAATAATAGTAATAATAATAATAATAATAATAATAATAATAATAATAATAATAATAATAATAATAATAATAATAATAATGATGAAGATGATGATGATTATTATTATCATTATTATTAATTATTATTATTATTATTATTATTATTATTATTATTATTATTATTATTATTATTATTATTATTATTATTATTATTATTATTATTATTATTATTATTATGTTGTTGTTGTTGTTGTTGTTGTTGTTCTTCTTCTTCTTCTTCTTCGTCTTCTTCTTCTTCTTCTTCTTCTTCTTCTTCTTCTTCTTCTTCTTCTTCTTCTTCTTTGTATGATTTTGGAAGAAGTATATAATTTTATTTACGCCAGTTTCTTCTCTTGTATGACCTGCTCATAGTGAAAGGGAGGTAACTGCTTCTTGTATACTAAGTGTGAATGGTTTACATCGGTACAAAGCAAGAAAATTTCGCTTGCTATATGAGAAAGTAATACAGAGTGTAATGCATTTCCATGCGTTACGTTATAAGCCGGATACAAGCACTTTACTTCTGTTTACTGAAAAATATTATTATGTCAACACAAACATTTACACACACACGGACGCACGCACACACACATGACGTAATATGACACGGTATATTCTTTTAGTAATTTCAATCCATGGGAGTAAATGCGCTTAAAACAGACTATAAATAAACATAATGTTATGAATAGCGAATGCCATCAGTGGAATAGTTTTACATGAATCGATGTTTTAGATGAGAAATTAAAAATCATAGTTTTAATACACCGAGGTTCTTTCTTCACTGTGGATAACGCATTCGTATGTCACAAATAAGCCACGCAAATAAATGTATCAATGTTACGAATGCGACTGTTGATTATGATGGGGAGAAAGGTAAAGCTGTAAAATGTACAGAGAATGCAATGGGCAATACATTTAGGCGAAACAAATCCTCTCAGATAACTATGAAAAGGTTGGGTTTATACCATACGCATGTTCATTGCTTTTAGAAGTGTCTGCAATCATATCAAACGAACACAGATATAGTCTCCTGTTAGATGTCTTCTTTCGGATTATATGCTAGTTATCAATAGAAGACATTTTTAGATTTTTATTCAAAGCAATGTATTAGCAATTCTTTTTTCAAAGAGTATATGTTTTCCAAAGTGTGGATGATCCTTTCCTACTAATATACCGATTGCCCCAGCCAAAATTTGCAGAGTATAAAGGGGGCTATAAAAACACAAATACCTTTTCACCATATTATCGCATCGATTTTTCCGTATAATATGAGAGCGCAGACCAGAGTCTCTTTCTTTCGAATAACGAAGAACACACATCAAAGAAAAGACATTTTGTCTGCATATTTGTGATGTCAGAACAGCTCGGCGATCGTATAGTGGGAAACGTAATTAAAGTATGCAAAAAATGATAACAGGATTATATATATATATATATATATATATATATATATATATATATATATATATATATATATATATATATATATATATATAGTACAAATCTGATGGCCTGAATCGGTGGCAAACAGTGTTGCAAACAGTAGTTATATATTTATTTGATAATAGAGTTTAAAGCCTGCTGATAGATGCCACAATGAATATTAGATTAAAATGCTGCTCTGTCAGTGTAATTGAAGAGAATGATATAGCATAGAAATTAACTTTACTGCTATCTTAGAGAAATTTTAGATCACATCAGAATAAGCAGAAGTCATGTCAGTCAAATGTATTTTTGTTATACCAACCACAGTAGGTATTTCTTAGTCGTCGAAAGTTCTTGGCATCTTCTATCTGCAACGCATGAAGACACAGTTAGGAAAATGCTTGGCAAGAAGCAAACATATGCAATTTTGCCTTGTCTTTGGAGAACAAGTTTTGAGTCCGTGATCCGAAATAAATTTTGAGATTAATATAGGTGACAACGTTATAGACTACGATATCTGCATCGGAAATATGGACGGCTTCAGATACAGTCCAGACGGTTACACGGTAGACGGCAATAAAATATTGCCTCTGGAATTCAAGTGTCCATTAGTCAGAGACATCAGTAAACTGCCTGGTTATTATTTGCTGCAAGTATTAACGTGCTTAGAATTGTCAGTTATAGCATTATATGTCCTGCCTGTCGACACACTTTGTCGCAAGTACTCGCTAATCCAACTTTGAATTTATCCAGAATATGTCAAACAAATTTCAGAACAAAGACTACGACTAATGTGAGAAGGACCCGATCACTAAATCCTAATTTGGTTTAAAAACTTTGTGTACTTGATGTAAGCGTACCTGCAATAAATACTTTGTGTTTTGAAGATCTCGCTCCACTTTTCTAAAAGCTGACTGCTATAATGTTGCCACCAGATATAGTTAGAAGCAATGGATTACAAAATCGCAGTTCATGAAGCGCTTACTACAAATGCAATTGCTGTTAAAAGCGCTTAATGTCAGCGGAATTACTGTCAACCAAAACAACAAATATCGATTTTTTTTTAAAAGCAGAAAGCTCTTTTGTGATAACATTCGTAATATTCAATATGTGCATCAAATTATTCATTTTAAAGATGGATGCTAATCCAATTGAAATCTATTATATCATTTCATTTGTAATAACATTAGATATGCGTTTCTTCACTTTCTGGGTGCATTTCTTCCTCTTGTCGTATTTCTTCCTCTTGTTGTATTTCACCATCTTGAACGTCAGGCGAAACCCGCGAAGGCAACAAAGAAATCTTAGTTGAGAACAAATTACGTAGAGGTTCTTTGCTACCAAAGAAATATGCGCGCACTTTGTTGTATGGCAGTTCTCATCTATAAGGCTGGTTAAAATGTCCACCCGATATGCCCATTGTTTCAGCCTTACAAGCCTGAAATTGTTGATATTGTTAAGGCCTTCAACGCTCAACAGCGTATACTTTCGTACGATACAGTATACTTTACGTCGCTACCAAGCCCTAACAATGTTGGTTGAATATTTTCTTTATTGCGCATGTACATAATTTTCAAAACTAAAACATCCGGGTGGGATGCGCAGTATGAGTTGTCATATGGGCCTGAGTCAAATAACGCTAAGTGTCATATTAATCAGTGTCTTTGCACTTCATTCAGTGATAATATGATTCTAATGTCGCTTCAAACAAGTTCAGGAATCACATCTAGCTCAAGCTGCAGGATTTATAAGTCTCGTTAGTGTTAAGAGAATCTGGTTCCTAATTTTCTTTACCAGGCAAATTCATCACCTGCAATACAGTTTCTACGTCATCATAGTGACAGTTTTCTGTACTGTCATCGCTATTGTTTTAGTACGGCTAGTTGACACCTTATCCTTACAAAAACTGTTGACCGAGTCCTAGTAATTAATCCCATCCTTCTTACGTTTTCTCTCATATTAATGATTTAAAAATCTTGCTTACACTAGCATCTATCTCGAGCATTCTGATGATGCTACCCCTTGAAGTCTACTTTTGTTTGTGATATTCGATGACAGCGTTGGAACTAGCTACGATGTCGTAGCTTCAACTTGTTTTGTTGTGATCCCATATCATGTAATGGAGCAAAAAAAAAAAAATCCTCACTAAAGTCAGAAACAAAAATAGTTTAGAAATCTACTAAATAGGTATAATCATTTTGTCAAAAAAAGTTTGTCTTATTTTGGGGTCATTAAGCCCTTACATGGTAAAATAAATTTGCAGATTTGCTAATCTCACCGTGTCCACCATGACAGATAACGCGAGACTCTCGCCGTGACCCATTTTCTACATAAGGCATGTCAGTCTATATATGGATATTCTACGCTATGGTATTAGTTGTTGAATGACATAACGCGAGAAGATGGAGAATGGATACTTGCAATAAATTGCGGAATACGGTTTTGTTGAGAAAATAATTGCTTCTTGGTGGAATTTCAAAGTCACCGGTAAATCGTATTTACTTGTAATACGCAGAATTTTCGACTCATACCGCGCCATATTTTTTTTTTTACTACGATCTGTTTACGTTTCCAAATAAGGCATTAACGTCCTTATATGGCACACAAACAAATGAGGCTGAGAACGGAAGTAGGCATTATCTGAAATAATATGGCGGACGATCAAAACGAAAATATCGGATAAGAAAGGTAAACGAGATTTTACCACTATTTCTACAATGATTTGCGATAATTCCAGTATTAAATAATAGGACTACTCAATTTATTTTATAATATATCAAAGAACATGTTTACATTTTTTTATATTAGGCTAAAAAAAAGATCCGGGTGTGATTCACATCCGGTTGCGCGAGTAACACACATAAACTTATTTTAGTGCCGTGTCCACAAAGTAGGACTAAGGTACTAATATTATTACTACATTGAAACGTGCCCAGTAAAAAAGATATGTATTTGATATTAACGTATCTTTTTTTCTGCAGTATGTTTATTTTTCATAGCGCCCACCATTTTTCATTACTGAGATCTTCACGTCTTCCCATACTTTGCTAACCTCAAATGCTTTTGCATTAATATTACATGAAATTCCAAATCCTTCTGGCGTTTGAATAAGTTATTGGACCGTATGCAGCCACATATATTCTCCGTACAAACGCAGGACACAGTGGTTTGGCTTCTACCAGCTCTTATATAATTCCAGTATACCTATTGGTCGCAGATAGAGTATTATCTAATACATCGCTCCTAGAACTACATTTTGTATCTGCATATTTATTATTCACCGCGTCTGTGGTGCTAGTTGGAATCGGTTGGCCTTTAATGTAATAGGAGAGTAGCTGCCATCTGCTAGCCTACCACGATAAATTGCTTGGTATATAACGACATGTCATTGAAGTAACATTATTTAGTTCATCATTAAGACTATAAAGCAGAAAGATAGTAGGTGAATTATGCACAGTACAATTGCCCAGAGATTTATAATAACAATGCGTACACGTTACCTCTGTATTACCTGCTCGTCAGCCATGTATTTTTCACCTTGATATTGCTAGCCATGCTTCTACCAAATGGCGGCTACAAAACGTATGCCGACATCAGCATGTAATTGCAAATTATGCTTAACGATAAAGTTTGTCCTGTAGAAAGTACGCGATATTGAGAAAAAAAAGTGTTCACATTTGTATCAAAACGTTTGCTCTCACGTATTGGTCCTTACATTCTTTATAGGCCAAATCTATATTGTCTATCTGCGCGGACATATTTGTTTCTGCGTAGACATATTGCTTAGTCCTGTCATGGTTTCACCGGAACATGGTACGCGCCTGTTAAGATCCATATCAGACATTGTTGACGAAGCACTTGAGTTGCTGCATTTAAGCATTTATGTCGCATATCAATATATGTTAAATGTTTCTTGCAAATAAGTGACGTGTCAAAATTTGTGAGGCTAGATAAATCTCAGCAATCATTTGTAGCATTAGTGGCAGCGCAATCTTTCCTATGCATATCTCTTCAGTGAGCGTGACATTGATTTGCTTTATGAGCATGCCGCACCATGAACGGCCAAGCTAATTTACATCGTGTTCGCTGTGATAGAGTTGAGAAAGTACTTAGTATATGACATTGACTATTATAAAATTAAGAAGAAATATTGCAACTAAGCCTGCCTGATACTTACAGACTCCGACACGTTCTGTTTATGACGACTTGTTTGCGATGCATGATTAATTTTATTTTTCTGGTTGCTCACAAGAAAGTAAATAATCCACTGAAGAAAACAATAGCTCTCTGCACTAAGAAATAAAATGCATTTGCTGAAGGTACTGCTTGATTCTGATATTTGTGCTAAAGGTATCAAGAAAAAAATTGTCAAGATTGTTCTTTTACACGCTAATTTTTTGAAGGCTCTATCTTGAGACATACAATTTATCAAAATGACTTCAGTCAGATAGGATCACAATGTCATACGTTCAATGACACTAAATAAAATAGGTCTCTCTGGCTATAATAATGAAAGATTCATCCTTGACCATGGTGTCAACAAATTTGCTTGATCACTGTTGAACCAAATCTGATGATATGGCACCAGATGTTCTTGCTGCGTTGAGATGATTAATAAAAATGACTACGCTACCACCATACAAAATATACAAAACAAATTGTAATGACACCATATGCAGAGTGAAGATTATCATGTCCTTGGTGACATTTAAATAGGTTGTATTTATCGAGCAAGTACGGCAGTAGAATATTGAACCGTGATTTGTGCTTAGCAATTATCCTGCTTTTTGCCATCGAAGAAAATATTTGTTGGGTCTAAGTTGTAGTTAAAATGAATAGGATCGCCAATATTAGCTCTTTTACGATTTCTTAATGAATTAACCATCTCAAAATTTTCTAAGCAAAGTTTGCTTTGTCGCCATATGAGTGATTTAGGACGAGGAAAACTTGAATAATACAGCACCAGCACTCAAAGAAGAACCTTCGTGCCTTCACATCCCATAGTCCGGTGTCAGCGTCAGTCGTGCCTTCACATCCCTTGGTCCGAATTCAGCGCCAGTCGTGCCTTCACATCCCTTGGTCCGAATTCAGCGCCAGAGGCTCTGATATTAATATAACCCATATTGTCTGATTCTTTTGTAAGAACACGCTTGAATCTTCTGTGTTTTATTTCACTAAGCTCATCGCCGTCATTATTGTTGTAGATCAGGTGTGTTCTCCAAGCCGTATGTATAATATAGATTTTAAATGTACTTTGGATACCAGGCAAGTTAGCAAAGAAAAGTACGATGAATATAATACAATACAGCAAAATAAATAAATAAATAAATAAATAAATAAATAAATAAATAAATAGACCAAAAACAAAACATTACAAAATAAAAAAACAACCCAACTTTGTTCAGCTTCACTGAAAGAAAACTCACACCAGGAGTTGCAAATTGGTGGGTAAGATTTCCTTCTTATCACGTTGTAATCAAATAGGGTAAAAGGCCTGTTAGCACCTAAGGAATCATCGGCTCGGAACACAGAATCAAAACCATCTTGTTCTCCGGAATCGATATTGGTGTGCGAACTGTCTTTTTATGTTTTTCAACTTCGCCCGGATATTATTCATCTGCCTAGTGACCGCGCCTAGGTTTGATGTTATCCAATGTTATCTTTGAAGTGGTTTATAATGATATCGTGTGGCTTGGTTCCATACCTGCATTTAAAATAAAGCGACTTGTGCTTAGTACCTTCTGGTACCTTCTCATGCTGGACACTACTATGAGACTCACCGTAGTTATTCGGATTCTGAGACAGAATTTTATGCCATAGCCTGTGTCTGATATCTCCTTGGTCATTTGCTTCATGCAGATTATAGGTAGGGTACTCTCTCCATGCAATGATATATAAGGAAGATTTCATTGTCTAATAGCAAAATCATTTCGTTTTATATAAAATAAATATTTTTTAGATTATTATTAATCCTTAAACTATCGTTTCACCTTGAATTCAAATTAATATTTAACTACCATGTTCCACCTCGCCAAGCCATTAGTATTGTGTGAATCATTATATAAATGTCATTATGCTATACAAGGTATTCAGTTTTGTGCAAAACTTAATATAATCACAAGCAGATATCATTTATGTATGTTTCAAGTAGTAGTATTGTTTTTAATATTAATAAAATGCTTACGTTTCCCAATATTGAGCTCGCCGATATTGTACGATAACACATTTTTGCAGACCGCATTTCTTTCCTTTTATGTGTGCTTATGATGTTATAGCGGCGTCATCATTTTCATAAATTACGAAAACATAAAAGAGTGACCTTACTACTGTTTTCATATCCCCATTTATTTATACTACTGCTCTGTCTCAATCTTGATTGTTGTTTCTTTCTGTGTATTTTCAGCAGTTAAAAATGTATTATATTCACTGGTTGCAACATTTTAATTAATTCAGCAAAGTATTCAAGTTAATAATACAGTTTCCATTTGACATGATGCTTTTATTTAATTTTGATAGTTCATCATTATGCTTTCATTTGATTTTGACAGTGCGTCATTTTTAGTTGGTTTTCTTTATGTAGGTCTCCGTGCGTGTGTTTTAGAAGATTTTATTAACTGCGCCGGACTGGATTAAGTTAATGATGACGCTGTTTGATTGGTCACTGGTAAATGTCATAGTGTCAAGTCTACAGACGACATTAGTGCCAGTGTATATCTTATCGATCTTGCATTAAAAGAAGGCAAATAGCCCATGGCAATTCTCCTTTAAACAAGATCCATATGACCATGGTAGTTCTAAATGAACAGGAACCAGATGGCCCATTGTAATTCTCCATTAACAGAAGGCAAATGACACATGGCAAGTTTCCAAGAACAGGAGGTAGGTGGCCCAGGTTAATTTATATATTAAGCGGATTCAAATGGCAAATGGTAATTTTTCATTACCTCGAGCGAAATGACTCATGGTAAATTTATAATAACAGGAGGCGTACAGACCATGAAAATTTTCCATTACCATGAAACTGAAAGCCCAAGGCAATTTTCTATTAACAGGGGTCAGATAGATCATGGTAATTGTCCACTAACAGTTGTCAGATAGCTCCTGGTAATTTTCATTCAGTGGGATCAGATAGCTCATGGTAATTTTCCATTAACAGGGGTTAGATAGCTCATGGTGATTTTCCATTAACAGGGGTCAGATAGCTCATGGTAATTTTTCATTAACAGGGGCCAGATAGCTGATGGTAATTTTCCATTTACAGGGGCCAGATAGCTCATGGTAATTTTCCATTAACAGGGGGTCAGATAGCTCATGGTAATTTTCCATTCAGTGGGATCAGATAGCTCATGGTAATTTTCCATTGACAGAAGTCAGAATCCCGTGGTTATTTTCCATTAACACTAGGATGATTCACGATAAATTCTGCATTAACAAGAGGCAAATATCCCAAAGTAATTTTCTATTAACAGGAAGCAGATGGCGATGTTAATTTGAACAAACGAAAGTCATGCGAGTATCTTTTTTATTTTACCAATTCTTGAAAAGCAACTCTAAATGTAGTAAAATTAAAAGAAGGTGATTACAGATAAATCCTTCGCAATAGGCAACATTGATAAAGAAGTTGTGTCTGTGGAAAAGAAAACAACTCAATTAAATGGCGGTACTTAGAAAATGTATTGCAACAGGAAAAGAAAGAAGCATTGACAAAATCCCTTATTTAAACTTTATATCACCAGGTCTACTACAGAAATCTTCATGGTGCTTATCGCAGTTTTCTTTGATTTGCTATTTATGACTGCATTAGAAGACATTTTTGTGATTGTTTTTGCTCATCCGTCCATGTATTCTTCATAATGTGACTTAATCCTGTACTGATTGAAGAAGACTGATTATATCTTTGTGCAATGTGTTAATTTGATATAATACATTAAGGACGGTGAATTTAATGCCAACGAAGGTTTCTTATCCAAGATAAGTAATCAATTCATGATATTTCTTAGGTAAGCACGTGAAAGTATTGCACAGCGTATGTACATCAGGAGCTTAACACGAACAGGTCATAGGGGAGTAAACCCATTCTCTTTAAGCTGCTTTATATATATTTGATTTGCCTCCCTTGTAAGGTGCTACACAGATAGTCTTTGAAAATTTGCAATTGGTATTTAATTCAGAGTCGAAATGTTTTAGAAATCAATGTTCATTATGTTAAAATTTTTAAATATTTGTGTGCTTTCCGGCTACTGTTAATAAACTCAAAAATTTCTTGGATATACTTACTACTCCTATGTATTTAAGTGGCGATGGGTAATGCAAACTCATATCTTTTTTACAATCAGACCACTAAAACCTTATTTTGGGTAAAGTACAGACTAAATTAATAAAGTAAACAGAAAACTACAATTTATTTTGACATGCCATTCATACATTTATGACGTTTCTGTGTTGACTCTAAAAAAAAAATCGTGAGTTTTGTCAGCAGTGATAACAATGGATATTAAGTGCATGCGCTGGATCAATTTCCTTCATTCTGATCATCCCAGAATGAGGTGGAAATGACAAAGCGTCAAAGCTATATTTCTCTCAGGTTGCAACACGCATCATTTCTAGCAAACACATTAATTTCTCATTTTTCATGCGCGTACGTCAACTATACCCACTACAATATTTTTGCAGCAAAAGTAAATCTAGAAAACGATATTCCCGGCTCAGAAGGTCAGTATAAACGTGATTCAGGATTTTAATATTTTTAACAAACCTTCTAGCTCGCCACCCTAGCTCAATCAATCGGTTTTAACAACCAAAATAAGGTAAAATTGAACAGAATAATGATTAACCCATTGACCGAACATATTTAATGACGTTATCTCAACTTTAGCAGGATTTCTTTACCACAGTTTCTTTTTTTTTCAGACGTTATCTTGCCACTTTTCATAATAAACTTAATGCCAAGGTTTTCGTAATGAATTAAATTCATTCATATTGTTTGCACGAATGGTTTCCATGCGACTACTTCAGTTTGGCATAACCCTTGTTGAGTGAGGTCCCAGTCTAAATCTGACATTTTTCTTTACATAAAAGTAACATGTAGCATCATAAAGACGCATTTAGGCTGTAACATTTAGCAACATTAAAATATTCACTATCAAAGTCAAAAGGAACTAAGCAGCATTCTTACTGCCATCGCTCAACAAGTAGTCGAATTTAACTAGTGATGTGAAATTTAATCTGCCAAAGAACAACTATGACTTTATTCGACTACGAAAGGATTGAAGGTGCTCTATAGATGTGCATATTAAGCAGTGTTAGAATCTTGGTCCATCTCACGCGCCATAAGCCAGGAGATGAGCTTGTGGATTCTGGATTATTACACTCTTAGCAGTAAGTTAATTAGCTCCCTTGGATAGGTGGCGCTGTAATTAATTATTTTACTTCGGTTACTATTCTTAATCGTCATTGATTAATTGGTCCAAAGATCTGTGTAACATTCCAAATTTTACACAATGATTTTTACAATTATTTAGTTTCGACAATAAAGGCCAAGCGACATTCAGAGTGAAGCATTTTTTTTTTCAAGATCGGCACGCTCGTCCACAATGTTGAATATAGCAATGCTTCAAAGAATGTTCATATTGTTTTGTGAGAGATAAAGTGATGCCATCCATTACAAACATAATCGGAAGGACAACCAAGATTGTAATGTATGGGTCATTCTTGCTAAAATCACCGGAAATATGAATTCTATATTAAATCTAATTTTTCAGAAATATCCCAATCAGTCTCAAAAGCCTGTACTTTTTTGTTGTACTATATAAATATCCATACGTTCCAAGATAGAAAGATACGCAAGAAGAGTGTTAAAATTATTTTTATAATTAAAGTGCTATCATGATTGTGGATTCGTTTGGCAAATGAAGACTATCTGAATTCAGTAAAAATAATTTCACTTTTGGAGTTGTTTTTTTTAAAAATTATATATATATATATATATATATATATATATATATATATATATATATATATATATATATATATATATATATATTAGTCCTCAAAAAAGAGAAAGATCACACGAACTTAGAACCAAAGCAAAGAAAGAAAAAGGAGTGAAAGAAACACCTTTGATGTTTGAGATGTTTGCTGAAGGAATTTATTGTTTTACACAGTTGAAAAACAAAGGCTGGTTCAAATGAAAATGAAAGAAGAATTGATACAGACCTGAATAAATTTATGTTTGACATACTCTAATGATATCCAGATAATTCAAGAAAATCTTTGAAAAAATGTTCTTAAACTGAATTGGCCTTTATATTAAAGTTTTAAAAAAATGTAATATTTATGTATTTAAAAATCAAAACTAATCAAAACAAATATAAACAAAAAAGAAAGGGAGAGTGGCGGGTTGCAAACTGTACTAAATTAATGTTTCATATATTTGAAAATAAACATTAATTTTAAAGGAGGTTTTTGAATTAGCCCTAATGATGTAAACGCATTTGTTTTCTCTCTCTTTTTTCTTTCATATTTGGAAGGTGGAAAAGAAACAAATGATGGTTGTGTACACTGTTTGTAATGATCATTGATTTTGCATATGTAAACGCAGAAGAACAGCTAGCCCTCTGGAATCGAAAAATCAATAATGGATTTCATACTCTATGTTTTATGAGGCTGATATTCTTATTTCTGTGGGTTGTTTCTGTTACCTTCAAAAGGCCAAATCTATGTTCAATTTTCACTAACGGAAGCACGACACCATCTAACAGTAAATCGAATTTATTAATGGCTAGAAATATATCCAAATGCGTGTTTGTTACTATATACTTACCTAATGGACCCCATCTACACACCTATAATGCAAACTATAAGTATCATTACTGATGCAATTAGTTTCATCTACAGGAACGCAGGAGCTAACGATAAAACAGATTTGTGTGTGTAAAATAATCAGGATTATACTAAAGTTTGTCTAGTAATAGAACTACAATTATCAGCATCCTTTGTGGGTGTAATGCAAATGGAATCGTGGAGGCTATTGTAAAACAATATTAGATGTCGTTATTGTTCTATAATGAAAATCAACACAATCGTAAACTGTAATATTCAATATTATAGTAATGGTTTCTAGTAATATCAAAAGATCCCTAATATTATAAAATCTTTTGCAAACGTAAATTAGAATACAGGTTAAATTCTATCGGGTATTAGTCAGGACTCCCAAGTAGAAAATGATGCATGCTGCTAACAATCTTGTTATAATTCTGTATGAGAGAGAGAGAGAGAGAGAGAGAGAGAGAGAGAGAGAGAGAGAGAGAGAGAGAGAGAGAGAGAGAGAGAGAGAGAGAGAGAGAGAGAGAGAGAGAGAGAGAGAGAGAGAGAGAGAGAGAGAGAGAGAGAGAGAGAGAGATAAAAGGCCTTTCCGTTAAGGATTATTGTCATCTCACCTTTGTCTGCTTGGGATCGAGCCTTGGGCTTGCCCATTACGGGTACGCGAGAAAGCCTGCAGTATCTTTCCGTGGTTAAGGTGGTTCTTCCCAGGGTTTCTGGGTTCTGCTCCCATCAGTTTTACTGGCCGCCACGTGTAGACTTAATTTTGGTACATAATTTACCGCATAAGAACAACAACAACAAATTGATACCAGATGCAAACATGTCATCTATAATGGTTTATGGGTTAATGTGCTGGACTCGCTACCAGATTTATACGATTTCATACCTTTGGATCAACCACTGTAGGTTGCCTTGGTGTGTTGCTATGCCGTAAACACCAAACTGTCAACAAATTACTTCATGTGTTGCTATGCCATAAACTCTAAACTGCAAACCAATCCCGTAAAAAAAATCCCGTAAACAAATCCCCCCGTCATTGGAAAGCCTAATTAACAGTACTTGAAAGTCTTCTGCTATGCAACTAAATGTCGTTCGTGTTTCATACTACAACTATTTTGTCTGTGATAAATTTGTATTTCCGGTTATGACAATGAAAAACGAAAAATAAAATACATATAGTTAAACAAAAATATAACACAATATTTTCTATACGCATAACCATCTGAAAGTAGAGTCACAGAATAGTCCATCCACCCCATTCTCTTGTCATCTACATTGAACACTCAGAAAGAAAGAGTTATTCTAACTTAGACGGCGCAATTATTAGTTCAAATATGGTAGCGTATAAATGAATACTACTTCAAGATGATCTTATAAACCTTGGAATGACTACTCCACAACAACCAAGTCCACACATCACAAACAACGTTACATAGCTGATTTAGCTGGCTTGTAATCCGTAGAAGGTTATTAAACCGTATATTTTCATAGAAATGTTTAAATAAAATATTTCAACAAGAATGCATTGGTGCATCGCATTAATTTACTACAGTATACGGACTATTCTTCCAAGTAAAAACAGAAGATCCAAAACCATAGATCTAATCACAATAAAATAAAAATGTATACAAAATAGGTGTTTATCTCGAGATACAAACATCTTAGTTTTAAGTGAATCAGCATGCATCGAAATCGCAGCATAGTTTAGGATTTCGATGTGTAACCTTCATTTAAAGGTTTGGAGACCATTAAAAAGGTTACAGTGAACCATTGTTTGTTAAAATGTAATGGTCTGTTTAATACTCAGATTTCCAAAGGTCAAGGTTAATCATTACTCAGGTGAAAGAGTGAGTCTTGGCAGAACAACTGCGGCTTCTTAGCATTAAGAAATACTATGATTCACGCTAGATAAATTTTGATTCTTACTCTAACGAGATTCTATCCCAGGTCTGCGTATAAACGGCACTCATTGCATTGGCTGCACCAGGCCATATACCATCAAGATTATGACAACATCACCCCAAAAAAGGGGTGCGACAAAGTCGTTATTATATGTACTCGTACGTAGCAGTCATACTCGCATGTCGACCTAGTAATTAATTTTTATCTGACTACACCGTCCTTCTGGATTCTTACGACATGATTTAAGGTATGTATAATTAATTACAGAAAATTACACCAAACAGAACGAAAAGTGCTGTCCCTGGCGATGGGTGAGTTTATATGGGATCGAATCAATCTAACGGATATGATATTAATTGTATTAAATATTAATTCTGCCATGCATTATTTAGCAATCGCCTGTAGAATCCATGGATATGTATGTATGTATGTATGTATGTATGTATGTATGTATGTATGTATGTATGTATGTATGTATGTATGTATGTATGTATGTATGTATGTATGTATGTATGTATGTATGTATGTATGTAGGTAGGTAGGTAGGTAGGTAGGTAGGTAGGTAGGTAGGTAGGTAGGTAGGTATGTATGTATGTATGTATGTATGTATGTATGTATGTATGTATGTATGTATGTATGTATGTATGTATGTATTCATTGAAAACTGCGTTTTTTGTATTTTGACAATAGTGAATAAGCCATTTGATTGTAACTTGAATCATGATAAATCTGTTATAGTTTCTCTATAACATTCATCGCTCAGGTGGCCTAGTGGTTAGAGCGCTCGCCTGCAATGGGGTAGTTCGTTGGTTCTATCCCCGGCCGAGTCATACCAAAGACTTTGTCCTTTTTCATCGGGTGTAGGAGTGGGTGGGATTTGTCACTATATAAATGCTGTTTCTGTTGTTGACTTTGATACAAATAACACTTGTGCCTGTCCTCGTCAGGTGTCGGGTGTATATAACACTAAAAGGTTAAGCGTGGATTTTCGTACGTGCAACAACGCTAAACTATAAGGTCTGTATATATATTAAATGGATATTATATATTTTCAACAACGCTAAACTATCGGATCTTTGTGTACGGTAAATGGATATAGTACATTTGCAACAAAGCCAAATTTAATTGTTGTGTATATTCAGTAATAAATAAACATACACTCCATTGGACCATGCTTCTCTCATAATTTGATATCCAAAATCAAGGAGAAAACCGTTTTTTATTTCTCACTTTCGTCTAAAACTTTCCATATTTCAGCTACTTATATAGTCCGATGAACTCTCAGTGACGAATGATGGAAATCGATTACGGCCACAGTCTCCCCATCCCCCAATAAAATGATGCGAAACAGCTATAATATTTTCTAAAGCTCTCAAGGGGCCATTAAGTGTAAAACAAAAAAATCTTATATTCCAAAAAATCATCTGAAAGATATTGTTTTTAAACATCATTGGGTTCCATTAAGCACAGATCTTATATATGTTTAATCGCTTTTTTTTAGCCATGTCATTTCTTCCTCGAACTAAACTATTCGGCCATTTTTCACATGTTTACGAATTAATCCGATGTTGATTGGTGTCATTCGTAGGTGAACGGATTTCAATCGAAAATTGCTATAAAAGATTTGATGACGTCATCTTTGTAAACATAAGAAAATAACACAACACTATGTTGGATTGTCTTGAGACTAAGTTCACGCTCCATTGTATATTCCAGCTCCCCAGCTGATTATCTATGTTCATTCGAGTCTTATTTTTATATATAATACACGCCTTTTCTTCTCAGATACGCCCTGAAAGAGGGGGCATGCTTCTTGATTCATTCTAAATTCAATGTGTACGAATGTTGTTTTTTTTTATTACTAACAGAATTTATCGAATATATAACGTCACTGCTTTTGGAGCACTCCGGAAAAAGACGAGAATTACGAGCGACTTAATTATCTGAATTAACTTTTGGCATCTCTTAACTCTAAAATGAATATGCGAAAATCGTTTAGACCTAACAACTTGACTATTGCAAAGAACGGTTTATGTCAGATAGTTTTTTTTAACAAATAATTTCCTTCTGTCGAAACTTTATTAAGATTGGAAGAATGGATGGTGTAATTTATGATGAAATGCGGCATGGACCGTAAAGTAAGATTTCGTCACAGCCAGATGTTTTAATTATGATCTGGAAACCATTAAAATGCACCAGCTACCGGAAGACACACAAGAGGTTCAATCGCTACCCCTTCCACGAATATTTTTAAATCCGCCCAAATCTACAATCAATATTCCATTATGCTGACATACAAAACTATATTACTACTACTACTACTACTACTACTACTACTACTACTACTACTACTACTACTACTACTACTAATAATAATAATAATAATAATAATAATAATAATAATGATGATGATGATGATGATGATGATGATGATGATGATGATGATGATGATGATGATGATGATGATGATGATGATGATGATGATGATGATGATGATGAAAACAACAACAAAAATAATAATAATAACTTTAATAATAATAATAATAATAATAATAATAATAATAATAATAATAATAATAATAATAATAATAATAATAATAATAATAATAATTTCAGGAATAGTAATAATAATACAATAATAATATTAAAAATAACAATAATAGTAATGATAATTTTAACAACAATCATATATCTCAAACTGCGTTTTGTGCTGAAGTGTAAATTCACTGTGTGCGCTTTCATTTTAGAAACTATTAAATCTCACTTTGGTTGCGGAATTTGGTAGGTTTGAGGTTCTATATTAACTCCCTAAACCTTTCAAACAATATGTCCATTTAAATTTCCATATGGTTTCCTGAAACATGCGCATGAGGTACAGAAATTTGTGACCATAAAGGTACACATATTAGCTTTTGATTTGTTACATTAAAAATGACAAATAGAACAAAATTAAACAGTCCTTCACTCATTTCGTCATTAGGAGTTCCTTGGTTTGTCTATGGTAATATCTGGTGCCGCCGCTTCAAGCTTGCGAGTCACTTAGAGGACCTCGTTATTTTTCTACCAAAATCCATCTTGAGAATATTTCGATGTAGTGATACAGAGTAAAAAGGGGTGGAGCGGAATAAGGAGGGGAGGGGAGGGAAGGGGAGGTGATGGGGGAAAAACATTAAAATGGCAGAGAGCTCAGATCAAGTACAAACAGGAAAAATCGAACAATGTCAAAAGCATTATGTTACCTTTATGAAATTATTTGCACAAAATCAGTAGAAAAAGTTCTCAGACGTGTTCATGACGTTAGAAAAAAATCGGGTATTGTGTCATCCAAAACCAAATCATTTCAGTCGAGTCGCCATACGGAACGATACATTAATGTGACATGCGCATAGTGTTATTTGATAAATACTGAGCAAGAATGGGTAATGGCTAATACTGTAGTATTTTCGAAGTGCCTTTTCAGTCATTGGTGGAAAGGCCTGAGTGTTTTCTGATTTGCGTGCGAGGTGTCCCCATACATTTAGTTTTCTATTGGGTAAAAATGAACATTGTGTGCTCATAGATTACGACTTATATCTGGAGACATGAGCTTTGTTCATTTTGTTTACCGTAAGCAGAACATGTATTGGCCAGACAATATGTATCCGCTTGAGGTATATTGTAACTTCTAATTTTTAAGTCGGAAACTATATAATTTTAATTGTGACAAGGACTGTCCTTATTCCCGAGTCGCCACATCATTACAAGATAATAAGTCTACACAGCTTCCAATTCAGTTTAAATTCATAAAATTTTCTTAAATAATATTAGATGGTAGATGCCAGACTACTGTCTGTTGTATGAAAATTGTTTCTGTTTATTTTCTATAGTATCTTTAGGGTTGTGAATGTAGTTTACTACGATACTTATAGGTTTCTGCATTTTTATGGGAAAATATGAACAAGTTTTTTGAATGGATATACTGCATATTTTCCCACACAACTGTGTATCGTTTCGGCTTGTTCAAAGTAACATAAAAGAAAGAACTAAGACAAAAAGCTTTGTAAATGTTAACAAAGATTTATTTTCTTAGAAAACATGAAAGAATGTAAATATGTTAAACAAGACATACGGTTTACAGAAATGATACAAATTGTTTGTTCAAAATAAGATATATAGGTCATGTAAAAAGTTTTAAACACAGTCTAAAGTTCATTTCTGGTTCAAAATGGCCGATGACGACGTCAGAAGAAGGCTAACAGAAAATTCCAGAATTAGCACAATAAAACACGGTTTGTGTTGTCCCATTCCAATTTATAATATTTTCGGAAAATGTCTTTCTCAAAATCAGTAATGTTGTTTTCCAGGAAAACAATTATTCAGAAGAAACGAATTAAAATTAGCTCCTCAAGCAAGACATGTTGTTCTACGTAGACAACTTCATCTAGCACAAAATACCTTTTTTTTAATGTAATATAAGTTGTTTAACTCTACGATATTGCAATAAACTGACTTTACGACTCTACGACTGTGTATGACTCGACTACAACTGTCTGTCCGTGACTCTGAACGTCTTACAAAATACCTCGGTATATAAACGAAGCTGATACGTTGTTTGAATTTTACGCGCACGAGGACGCATGCAATTTCATAATACTTCTGGACATTAGGAAAGCCTGATCAAGTATCAGCCAATCGTTTTCATAGCTATTCCTGAATGTTTATTTGTAATGAATTTGTTATCATACACAGTACATGCTCACATGAGTCACATTTACCACTAAACTAAACACGATGTTTTTCAACAACATATTAGACTGATATTAATATAATCATATTAATAAGTACATTTAATTAAATAAAATGAAATAAAAAGATTTATATAAAATTCATTTCTTAACACACGCACGCTTTAACAACAGTGTCGTAACAAATGCAGTAACCTTTTAATGATATGCTCATTTTTATTTTTGATTGGCAACCGACACTTTATACTATAATAAACGTAGAAAAAACAATTTTTGACTTTTATAAAATGCAAGTCTTTATTAATGTATCAATTCATTTATTGTTATTTTGCATCTTTAAAAATATTTCGTATGTCTCATTGTAATCATAAATCTTGAGAGCTTCTGGTGAGTAGCTATTTATAGAACAAGGGGTTTTCCACCAAAAACAAAATAGGTGGACAACAGGAGACATAATTTCCACCAATGGTAACCGATCTAAAGGTTTGAAAATTCCACATCATGATCATAATATTTATCGAAACGGGAAAAAGCATTCTGAGCAAAAACTCAATAGTCAATGAAATGACGCGATGCTCTCATGAGTAATTACATTTTATTTCTTTAAACATATTTTCTTTTTCAATATCAGTGTATGATACTTACATAGGCTATTTACAAATGATTTTAAGATAAAGTGATGCCAGGGATATACGTCCGGTGTTATTTGTCCTTCGAGTTCGAAGATGACCATGATATCAATTACAGACTTAGTTTCTGTGAGTACCTGAATAGTATGTTCTGAACGTTCTGTGATACACATAACAATATGTGCCGCTTGGATCAATCTAGGAGATGTTGAATATTGACACTGCTTGCGCTTCTGTACTGCCTCTGCCGTTTAAAGTCTGTCGCTCTAGCACGGATGATGCTTCGGCAGGTGGAGCGATCGTGTGTGCCATTCCACAACTCAAAGTTAGGAACGAATGTATTGAATGCTGAAGCGTTTATTTTCTGACCAATCTTAGACTGCGTTCCCTATTTCAGATCGCCGAAGATCTTTGGTAACCGCTCTTCTGACATCCTGGTCACGCGGCCTATCTGTCCCAAGTGTGATTTCATCAGCAGATTGTGGATACTTGGAGTACATACCTGTGTGATAACTTCAGTGTCTGGCTGGAACCTTGTCCTGCAAATTGATCCTCATCTATTTCCTCAGGCAGCTCATGCGAAAATGATCCAGCATCATAGTTTTGATCCAATTTCGCATACATGCAGCAGGGTCGGCAGCACAAAGGCTTTGCACACTTTAAGATTTATTTGTATACAGATCCCTCTGCGCTCCCACCTACTTGCGTTAGGAATTCTCGATGTATAAAACACATAACAGTTTGCTGGTGAGATAGTGAACGTGTCCAATGCCAGAATGGATATTTACTGTCATGGTAGGTTCTACATTAGGCTTTCATGGTGCAGTTTGGTGTATCATCTGTCTGCTTGACGCGGTGAGACCGAATGTCTCACAGACCCGTCAAATTAACTTCGGGTGAAACATGTTTCAAAAAAGTAAACATACGTTATTTTCACTGAGCTATACTGACGTTGCCATTTTAAGGAAAAGCGTGTTTTGCAAGATACCAGTGATGCATAGAAAACAAGTTGTAATATAAACATTGATGCGTTATGAGAATATAAATCAGTCAGGATCAAGAGAGAAGAGTGAGAAAATGCAGGCAGGCAGGAAGAAGGATTGTGTGTTTGTGTGTGACTGAATAACTCTCGCCGTGTAGGTTAGGTAGGTCGGTGACGGGTGGATTCAAAGTGCAAAAAGGTGGTGTTTGACTACAAAGACCACGCCGAGCGTTTTTGCTGGTGAAGGGTAGATTGGAAGTTTGACTACATATCTCCATAAGTTCCCACCGAGCGTTTTGGCCAGTGGAGGAAATATTGAAAATATAAACAGGAAGGCAATGATTTAGAAGAGTGAATAGAGTTAAAAAGAGTTAAATTGTGGCCATTTAGCTGCGATATCTATCTATCTATCTATCTATCTATCTATCTATCTATCTATCTATCTATCTATCTATCTATCTATCTATCTATCTATCTATCTATATATATTTATATATATGTATGAATATATATATATATATATATATATATATATATATATATATATATATATATATATATACATACATATATATACATATATATATACATACATATATATATATGTATATATATGTATGTATATATATGTATGTATATATATGTATGTATATATATGTATATATATGTATGTATATATATGTATATATATGTATGTATATATATGTATATATATGTATGTATGTGTATGTATATATATGTATGTATGTGTATGTATATATATGTATATATGTATATGTATATATGTATATATGTATATATATATACACATATATATATATATATATATATATATATATATAGATGCAATAAACTGACGACGAACAGTACGAAACTAGTAACTAACTAGCCTAAGCGCTTTCGACTCTTAATGAGTCTTTTTCAAAGGCAAATACAAAACATAGTTACGACAAACAAATAAACACAAAAACGTTGCGTTTGTAAACCTCTATATTTCTATCTTCACATTTGCTAAAACTATAAATATAACCAGCTTGTATAGACTAGTTGCGGAAACTGAAAACGTTGTATAATTCCCTAAAAGTCTACAAGCCAAAGCGACATCTATTTTTACTTTGTGTACATATGTAACGCAGATTATATCCCGGATATTTGGTTCTATACCGGTTATTCTTATAGTAAAAATTGAAGGATAAGAAGATTTAGAAAATGTTAAATTCTACTAGTGCATAGTTTTCATTTTCTAGTCTTCTTGGTTTAGACCGCTTGGTTTCAATGTTCTAAGGCGGCGTATCCAGTATGATTCCTTTTCCTTCCTGGTTTCGGAACTCCAGCTGTGGTTGTTGGCAATAGCGATAAGTATTATATCACTGAAAGTGTGGCCAGGGGAGGAGAAGTGTTCTGCGACCGGGCTTCTGTACAGCTTTTTTGTCATCCAATCAGATCTATGAAGGTTTATCCTTATGTGTAGCTTTTCAGTTTCTCCCACGTACTGAAGGCCACAGATCTTACATGTGATGAGATAAATCACATTCTCTGTTTTGCACGTTTTGTGTGGACCATGTATGTGTAGTTTTTCTTTAGTCACTGTGCTAGTGAATGTCTTGGTCTCTATCATATGTTGACAGGTTTTGCATCTTTTATCGCCACAGGGTCCAGATTGACTAGGTTGGTTTTGACTAGCGATTGTTGTTAGCTTGGCCCTGACTAGGATGTCCTTTAGGTTTTTTGGTCTCCGGTAAGCTACTACAGGTTTGTTCGGAAGTATTAGGTTTAGTATGTCTGACGATTGCACGGTTGGCCAGTGGTTTGCGATGATTTTACCTACTTTGGGATTGTCTGGGTGATAGGTCAGAATAAATGGTATCCTATCAACCTTTTCTTTCTGTCCATATCTGAGTAGGTCATCACGGTTTGTTTGTTTGGCACAAAACACCAGTATCTTCTCCCAACCAGCTGTCATCCAAAACACTGCATTAAGAACATTCCATATAGCCAGGCACTGAGGATACGCAGAATTTGCTCCGACGATGAAAGATTCCTAGAAAGGTCTGAAGAGCTGGCTAAACATTTAATTTACCGAGGCTACGACAAAGACCTGATTGCGGAGGCAATCCAAAGGGCCAAACAAACAAACCGTGATGACCTACTCAGATATGGACAGAAAGAAAAGGTTGATAGGATACCATTTATTCTGACCTATCACCCAGACAATCCCAAAGTAGGTAAAATCATCGCAAACCACTGGCCAACCGTGCAATCGTCAGACATACTAAACCTAATACTTCCGAACAAACCTGTAGTAGCTTACCGGAGACCAAAAAACCTAAAGGACATCCTAGTCAGGGCCAAGCTAACAACAATCGCTAGTCAAAACCAACCTAGTCAATCTGGACCCTGTGGCGATAAAAGATGCAAAACCTGTCAACATATGATAGAGACCAAGACATTCACTAGCACAGTGACTAAAGAAAAACTACACATACATGGTCCACACAAAACGTGCAAAACAGAGAATGTGATTTATCTCATCACATGTAAGATCTGTGGCCTTCAGTACGTGGGAGAAACTGAAAAGCTACACATAAGGATAAACCTTCATAGATCTGATTGGATGACAAAAAAGCTATACAGAAGCCCGGTCGCAGAACACTTCTCCTCCCCTGGCCACACTTTCAGTGATATAATACTTATCGCTATTGCCAACAACCACAGCTGGAGTTCCGAAACCAGGAAGGAAAAGGAATCATACTGGATACGCCGCCTTAGAACATTGAAACCAAGCGGTCTAAACCAAGAAGACTAGAAAATGAAAACTATGCACTAGTAGAATTTAACATTTTCTAAATCTTCTTATCCTTCAATTTTTACTATAAGAATAACCGGTATAGAACCAAATATCCGGGATATAATCTGCGTTACATATGTACACAAAGTAAAAATAGATGTCGCTTTGGCTTGTAGACTTTTAGGGAATTATACAACGTTTTCAGTTTCCGCAACTAGTCTATACAAGCTGGTTATATTTATAGTTTTAGCAAATGTGAAGATAGAAATATAGAGGTCTACAAACGCAACGTTTTTGTGTTTATTTGTTTGTCGTAACTATGTTTTGTATTTGCCTTTGAAAAAGACTCATTAAGAGTCGAAAGCGCTTAGGCTAGTTAGTTACTAGTTTCGTACTGTTCGTCGTCAGTTTATTGCATCTATTTTAATTAATCCCTGACAGACGTGATCCCTTGGTGGATCCAGTACGCTTGAGAGGGTTGTTATTCGCCATATGATTTGTATTCTTTATATATATATATATATATATATATATATATATATATATATATATATATATATATATATATATATATATATATATATATATATATATATATATATATATATATATATATATATACATCATCATTATCATAATTGGCAGCCCAATCTCGGGAGACCATATGAATAGCCCCCTTAGAGTGTTGTTTGTGTCTAGGGTATCGTCTGTTGTGGCTGTGCAGGCCAATGCGCGAGTGACTATACCTATTGCATTTGGAGCAGACGTACAGGGAAGTCTGAGTTGCTTGGTTTGCTGCTGCACGCTTCTTTCTTTCGTGTTTCTCTGCGACCTGCTGGACTCTCCTTCCATCAGCGACCTCTATGCCCTTGCTGATCGTCAATCGTCAATCTCCAGGTGCCTCGGACTGTACTTCCTATCTGTCTGATGAAATATCACATGCCTTCATGTCTCTCTTGCACACATTCCTGAAGCTTAGTGATAGACGGCCGAGTCTTCTGGTCCCAGTGGCTAACTGGCTATATAGAATTCCCTTTGACAGCCTCCAATCCTCCATGCGTCGGACGTATCCCAGCCATCGAAGGCGGTGTTTGCTCAGCAGTGAGTTCATGCTTGGGATACTTGCACGTTGAAGGTCACGTTGTATGGGATGTGATCTTGCCAGATAATTTGTTACGAATATGTAATTTCACTGCTTGTGTGTTAGTTTAAAAAATATTGTTTTATTATTTTATTTCATTTGTGTTTAATAAAATTTTATTTTAGTGAGTATTTTCGTGGGATTTGATATATTTGATAAAGTACATTCTTTTTGTACAGAACGTAAAAGTATTTCCTTAACATTGTGTTTAGCTGACCTCAAACAGACACTTGGTAAATATGAAGTTAATGATTGATCAGCATCAAGGTCTTACATTCCTCACTCGCGTAATCAGATTGTGTCATCAACGTTTTTTTTATCATTGGTTTTCAAATAAGACTATCCCCTTGGACATGCCAAGTGCCTTGTAGGAAGTAATCATTCGACCCATCAAAAATGTCGAAATGATGTTTTAGTGGTGCTAATACTCAATGTCGTTGTTTTCTAGTTTAGTCGCAAAAATAACGCCATGACAGTTCAGAGTTATTTTTGTTGTGGGTAGATGAGTTTGTTTTTTTGAGTTTTTCTATTCTTCCTGAACAAAGACATTAAGTGGAAACTATTCCAAATCCGAAATATTTTTTCGTGATTCATAAAATTCAACGTTGAACGTTTGACTGTTCTTTCGTGATACATACAATTCAACGTGGAAATTTGTGACACATCTATACTGTATTCATCTGATGTCATCATCCGCCATCTTTAAACTTTGTCGGGATTCTAACTTGGATTCATTTAGGGCATTTAAGTGATAGGACTTATATTTTTAAATTCTTAGATTAATTTCTAGATTATATTCACAAACTATAAGTCCTCTTTCACAAATTTTTCTCTTTTTCTAGGGAAATAAATTATTTTTGTTAACATTTACAAAGCTTGTTGATTTAACTCTTATTTGTTACTTTGAACGAGCTGAGATATGTGTGTGTGTGTGTGTGTGTGTGTGTCGAAACAGTCGTCAGCAAATAAGATATCAAGAGCAGTTACTTCCGGTAACTTCGTCATCACCTGTAGTCGCCTGGGAGTGAACATCCTGCCATAAGTCTGGTATCTAATGTCAATTCTAGTATCACATTCACAGAAGCCATCAGTAAGCATGGCATGGGAATGATTTAAATAACCAGCCGTCGTTCCCGATTCGAGTGAGCATGCCA
The DNA here is from genome assembly GCA_016746295.1 of Potamilus streckersoni. Classification (NCBI taxonomy): domain Eukaryota; kingdom Metazoa; phylum Mollusca; class Bivalvia; order Unionida; family Unionidae; genus Potamilus; species Potamilus streckersoni. The sequence goes on from JAEAOA010001006.1 coordinate 3,845,440, forward strand.
AAACCAGCAAGCTACATTTCACTGAGCAAACATTTTGCCATGGTCTTCCAAAGGCGTCCACAACTCAATATATAAAAGTCTTTTGTCCAATCAACATTAGTTTTGCTCCTGAAATGGCTTTTGGAGCTGACGAACTACAAACATCATATCTCTGGTCCCTAGTAAATTTTTCTGAAGCCACACTAATTTTCTGGCAGTATTCCTTTGATCACTATGGTGCTCAAGGCGATTCAGCAGAATTCAGGTACATAGTTTGCTGGCTATTGACAGTTGCAGTCATCGTGTGATGATAAACAAGTGTTATGTTGACTTCCGATTGGGAGATTCGATCAATTGTCTCTGCGCGACAGACTACTGTGGATTGAGAATGATGTTTAAGTGATCTTCGCCTCTTTGAATCATCATTTCTTTGCCAATCGGAAGCATGTCGCTTTCGGCTCCCAGTACTGGAGATGTACCTGATTAATATGACCCGTAGATTTATCTTTAAAGCGTCAAATAAATTCTTCATGTCATTTCTCTCTGTGTAGAACTGAGTCTCATCTGCGATACTGGTCAGTCAGGAGATTTTGCACTCTGCGAGTTTGCTTAGGACAGTCCATTTAATGTTTTTGAAGACCTATGTTGCCGATGTCTCTTGTTTTAAGTCCCTTTATGACAGCATCGATCCCATCAAGGTAATATTGATAATTTACGTGTCGTGGAAGCGATTGCTTTGATACAGTGAACACAGATTCTCAGAAGGATGCCCAGTTTTTCTCGTATTTCTTGGAGTTTACATAGTGTGTGTGTCCAGTTGGCTTCATGATACTCTTTCGCACACACGTTTCGCAGTCTCCTGTTTCAAGTTAAAGACATTAAAATGATTGGGCAATTTCATGCCTAGACTGATTCCAGATAGTAAGGAGATTATGAGCTTGTGTTGAGATTTGGCAGGCAGAAGAATGTATTGGTTTTTAAGATGTCAAGTTTAGCGTATTTCCTCACCAGGACGAGTCCATTGTTTTTACATTTACACTACCATTTTTTTTTTCTAATGACGTCTGATTGTGTCTGGTGATCTGTGCCAACTGTAGCATTGATGTCACCAAGTATAAGCTTTCCTGCCTTAGGTATTTCTGCACATGCTGCTTCGAAACTCGCCCATCGCCACATGGATTGCAGGGAACATCTGGTGGGAGAGGGAATTAGTGTCACGACTTGCTCGTGAGTTGGGTTTATGTCAAGAAAATGTTGCGCAGGGTAACACTCACTCTAGTCCAGGCATGTCTTAATGAAGAGGTACTCTGGATACAGGCTCGGATGCAATGGATAGTCATCAGTTCCTACTACACCTGAGCTGATGTCTTGTGCCTCTCACTCAGCTCTTGCCAACTGCTTTGTCAGCCTTGTGGTGAGCACATCTACTCGGTAGCTGTTCACTCCGGTTCAATAGCCACAGGTATTAGCATCTACTATTACTTACAGTAGCAGGCGACGCCTGACCTGACATGTCCATTAGTTATACAAAGGAGGACACATACTCTGAAAGTTACGAGAGGGGATAGGCGACATCTACCTCCACATCGTAATCATCAGGATCATCGTAATCATCATAATGTGGGCTCGACACATATATTAGAAAAAGCAACATCAGCAACCATTATAAGATAAATTTGAATTTTTAAACTGATTTTCCTTGACTGAACATGAGTTTTGAATAATTTGGGCCAGGAGTGTCTTCCAAATCGGAGGATGCATTATCAACATAGCGGAAGTAATTAATGAGGTAATTCTATAGCATCGAAAATATGATACACTACAAAAAGATATGTCAGCAATTGGGACAGCAACTATTTCATTATTTGTCAATTACTAGATTTGTGATCTTGATAGAATTCATAGCCAACTTAAGAGCTATAAACTTCTAGGATACTCGTTTGCCGAATGCTAGAGGCAACCTAAAGAATTAGCTGTTAAGGGGGCAAATATATAAATATGTAATAATGAGACCACAGTCAATTCCACAAAAGTACAGATACCTTATTCAAAATAAATTTTGAAAAATATTTTGAGCATAGCTTCTAAAATTGTAGGACTAGAGGTCCACATTTTATAGTGTCTGTATGTCTGTTTGTCTCGTGTCTCGACCTCCCTCCCTCTCCATTTACTGATAGCTTCTATATTCATTTTGAACGCACTCTGGTAAAAGAACTCTAGTTCCCATGGTATTCTTGGTAGATTTGTAGTAAAAGTACTATAGTTCCCATGGTATTCTTGGTAGACTTGCAGTAAAAGTACTCTATTTATCATGGTATTCTTGGTAGGTTTGTAGTAAAAGTACTCTAGTTCCCATGGTATTCTTGGCAGATTTGCAGGAAAAGTACTCTAGATCCCATGGTATTCTTGGTAGATTTGCAGTAAAAGTACTCTTGTTCCAATGTTATTATTGATAGATTTGCAGTAAAAGTACTCTAGTTCATATGGTATTCTTGATAGATTTGCAGTAAAAGTACTCTAGTTCCCATGGCATTCTTGGTAGATTTGCAGTAAAAGTACTCTAGTTCCCATGGTATTCTTGGTAGATTTGCAGTAAAAGTACTCTTGTTCCCATGGTATTCTTAGTAGATTTGCTGTAAAAGTGCTCTAGTTCCCATGGTATTCTTGGTAGATTTTCAGGTTCCTGGGTCTCAGATAGCGGTCTACATAAGAGACGCTGCTCATGTAGAGTTTTAAATCATGTTTGTGTATGGGTATCCTTCCTCAATGAGAGGCCTAAATCACGTTTGTGTATGGGCATTCTTCCTCCATGAGAGGTTTAAATCACGTTTGTGTATGGGTAACCTTTCTCCATGAGAGGTTTAAATCATGTTTGTGTATGGGTATCCTTCCTCAATGAGAGGCCTAAATCATGTTTGTGTATGGGCATTCTTCCTCCATGAGAGGTTTAAATCGTGTTTATTAATGGGTATCCTTCCTCAATGAGAGGCCTAAATCACGTTTGTGTATGGGTATCCTTCCTCAATGAGAGGCTTAAATCACGTTTGTGTATGGGTATCCTTACTCCATGAGAGGCCTAAGTCACGTTTGTGTATGGGTATTCTTCCTCCATGAGAGGTTTAAATCATGTTTGTGTATGGGTATCCTTCCTCCATGAGAGGTTTAAATCTTGTTTATTAATGGGTATCCTTCCTCAATGAGAGGCCTAAATCACGTTTGTGTATGGGTATCCTTCCTCAATGAGAGGCCTAAATCATGTTTGTGTATGGGTAACCTTTCTCCATGAGAGGTTTAAATCATGATTGTGACTTAGGCCTCTCATGGAGTAAGGATACCCATACACAAACGTGATTTAGGCCTCTCATTGAGGAAGGATACCCATACACAAACGTGATTTAGTCCTCTCATTGAGGAAGGATACCCATTAATAAACACGATTTAAACCTCTCATGGAGGAAGAATGCCCATACACAAACATGATTTAGGCCTCTCATTGAGGAAGGATACCCATACACAAACATGATTTAAACTTCTCATGGAGAAAGCTTACTTATACACAAACGTGATTTAAACCTCTCATGGAGGAAGAATGCCCATACACAAACGTGATTTAGGCCTCTCATTGAGGAAGGATACCCATACACAAACATGATTTAAAACTCTACATGAGCAGCGTCTCTTATGTAGACCGCTATATGAGACCCAGGAACCTGATAATCTACCAAGAATACCATGGGAACTAGAGTACTTTTACTGCAAATCTACCAAGAATACCATGGGAACTAGAGTACTTTTACTGCAAATCTACCAAGAATGCCATGGGAACTAGAGTACTTTTACTGCAAATCTATCAATAATAACATTGGAACAAGAGTACTTTCTCCATGAGAGGTTTAAATCATGTTTGTGTATGGGTAACCTTTCTCCATGAGAGGTTTAAATCACGTTTGTGTATGGATAACCTTTCTCCATGAGAGGTTTAAATCATGTTTGTGTATGGGTAACCTTTCTCCATGAGAGGTTTAAATCATGTTTGTGTATGGGTAACCTTTCTCCATGAGAGGTTTAAATCACGTTTGTGTATGGGTAACCTTTCTCCATGAGAGGTTTAAATCATGTTTGTGTATGGGTAACCTTTCTCCATGAGAGGTTTAAATCATGTTTGTGTATGGGTAACCTTCCTCCATGAGAGGGCTAAATTGCATTGGGTTGTAGTCATCTTGCTAATCAAGTGATCAACGTTTATATAGATCATTCGAAATGTTTGATAACACCACAATGGAGACGTCGTCTTCATCGGAAGGCACACCAAATAGTGATGGGACAATATGTTCATCGTCAACATGTATAAAATATATCTGACATGACGAGCTGAGAGAAGCGTTGCAGAATTTGCCATTTCTGTCACAGTGTTTGAATTTAGAATACAGGCAACAACAAATATTTATATCAAATGCATTATAGTTGAAGAATAAATTGTTTGGAACTAGATTACAAAGATATCTTATTTCGATTCTGTCAAGATCAATTAGTTTATTGTTCAGAAGATAAAAAAATAGTTTTTTTTTTATTTTAGTTTTGAAGGCATGCAGCGTGCCTGTGTTCTTGTTCGTCATTGTTTGCATTTGTTAATGTGCACGTAATTCAATTTGTAGAAGTTGATGCATGTAGTTATCTGTAGAGTTTAATCAGAAATATCAACCCACGAGTCTAATCACATGGCCAGGTTCTGACCAACGGGAATCAAAGATATATTTCCTAACAAATGCAATGGTCAATATTTGAACGGTGGATGTCACAATGTACCTTATATGTTATCCTTGCCAGGCTAAAGCATAATGGACAGTGAATGCCAGAATAATTTTTGGTACGTTATCAGTGCTAGGCTGTAGGATATCGGAAGCTATGCCATCTTTGCCAAGCTGTAGAGTATTGGACAGAGGATGCCATATTATGTCTGACATGCCATCTTTGCCAGGCTAAAGGGTATTTTATAGCGGATGCCAGACCATGTCTGACATGATATCTTAGCCAGACTGTAAAATATTGGACAGTTCTTGCCAGATCATGTCTGTCATAATATCTTTGCCAGGCTATATCATTATAATAATAATAAGGAAGACTTTGTATAGCGCTTAATTTTTTAGAAACCCTAAGCACTTTACAACATTAGGCAGCACCAAATACATAACAACATATATAATGATAAGATTACAAAAAACAAATACCATGCAATTATAAAACAATAAACATACTGAAAATATTTAAGGTAGGAAATATTATTAAGTCTATGGTTGTTCTTGCAGCTGAAATATTTAAGTTATAAGAGCGCTCTGGAATGAGATTACAGTCTTTGTGTCTAAGTTCAGTGGAAAATTCGTTCCGCGTTGATGGGTCGTCCTGGCATACACAAGAACTTTCTTTTCCATATACTTTCGTTTTTATAGTGGAAAAATGAGTAAACGATTGTCAGAAGAGGAAAGTAAGTATCTTGATGGCGTGTACACATGGATGAGGTCTGATAGGTATGTTGGACTGGAGCCTGTAAGTGAAGCGTAGCACAGAGAACACATTTTGTGTTTGATTCTGAATCGAATGGATAGCCAGTGCTGGGTACAGAGCTGGGTGATCGTGGTACTTTAATGGTGATTAATGGTGATTCGAGTAGCTGTGTTTTGAAATATTTTTAGTTTCTGGAATGGATATTGAGATGAACCAGACAGAATTGAGTTCGAACATTCTAGTATTGAAAGTACTAAGGAACGCACAAGTGTTTTAGTGGCATCAACTGAAAAATATTTGCAAATGGAGCTGGTGCGTCTCAGCTCAAGATATACAGCCTTGCATATGCTCATGACATGTTGGAGTAGTGTGAGAGTACCGTCGATGGTATCACCTATGTTTCGTACTGACTGTAGATTTAAGGTTGGTGTTGCTGATATTTATTGTTTGAGGTAAAGTATGTGACTGAGAAATTCTTTGTGTTGTAATCAGAATGGCCTCAGTTTTATCATCATTCATCTGCAGCTTGTTACATGTCATCCATGATTTCACATCAGAAATGCACCTCTCTACGCCTTGGATGATAGCATCAACTTCAGTTGGGTGGCTAGATTTGTATATTTGGGTGTCATCAGCGTACAATTGGCGAGACACTGGATTAATTATGATATATGAAACTTGATAGTGGCTGAATGTATAGAATGAAGAGAACAAGTCCAAGAACAGACTCCTGTGGAACACCACAACATAGATCATATTGGCTGGAGTGTATGTCACAGCAAGACTGTCTCAGGAATGCCAAATACATGCTGAAGATTGTGAAGTAATATATCATGGTCTTGTGTGTCAAATGTTGCAAACAAGTCAAGGAGGCTGATGACTAATCTTTCCGCTATCCAAAAGCAGAGAGAAGGTCATGGACTACTTTCAAAAGAGCAGTTTCAGTACAGTGGCAAGAGCGATATGCAGACTGTACATTTAAAAAAAGACTGAATTCAAATGAGATACAAATTAGGATAGAACAACTTTTTCTAAGATTTTTGACATGAATGGGAGATTAAAAATTGGACTGTAGTTCTTTAATCTTTGATTTCTTCAGCAGAGGCTTTACAAAGACATTTTTGAAAAATGATGGAAATTCCCCGGGGGTGAGAGAGAGAGAGAGAGAGAAAGAGAGAGAGAGAGAGAGAGAGAGAGAGAGAGAGAGAGAGAGAGAGAGAGAGAGAGAGAGAGAGAGAGAGAGAGAGAGAGAGAGAGAGAGAGAGAGAGAGAGAGAGAGAGTAATAACATCAGTTAGTGAAGGCAGTATTGGAGCTAAGTACTAAAGCAGAAGTGATGATGGAATTGGATTATGTTCACATGACTTTGATGCACTCTTCATCACGACTGTACGAACTAAATCCATAGAGACAGGTTCAAATGCTGGTAACGGTTGCCGCTGAAATTCTGTATTGTAACTGTATAGTGACGACGAGTCAACTGAAATTGTTTTGTCAAGCTTCAGGCTTATCTCTAATGGTTTTTACTTTGTCACGGAAGAAATTTGCAAACAGGTCTGGAAGATCTACTGGAGAGAAGGTGTCTGGAAGTGGTGTACATTTTTTTCCTTGTCTTATAAAACATATAAGACAGTGGACGCCAGAGGACGCCACATTAGGTCTGAACAACCGAATGTTTGAAAAGTATCGGCTTATTTTAATACTATTTCAAGCAAAATGCATGTATTACAAGTATTTCTTAGGTTTAATTTATATTTGAAGGTGCAGATCAGATTATGTCTGATTTACATGACATTTCTTATGTTTCGGATTGTTTTTCAATTGTGTTACGAGAAGATATAAGATCAACATTGTTTAGCTTACATGATATCTGACAGGGTATGTCAAATTATGTCTAATTTACCCGATATAACCTTAGATTCGGTCTAACTTCAAATGTATCTACCGAAAATGCTTTCTTTAGCTTTTTTTTTGGTTGCTTGATATATACCGGGTCTATCAAAACACGTCTGATATAACTATATATTAAGAAGGTAAAGTAATGCGTGCAACATTTCTTTAGGTAAATGATATTTGATGGTGAATGCCAAATTAATGTCTGATCTGCCTATATAAATTTAGTATGCTAAAATTTATTGCTTTGGGTAGCTCATTTTAATTAAACGCGTCTAGTTATAAAGGGGAAAAACAACACAAACGCCAATAAATTCTGAAAAAAATATAATAATTTAGGAAAAATCGTCATTGGGGGTAGTTAAGTTAAGGTCTACATGATTTTTTTGAGTTTTTACGAGTCATATATAAGTTGTAGCCTAGGTTAAATTCTAAAACTATTTCAGGCAGCGAGACTGGTTACAATTAAGTGTAACTTTCCATTATGATGATTGAGTTTTTCCAGAAAATGCTATTTCTTTCCATGTTTTGGGGTTATACATAAGTTGTAGTTTCGATCATGAAGAATAGTTTGACATGAAATTTGACATGAACTCAGCAACAAGTTTGTATTGACTGTGACCTAAATTCTCTTCAGGGTATTGATTCCTCGACATATAACAAGCTAAGAAGATGTATCAAAGGTTTCTAGGAAGGTAGACGACACATCACGTGGTAGCTAGTATTCGCTTATTATGGGGTGACATCTACAGATTACACAGATAATGAGAGTATAAATAATTCATCACCGAACAGGTGAACATCCTTGCATGAATTAAATAAAGGATGTCAATGACAATACTAATCCATATTTTTTACGGACCAATTATGCCTAGGTTTCAGGTAGATGATAATATTCGGTGTCCTCAGACATTTCCCGTAATCTCATGTTAAGGTTTATCTTCTTTGTAATTTATAAATATATTAAATGACCCAAGGAAAAACAAAAAAGAAACAAAACAAATAACAAAATTTGTGAAGTTCTTTTTTCAAGTTTAGTTTTTTTGTTATGATACATATTTGTGCAAATATTCGAATAACTAGGTTGAACATTTTTAGTGGGTTACTTTAATTAAAGGATCCATAAGGATGAATGCTAATTAAATACTTCTTCAATTAAAACTAGGCATATGCAATGATGCTTTCTATAAAATCAAGAATGGTGAACTGTCCAAATGAAAATACACTTACGTATAATGTACAATATTAGTGAAAATAATCTTGTTTCATTCTTTATTAATTTCATTTTAAGCACAAGACTTTCTTGAAAAACGTTCGAAATTTTGTACAAATGTAAAATGGCTGAAAGGTGAAATGTATTCCAAGCTTTCCTTTTACTTCTAATTTAAGCAATACCATTTTTGTCGTCATTGATTTCAAACAAAAGTACGAAAAGACAGATGACGACAAGGAGTTTATAACACCTTACGCGATAACCATTATTAACATTTTGAGATCTCAAGAATACAAATAAACGAAAAATATTGGAATTGTTTCAATTGGGTAATTTATATGTTTCCCGAATTATCTAAAATTCAGATTTGCCCGGATTATGAATTAAAAAATTTCGGACTGGTCTAGATTTTAAGTTATACGAATTTCAGATTTGTCCAAAGTTAAGATTTGCCAAGATTTTGAGTTATACAAATTTCGGATTTCTCCAGAATTTGGATAGACACAAGTTTCGGATTTTTCTAAACTTCGGAATTGTCCAGATTTTTATTTGAAAGTTTTATTTTATAGAGAGTTAATATAAATAGATTAATACAAGCCTCTACTAATAAGATTATATTTTGCTGTTGTAAAAATATAATTTTCAATTTATTAAAATGACGTTTTAATACATTGATGACAAAATTGTTGTTTCCTGAAGTATGCATGAACAATCGTGTATTAGGCAGACAATCATATTTGCTATTGTTGTATAGTAAATTTATGGTCTTGAAGTGAAATTGTTATTATGAATGTCAATATAATTGTGATCTATGAATATTAGAAAAATGAAATAAGAGAACATAATAAAAAGTGAAACAGTTTTTACTATATTTATTTATATCTTTTTTAACACATTTCTTCATTCTTCTCTGTTTTCTCCTCTTTCATTAGAGTCTTTTATTATACAGCAATATTAAATACCATCACCACAAGTAAAGTTCTACATTCATTTCATCTCAAGCCAGTATCAGACAAATCCAGAAAATGTTATGACTGAAAGAACCCGTTGAGGAGCAGCAAACAGTTCGGTTTGTAACAGAATAAATATGTGGATGTATACATGTCTTCATGTCTGTCTGACTGTCTGTATGTATGTAAGCAGGTTGAAGTGAATAGTCATTGCTAACAATATAGACAAATAAAACCTGTTACTACGGTGTATACATCTTATAGTCCTCCGATTCGATTTCGTTCACTGACACAGTACTAAGTCCATATGTATGTATGTATGTATGTATGTATGTATGTATGTATGTATGTATGTATGTATGTATGTATGTATGTATGTATGTATGTATGTATGTATGTATGTATGTATGTATGTATGTATGTATGTATGTATGTATGTATGTATGTATGTATGTATGTATGTATGTATGTATGTATGTATGTATGTATGTATGTATGTATGTATGTATGTATGTATGTATGTATGTTTGTTTGTTTTTAATAGTAGGAGATTCTATTAACACGTTAAAAATAAACTCCATAACATCATTTTACGTCTTTTTATGTTCGTGTTAAATTAGTTAGAAGCTGTCATATTTTGAACAAATGGTACGAATTATTAGCTTTTCGACCCATACGTATTGGTTTCCTGATCCCTAAATATTGTTATCTTTTACACTATAGAGTTGTAAGGCATATTCGTCTTCATTAAAAGATGCCTTCTTGATAAGAACAAATTACGAATTGTTTCCGATCTTCGATTAGTATCAAACCATGTTTATGGGTGTGGAATGCACATTTAGAAGTTCTGCGAAGAGATTATAAAACTATGACATATTTTTTTCATTATTGTATATGTTTTGAAGAATACAGAAACATTAAAAGTGCATGAATATATTTTTGTAGACGCGTCTTCAGGCAACTCTTTGCCCTAGTACAGAAGCTCGATGATAGTTCTATATGTCATTAAAGACTATTTGCGTCTTTAGCAAAATAACTACAGGTTAACCGCTAATAAGACAATCCATGCGTTATGTATTGAAGCCTTAAGACCTTCTCATTAATGTGTCTCAAATCAGATGGCATGAAGATAATTTGATAGAACACTCTGCATTATTCGGATAATATTTTGCACCATCGGTTTCCTCCTTTATAAGGATTTGATGGATTAAAATGAAAAAAGGCTGAAAAATGCACTTTATCCCATCATTCCAATTTTAATAAATTGGTTAAATCAAAGAGAATGTTAGAAGGAACAAAACAAAAGACAGTTGATTAGTGATGGAATAATAAGGTCACATTAAAATTGTTTCAAGCATTTATTCCTAGTTTGACTAAAGATGAAAACGAAAACTGACTTCTTAGATAGTCTAGGGAAAACAAACATTTTCATGAATATTCGTAATATTGTAACATTAAAAAATTCAGTCTGTATGTGTTTATACCATTAATGCATTTAGTTGGGACCAATTATCGAGAATTTCTCTCCAACGTAAATAAACTTTAGGTAATGGAGTAGCAACAGCTGAGAAAATTTCCATGAAGTAACTTTTTTACTCACGGGGGGACTAGAAATAATTATTTTGCAGGGTGACCTTGTCTTCCTTTCTGCACCACTTAAATTAGGTGAAAGCGGTTTGTTGTTTTTTAATTTTTTTAAGTTCATAATTACCAATATTCCATACATCACGTGTTTTCGGTGTTACACTGTGCATTACATAAAGGTTTTGTATTGTTTAGAGATGGATAAACCACTCACAAAAGCAGTTTCGTCATGTTTACGTGCAATTAAAACAGATTTATTTGTTTGTAATTATACCAGCGATATGTGTTGGGATTACTTTATTTCTTAAGAATTGATATTGGTTTCCATTTCTTTAAGTAACTTAAGCAATTTTTATTACTTTTAGGATAAACGTAGTAACACCTTCGCTTTGAGTTGCTGAAAAAGATGTTTTTTTTTGCACTCAATTCCCGAGGAAAGAAACAAACATGTTAAAAGCCTATAAAAGAAAACTCTGTCCTTAATCTAGATATAACTAAAACAGACAGATATGGATGAAGGATATAAAGAACATAATTATTAATTTGTGTCTGGTTCTTTCTCTGTTGATTCAAGGAGTAACTTCTAAGTATGATTAGAATGCGCAAGTTAGAAAACAGCAAAAAATAGCTGTATTTAAAGGAGCGTAAACAAAACGAAGTAGAGTGGGACTTGATCTAGCGAAGACACGTAAGCACGTGCCTGAGATGTCTATATAATGCATACTAAGGATAATTGAATTTTTGAGACCCTAGCTTACACCATTTACTTCGTCTCACAAATTAAAAAAGATGTTTGAAATCCCTACTCTACGAATGCCCACTAAGTTCATCAAATGATATTGCAAATGGTATCATTCAGTAGTAAATGCGATCAAAGAATAGTCCATCAACAAATATCACAAAACTGAATGATTTAGCAATGGATATTATTAATACAAGTGTTTGGTGAACAAATACCTGTCAATGTGTTTTTATCAACATATATGATCTTTGTCTGGATTTATCAACAAATGCCATCCATAGCCAGTGATGATGAATTAAATTGTCATATATATTATTAGGTAATATATGAGAAATGCTGTAATAGATTATTATTATTATTATTATTATTATTATTATTATTATTATTATTATTATTATTATTATTATTATTATTATTATTATTATTATTATTATTCTTCTTCTTCTTCTTCTTCTTCTTCTTCTTCTTCTTCTTCTTCTTCTTCTTCTTCTTCTTCTTCTATTATTATTATTATTATTATTATTATTATTATTATTATTATTATTATTATTATTATTATTATTATTATTATTATTATTATTATAGAAGCTACATTCACGTTTGATCATCAGTAGTATGCAACTGTAGAATTTGCCTTTTTAGTCGACATCAGACCACGGAACTAAGTCCATACATGTAATGTTTACAAGTACTGTAGCTATTGTTTTGCTTGTCAATTGGCCAGTTTTAGTTCTTTTGAACTATCTTTTGGGCATGTTGTCCATAGACCATTTGAATTGGTTTGGCTAAGTGTGTATTGCACAAGTCGGTCGATCTAGAACACTAGAGAATTTGCCATATAGTCTATGGGATAGAACCCATATCAATAAACAAGTAGTCGTCCATCGAAATTGTAACTAAATTCCAAAACATTCAATCTATTAAACAATTTCAGTTTGAACGGACTGAAAAAGGTTTATATACATTTTGACGATATAAGGAAAATAGTATTGTTAGCTTCTGTTTTGCAATAAACCAACTGGTTTTGGCGTCAATGGGTGAACTGTTCTATCGTCAAATTGTTCTTTGGGAAAACGTTTGCATGGCATATTTTGTCATCGTGTAAGGATTATGCAATTATATTTTAAGGGTTAAATTTTGTTGGTCTTCCGATATAATATTTTAACTGATTTTCCGCATATAGATCTATGGATCTGCAATCTTTTTCATCAAAATTGCAACTATATTGTATATGGCATATCAATTACGCTGTTTTGTATCTTTGGTGTCGCTCAGAACATAATGTCCAGAAGATCTTTGAATTTCTTCATTAAAAAGGTACAAATTATACAGATTATGTAGACATATGTGATGTGTCAAATTTTGAAAACTCTTAGAAACATTGGTTAAAGGAATTGTATCAAAGTCAACTTAATTAAAGTAGAAAGGGCTAGAGATAGTTAAATGATTATTTTCATTTCATCTCTGAACGTCAAAGGAAATTCGTTCCACGCGACAAAACTTGACCGAGTCATATGCTATGTTATGGTACAAGGGTATGACATAAGACCCTTTTCCAAAATCAACTGGTTAGGGGGGAAGCTTGGCAATAAGTGATTGTTCAAAGGAACGTTAATTACGTCATGATTAGCTGTCTTGAAAATCAAATATTCTACGGAGAAGTTTAGGAAACAGTCTATTCTGATTGGTTAATAGTAATTTATGGGCGTAACTCTGTAAGGAATTAAGGGTTTAGCTTTGGAGAAATTCTTCAGTCTTCAATCTTTCTTGTGATAAGTAGGAGGTCGACTCCGGGAAGCGTGAAAGACGTATCTCGTGATTTCAATAAAGCGTGAGAGTTGTCTCAGAAAGTAAACAAACTCTACATTTGAGGTTCATTGTAAACGGTTCAGAAACGGCAAAAGGTACGCAATCTTAGTTTCCAGATTTTAATGTTATTTCATTTGTAGATTTACTAGCAAATGTATGTATGTATGTATGTATGTATGTATGTATGTATGTATGTATGTATGTATGTATGTATGTATGTATGTATGTATGTATGTATGTATGTATGTATGTATGTATGTATGTATGTATGTATGTATGTATGTATGTATGTATGTATGTATGTATGTATGTATGTATGTATACATGATTTCATTTTGCAGGGTTTTAATGAAATGTTAGTCATGACATTTTATTCTTTGATTTTCTAATTATCAATTCATTTGTAGAATTGACAAGATTGCATGTAATTGAATGTTCGTTGAAAGAATTGACAAGATTGCATGTAATTGAATCTTTAATACATAGGAGTGCTTAGGAATTTTCAAGAATTAAGCTTAATAAATGATGGGCAATGTTTCTCAGTTTTATGAATTAACTCTAGTATGACAAGTATTGAGTGTATATCCATATACTAATTCGTAATATTTAATTGATCACGTAAACTATTCTAGAATAGTTAGATTTGAGGGCCTAAGCCATATGTAATTTACAACTATTAGATAGTTTAATGTAAGAAGTCAATGGGTGCTAAATACGGGCACATACGTCTTAGCCATGAAGTGGAATTTAATGGAATTTGGTATTAGCGTGACCCGAATTAAGGTCAGGACAGGCAATGACCGTCTATGTAAACATAGAAATTAGTGAACGTGAGTGTAACATAATTTGTGCCTTTTGTTTTCTGAGCCGAATTAATGTAAAAATATAGATATACGTGGACCTAATGCGAGACATTTTTATTTATTAAAAGAAACAGCTTTCCTAAACTCTCCCGAGATTCTGGAACTCTCCTGAGATTCCCTGAAAATTTCTGTACCAATTCCAAGTACCAGAGCAAATTCTGAGCCGAAGTTTAGGTCCAGGGACTATAGTCAAATCAGAGTTCGACTGGCAAGAGTCCAGGTCCAGACAATTAGACAAAGAGTGGCAGAGCAGGGACGAACTGAAGATTCGATGTCCGGATAGGATAGGTGATGATGTCAATCATCGTTGCACTCAAAGGTCACATCTCGTATGCAATGAAGAATTGAATTGATACTGTAACTGACAAGTAACAGTAAAGAAAATTTATATTGTTTGTTTTATTTGAGTATATGTTAGTACATTTTTTCCTTCTTTTGTAACCAAGTAATTGATTTCTTTTAATTTTAAATTCTGTTGTTAAACTGATTAAATTATATATTTGTTCTTTGAAAGGGAGCTCGTTGTGTGTATTTCTTCAATATACTTGTTCAGAGATCTGCATTCATCTTTCTATCTATCCACACTGGGAAAATTGCACCGCGGTAGGTCATTCCCTAGCAACGAATCGTAGTGGAAGAGGCTGTTGTGGTTCGAACGCCGCCAATTTATCACAACATATATAGCCATTCGTTTAAGTAATGAGTGTTTAGAATTTGATTACACATACCTTTAAATGGCAGTTATTCACTTTCTTAGATACTCATACATCCATGTTGGTTTAGAAGGTCGTCATTTAAATGTCCAGAGAAGCACAAAATTTAAAATAGATGCTAAATTATGTGGATCGTTAGGGAAGAGTTCATCCTGAAGGTGTGATCCAGTAGATATCAATCTGACTGAATGAATTTGGCGCGTATTAAAAAAATTGATCCTATCCTGTTATATTGTTTTGTATCACATGACTATCACGTGCCCCCTACGGAATTATTACAAACACCGGACCATGAACGACAATTTAAAGATTAAATAGTTCCGATCCCCCAGTCAGCAAGGCCGACGGTCTACGTGTACAAAGTATTAAAGATAATAAGGTGAAAGGTCTAACAATTTAATAAACTATATAATGGTATTCAACGATTACAGGACAAGTTTTCTACACAATGTCCTTAAATGACTACAAGACCTATTCAAATTACCAGTTATTTCATCACGCCAAAATGAAGGCGAGAGTGCTTTCTTTCCGTGTTCCTTCTACGTTATTCATTTGTAACTTCCGCCTTGTCGATATTTTCTGTACCATTGTTTCCGTTCTCCGGTCATGCGCCTTGCCACAACTATCTATTCGCCCGGCCCTGCGACTCCGCACAACTGCCTATTCTCCCGGCTCTGCGCTTCACACAACTGCATATTTTCACGTACTCTCCACGTCTTCTCCTCTCTGTAATCTTCGGATGGCGCCCTATCCCACCCGGAAAGCTTCCTCAGAACCCTTTGTTCCAAATCTCGTCAGAATGTCCTAAAACTCCTTATCCAACTCTTTTTTACGAGTGCACAATTTGTTATCTGAGTACTGTGATGTTTCATTGGTCAAGCCAAATAGCTGTATTGATTCTTCTAAATGAATGTAATAGGATAATGCCTGGTTACGTGAGAAACCAGTCCCAAAATTTGACTACCTTAGTTCTGATTGGATACCGGTGGTCTGTCTGAAAACTGGCAAGGGTAGTAACACTGATACTTTATAATTTCGGTTTTTCCGGTCTCTAAACCTAAGCCGATCGGTGACGTCTCTGGCAGATTGCAAAGCAGACAGCGTTTCTGACCACCGCGGCAAGGTTCTCCTAGAAGTAACGGCGAACTTGACCGTGACGCAATTGCTTAGGCATGAACTGGTAGTTTCTTTGTTTCAGAGTCGGTCTAAAGTCATGATATGGTATAACATGCACTGACATTGCCCAAAGTACTTTGAATTACAAATTTTATCAGAAGCAATTTGTAAACATGAGGCAGGACTTGTTAGCAAATATTCCCACACAACGTGACAATGACCGACTCCCTTTTTAACCTGACCCAGATTTGAACCTGTCTTCCATTGCAAAAGTCCGTAGTAATAAACTATGCTCGCCTGAATGTTTTTTGATGACATTTAAGGTGCAGAACATTCACCAAACCTGATTTGATAGACTTTGGTTAAACTATTTTAGCATTAAATCTCAGAACAACAATCAATGTTCAACTTAATTTGAATACATTCATCAACATGACCTCACTAACATACAGTTTGTTGTGATATATTTTGTTTACTGTTCTATTTCAGTACTGCAGAAATGTTGGTTTATATGTTTATTTAAACAATAAAATTATGTTTATTATTTGGTTTTCTTTTGTAATGTTGTTGTTTGTGGTACAGTGCAGATTGTAATTAAAAGTTACTAAGAAATATTTGTAGAATGTGTAAAAAGATAATTATGATCGACTTTATTAAAAGTGTCACTGAAATTGTTTAATAAAGAACTAGTCATTTTTTAAACGAAACAAGTATTAAATAAATTTCGTTTATGAAACCTCTCGGATGAGATTCGCTAGTGTTCTCGTAAAAGCCATGTTGAAGAGAGTACAGTGCACTTTTTTCTGTCCACGTGTTTCATTATTTAATACTAGGATACGTTCTATCAACTGGAACGCATTACCTGGTAAAGAACTATGTCGATTTTACACGTTTGTTGTTTAAGACTCTTTGTATACTGGGTAGACAATCGCCATCTTTCTACATGCAAGTGAAATATATGTATATTGAGATGAACGACATATCGTCGGAAGAAGCGGAGGAATATCAGTGGGAAGTTTTAATTTTAGGATAAACGTGGGAATCTCTTTTTCATGGTACATTTAAGTTTATCACATTTGTCTTGCTTATGGATGGCACAGATATTCTCAAAAATTACTCCTAGGTTGCTTTTGTTTAAATGTGATATAAATATATATCAGTCCATTTTATTACGTTATAAAAGGGTGACTCGGACCGGTTTTTAACCAATACAACCTATATCTGAACTTGGTCTTAGGTCTAGAATCTAGTGTTCTGATTGGCTAAAATTTACGTTTACCATAAAACTGACCAATCAAATGTCTCATGTCTTGACTTAACCATAAGATTTGAATCGATCTCACTCCTGAGAAAAGAACAATATTTAAACATGTTTAGAGCATTTTTTAAGTGGTTCAAATTTTCTTTATTGACCAACATCTTGTTTCATTTAAACTTATATGGAAGTCCGATATTTTATTTGCAAAATAATATTGTAATCAGATTTTCCGATGCTATGCATAGTTTAAATTTATATATTAAAGAAGGTTAATCAATAATAAAAACAAGAAGGATATATGTATCATTTGCGAAATTTCATTATGTATTGATCAGTCATATCTTCTAGAAAATCTTCATGTAAAGATGTAAAGTTTCATTTTCTACTGATACTTTAATTGTTCTAATCAAGTCAGAAAAATTCAAGTCCCATATTATCCAAATGTTACTATAATCTAATTGACTAATTCCCAGAATTCATAAAGACAATTTGCGTCATTTCTTGCGAGATTTATAGCAGTCTGCAACATACGTGGTTCTAATACCCTTTACGTAGACTGTAGTATAATGGATCACTTGAGATCCAAAGGAGCCATTTTTGAGACCCAAAAGAGAAATCATATTTTAAATGGTTCCATAGGTTTAATATGGACGGGGCACGTGAGACATAAGACATGACGGTATTGGGAATAGTGGTGAAAGTGACTGACCTTAATCAGGCTGACGGGAACTTAGTATCTCTGTTCGAGTTGACCTTAAAGCGTGCTAATTGAAGTAGGTATGGAAGATCCGATGGGCAAGGTTTCATAGGTTCAACATGGAAATGGGTTGATGGGAAGGTTTAAAGGGATTACAGGGCAATTGGTGAAGGTTTTAAGTTTTGTTTAAAACATTAACATACACAAACACAAACGGATATACAGACACAGAGACAAAATGTACACACAATTTTGGAAAGAGTGAAGTGTAGTTTCGTATCTTTTCGAGGCATGGGAGTGGCTCTACATCTCGGGGACCTTAGTTTCCTCAAATATCATCCTTAGAAGGGCCATACAGCAAGACAGGTTTTCCTTTCCACAGAAATTCTTGTCTTCCAAATAGCCGTGTCCGTCATCTATCAATAGCCCATGATGATTATATATACATCAAATGTTTCGTGTCGAACAGCATCCCCGATATGTGTGTGAATCCTTCTACGCTTGCTATCGTTCTTCATTGGCGAACATTATATGCATCTATATCGTGAGAACAGGTAAAACCATAAGAGTCGCTTGTATTTCTAGTCTAGGATCGGATTCACAGCTCTCATATTCGATTACATTGCACAGGTGGCATACAAAACATTGGCTTCAGGACGTCCGCTAGCACAAATGAACAGAATTTGACTACAACAGCGACCAGGCCTTGGCGTACAGTCCATTGCGGTTACCGTCAGGATGATGCGTCCAGCGAGTGCTTCACCAAGGAGACCCAGAGCCCATCACCAGGAAGAGCCGGAGCTACATGCAGTTTGGCGCCGCTCGTGTCCCGGTCCCCCTTCCCCACCGCCCTTTCCGCTGCCAGACATCCTCCCACACTGTAGGGAACACGTAAAAGGTCAAATATCGAAACTTAAGTAGTGCAGGCACCATTCTCACTACTTAAACCTAGCTCAGCACGGGGCTATGAGCCGAGCCAGAGACCTTAACTTGTCGCGAAATACTTTGTGCATAAGCGACTCTAATTCTAATCCTAACGATACGATTGTAGCGTACTGAAAGGCCTCGGTCTTTGTATCGCATCAAGTTGGAGCCTGAGAGAGAGAGAGAGAGAGAGAGAGAGAGAGAGAGAGAGAGAGAGAGAGAGAGAGAGAGAGAGAGAGAGAGAGAGAGAGAGAGAGAGAGAGAGAGAGAGAGAGAGAGAGAGAGAGAGAGAGAGAGAGAGAGAGAGAGAGAGAGAGAGAGAGAGAGAGAGAGAGAGAGAGAGAGAGAGAGAGAGAGAGAGAGAGAGAGAGAGAGAGAGAGAGAGAGAGAGAGAGAGAGAGAGAGAGAGAGAGAGAGAGAGAGAGAGAGAGAGAGAGAGAGAGAGAGAGAGAGAGAGAGAGAGAGAGAGAGAGAGAGAGAGAGAGAGAGAGAGAGAGAGAGAGAGAGAGAGTAAATGTGCAATGAAACGAAGCCTTGCAGAAAGAGAAAATTGAATCAACGCAAAAAGAAATAAAATAAAATAAATACTTTTTCCAATAAATACAAAATATATTAGGACCATATTTATATTGACAAATTGTAAACTATTTTATTTTGCATGTATAAATTCTGCAAAATGAATTTTAGCTCAGCTTAAGTCTGTCTAATTTCCCTCAGCAGATAAAATAATCGCAGTTTTCATTGAAAAGTAATTAAGAAGCAGCCAAACTTATATATCAAACTGTCCAAAGATCTTCTTGGGAATCGTCGGTTATTTGCATTTAAGATGATCTCTGACTACGCATCATGTATTCATTTTATGTACTGCCTTCCGAATAGCTAGCCTCCATGCAGGCCCCGGGATGCAGAACAAACCGAACGTGTCCAGTGTGCAGCAATGTTTAGTGATGTGAGTTACGTACCGTATCGTTAGAGGATAGGATCATTGTAGCTGTTTTGATGAAAGTCCACTTGTTGTCACTTCGATGCAATACACAACTTCTTCCTCAGTTCCAGCAAGAAGGGTGGTTGGAACGGCCCGGTTTGATCACCTGTCTTATCACAGCAAGCTTCAGACAGATTCAATTTCTTTGGTCTCCAATCTTTTAGAGGTCAATGTTCTGTTCTGATTTACAATTTATTGTATTTACATTTTTGGATGGATGTGCCTATGCGAGCAATGATAAGGTCAATCAAGTTAAGTTTATTCTTTGATTGAATTTATCAGCCGGAGAAACACTGATGGAAATACCAGAATTATTCTGTCACCTCGTTGGTCTCCAAGTCGGGTGGAGAGCACTTGAGATGAGGTCTCACTCTTCCATTATAGAAAACCGATCACCGACTTACAACAGGGTGAGACCTGGTGACAAAAGGACTAGGAATAATCAAACCAGTCATTCAGAGACAGAACATTGGTCACAAGTTCCCATCATTGAATTCAATAATAGGAATCAAAAGCTATTTAAGCACTTACATTTCTGGTTAGCTAAACACGTTAATGATCGACGAAAGAGCCAATGTAGTGCAGTAGTGCAACAGCAACAACAATAAATAGCATTGGTCAATTACTTGTAGGTGTTACTGCAAAACTCACTCTAGTAATGTTTCGCTCACAGCGATTTGTGGAAATACCCATTAAGATATTTTCTTATCAAGACTAGTCGTGCGATTTAGAGACTTGTATGGTTGCAATGAGACTGAAATAGTAGAAATTATCAGATTTCAGAACGTCTCTTAAGTGAAGCGAATCAAAATTTGCTGTAACTGAAAGCTGATTCTCTCAAGTTCTTAACACTGTCGTTCGACTGCGTTCCTTTGCTTATATCGGTCAAAGTCAGGGATTTGAATATTCTTTTGCTGCACGATATGACTTACGGTATTAATGATACGAAGCAATTGTGTCTAGAAATGGGTGAGGAAAAAATGAATATATACGGGTTTAGTGTTTCATAATTGGTCAATAATAAAAAGTAAACTTATCCTATCAGCGATTAGAAAATTGAGACAAGATTCTATTGATGTAATTTTATTATTTGTAAAGATTTGTCTAATGTAAGTAAAGTTGGAATCATTAGGTGCAAAATGGATAACACATATTGCTTACAAATGTACGGAGCAAATCTCACGCAAATTGACGGGACGATCACTTCCATTACTTCTGATTATAGATTTTTGTAAATAAGTGAAAGCAAGAAAATGAAATACAACGTGTACATATAAGGAAAGTCAGTGGCAGACACAATTCCACAATATACTATCGGCAAATCCTATACCATCACCGCTATTTTGGAGACTAAACCTTTCTCAATATCGTGCAAGACATGCCTCCCAGTGTTATATTATTCAATGCTTTACATAAATATGTCTGAAGCTATAATGCTGTAATAAATGGTGTGTGTGTGCTATTTGTATTTATTTCTCTCTTTACAGCTTTGTTAGATTTTTCTGATTATCGATTGATTATAGGGCGTTGTAATTACAGGATATTTCTCAACCCGAGTAATTAGCTCATTACTAACATCCGCCATCGTAATGTTCAGTGTTCAAAGCATGAACTAATATTGTAAGATGGAGCCTCTCTAATTTCTTAACACCAACAATTCTTTGGATATTGTTAGGCATGAGTTTGCAGTATTTTCAGATAAGAATGCTTGATATTACGTGTTTGGGTCTTTTATTTGGCATTACGTGAATTATTAATATTGTTATCTATATCTATTTTTGTAACTCTTGGTACATGGCTATCTATATTAGGTATATTTTTGTTCATGGCTGTAAACTGTAATGATCATTTATAATCGAAATATTTGGTACTTTTATTCAAGGGTATTTCAGTTTCAGGATAATAAAAGTGAGGATCGCGTAGTATCTATAATTTGGGGTTTACCTAGATGTTGACGATCGCTACTAATAATATTAATAAATAAACCTGTTTATTAATTTGGGGCCATTTCATCTTGAATAGTTCTATTAGGTGTATTCTGAGAATAATTACACTATTTCACACTGGAGGCATTAGGTTAGGTGACTTATTTTATGTTGTGGGATATTTACAAAATGTTACTTAGCAATGAGGTGCAAAATGCATTTTCACCCCTTTTGTTTGTATATTACAGTATTAGTTAGCGTTGAACAAATATTTCATTCTTATTTCATATGTTCTTGTTGTAAAATCAGTCTACAGATACATTTAATGGTGTATTTGGATATTATTGATAGGAAACCTTTGTCCGGTCTTCCATTGCAATTACAAAGTACCATTGGACTGAAATATTATTTTGGGACTATAGTGAAATTATTTTTCAATGAAATTCTGGAGTTTGCCATTGTGATATATCAGGACTTTTGGCAGCAAAGTGAATGACAGGAATCTGAATTATTTCGGAACATTCGATTCTTTTGGACTTGTGACGTACCTTTAATTGGACCATATTGAATTCAATTCATACTACTGTAAAGTTCTTAAATTTGTTTTAATTATATAACTTCCATAAATCAATTGCTTTTTAAATGCTTATAAATTTGTAGGTTTTACTTCTTTATGCTATTCAGTTTATGACCAAGGATTCGCAACAATATTCGGCTCGAAAAAGATTGCTAATAAATCATACAAACGGTAACCAAGAAAAAAAAACTGTGGAAGCGTGAAATAAGAGCTTCATGATGTGTGGTCATAAGGAAACAAATACTTCAGTATTTGCGCATTTAAGAACATAGATGCCAACGACTGTTGTCTTGAGGTCCTTGGAAATACGGGAAAATACGAACTATAAGCCACTTCATGTAGAGGTGTGATTCGCACGGTTTTATACCCTATGCTTGTAACGATGCAAGTGGAATTTATGTCGATTAATGAGAACTATTGGCACTATGTAGCTCAACCGCTTCTGCCTTCCTGAAACCAATCTTGATGCAAGCGATAGAATTCATAACATGCATTTCATAAACTAAAAGATCTTTCCAAGAAATACTGATAAGACGACTCGAGGAGTGTCTATCAGCATAACATACTAAACCCCTCTCAGGGAAAACTCAAAACTACACTACAGGATATAGCTGTTGGTGCATCCATACACAAAACCCTTGCTGTTTGATGAATAGATATCCATCAAAGCACTCGATTTTCTAAGAATCCACCTGATATGATTTTCACAATCTAATTAACCTGTCGCCATCACATTTTGTTCATCTGTCGCGAGTTTAATTACCACCACAGACTCTGGAGGTGCAATTATATCAACTTCTAAAGGAAGCAACTTGCAGACCTTATCTCAAAACACAAACCGCACTATTTTGATGATAAATCCTACATGTACCTGGATAAATCATACATGTACCTGGATAAACCCTACATCTACCTGGATTACGCAACAAGATATGTGATTGTACTTAGAATCTTACCATTTGTGATCCATTTCGTTTACTTGTTTTATTGGAAAGCATGTATATTCTGTGTAGTCATCAGCTTCCAGTATACTTAAGACTTAATACTCCGAAATCTCAAGTGCAACAGTCAAGATCGCGATGGCAACGGTCAAGATCGCAATGGCAACGGTCAAGATCGCAATGGCAACGGTCAAGATCGCAATGGCAACGGTCAAGACCGCAATGGAAACGGTCAAGATCGCAATGGCAACAGTCAAGACCGCAATGGCAACGGTCAAGATCGCAATGGCAACGGTCAAGACCGCAATGGCAACGGTCAAGAATGGGACTGAGCAAGATAGTTTTGGAAACGTTTCAGTGCATCTGCGAATCAAATTTGATAGTTGACAACGTGGTGGCCGCAGTATCACTTTTCAATAAGATGCTCCAGGATCTTGCAATGGATACAATACCAAAACCTCAACAATTCCAAAACGTGTAACGTTGGTTTCATGATTCCTGTCGAAACGTCATAAGGGAAAGTAAAAAGGGTTCCTGACATGTCAAATGCCAATAAATCATTTGAAAATCTGAAAAAATTACAGTATATACAGAGTTAAAGCTCGTAGTACCATTAAATAATGAAGAAATAAACACGGAGATCAAATGTCATTTGTTGAAACTCTCGCTCTTTGAAATCATTATGGAAACTAGTACAAACAAATCATTGGCGAAAATAAAAGCAGTCGTATTGAACATTGAAGAAATAGTCACGATATTACAATAAATTCCAAATGTATTGTCCAAAACATATACTCACAAGAAGCAAATTCTGTGTCAAAAACCTTGCACGAAATGATTCCTTGAAATTTGAAATCTGCTGCAGACTCAAATTAAATCGTCAACTGTCTTAAAACTCTTTGATCAGTCCTATTACACATCGACAGCACCAGATTATATCCATTGTTAGTGTTTGAAGTGTGTGCCTGATGCAATACTCAGTACATTACTACTAAAAGTTTTGTTTTGAAATTTAGGAAACTGGTGATTTATCACTGTCTTGGCGAAAAGCAACATTAATGTCAGCGCATAAGTATATCAATCCGACTTAGTATCGTTCCACATATTTAAGAATCGTATTACAAAACCATGAAACGAATGAAAAAATATATATAGACTTCTCTTGTATCTTGAGTCCAAGAAACCATCTAGTCCGACTTGAAGTATTTTCAGAGACACTTTCGTGAAGAACTAACTTGTAGTTTTCAAGTTCTTTGACATTGAAAAAACTTGTGAAACAAGATGGAAGTATGCATAACGAATCACATATTCAATCTTTTTCTAAGTTGGGACCTACCTAACTTCGTCTCAAATTTATTTGGAAGACAGAAATTTGAAA
Organism: Potamilus streckersoni; assembly: GCA_016746295.1. NCBI lineage: Eukaryota > Metazoa > Mollusca > Bivalvia > Unionida > Unionidae > Potamilus > Potamilus streckersoni. Next base: position 3,870,488 of record JAEAOA010001006.1, read on the forward strand.
GTTAATCAGGTACCACCTGTTCTAAAATCTATTCGCAGGATATGGGTACACCACAGTGCTTCACAGTGTCAGTTACCCTATCAAAATAAAAAAAAAATTCATTGTGGATGTTTCTAATTCCAGGAACCGATGGCTTATTATATATCTATAACATTTTCATCTGCTGTAGATCAATAAATATGTATATTACTGAACTTTAACTAAAGGTAAGCTTAAAAATAAAGTTAGGAAATAATCGGAAGAAACTGGATGAAAGTTTTCAAAATTTCAAACTGACTGCATTCATTTCTGCGAATTCGTGGTTACCCCAAACTCTCTCTAGACTTGACGATTCTCTTATCGCTATTTTGGAATTAGCTTTACTGTAAACTAACTTTTGCTCCATATATCAGATACCTAAAGAAAAATATGAAAAGCCCCGGATTTATTACGTGTCGTGAAAAAGGGATTAAGAAACGGAACGGAAGTTCTAGCTTTGGTTATGAAGATAATATAGTACGGTCTAAAGTTAACTATGGCTCGACTGTGTATCGATCAGTTTTTAAATCTTATCTGCTTATACACGATCTATCGTACAGCCTGGAACACAAACTTTGTCCAGGAGCCTGAATAATGTCCTCTTAAGAAAACCTCTATGTTTAAGCACATAAACCAAACTTTATCGCAGACAAGCGAAACCGGTTCTTCATTGCACTACCAATTTGTCTTCTAATCAGTCTAATCCAGGTTAGGACGTAGTCTTCACAGCCAATTTGATTTGGTTATACATGATTTAATATTATTTTTTATCACATGATAGGCTGTACATGGTGATTAGCATATTGGTGGAGGAACAAACCGGAAATATGCTAGGAAAAACAATCATCCTACGGGAAGCTACTGGCAAGCTTTCCAACTAAAACCTTCACTTTTACAACAGAAATCACATCCGTAATGAAGCCTCGGAAATCTTTGTAGGATTCCTTTTCCACCACGAAAGCCTTGCGTAAAGCACAGTATTACAACCAGCTAATACATGAGATTTTAAGGAAATATGATTTGCTCATATAATCATTGAAACTTAATTTGTAATAATGTCTGCCTAGTCATACTAATATTACGGGAATGAGATAAAGCAGATAAAGCAGCCAAAGCTACATCACTATCGCTCACTTTTGAATGGTGGAATCCAGATATTGACTTCCAATATTTAGGGGCCCCGAGTGGCCTAGTGGTCTAAAGCGCTGTCCGTTACGGATCACTGCCATCTCACCTCTGTCTGCGTGGGTTCGAGTCTAGAATTCGGCGAATGTGGATATGTGAGAAAGCTTGCCAGTAGCTTCTCGTGGGTCGGTGGTTCTTTCTGGTGATTTCCCGGTTTCTTCCTCCACCATTAATACTGGCCGCCATGAATAGCCTATCGTGTGCTGAAAAATGGCGTTAAGCCCAACTGCAACAACAACAATATTATTTAATATCGGCATGCTCGATATACGTGGCACAATTTTTGGAATAAAAATTCCATAAACATGAATCAGAAGAGTAAATCGGTCCCTTATATTACTGTGCTTTCAATACCGTGTCTTGTAGTTCTTGATGTTTACATTTGTTTGCAAAAATTTATCTTCCCAAAATATGCTAAGATTGTTATATTTTTATAACTTTAAGTTACATCGTTATAGCCATTATGGTGCTGAGGTGCCGTTAGAAAAATCTAATACATTCAAATATACCCATTCCAATCAATGTTCCATCTAAGGTGCGCGGATGCGTACCAGAACAGCTCATTAGAAATGGAGCGCAGCAGTTTCATAATTCCGTGCAAGCTCATTAGAAATGGCGCGCAGCAGTTTCATAATTCCGTGCACAAGTTTTGGTAGCCAATACATACACCGTGCAACTGTTTTAAAATTCAGCGCACACAGAACAAATATTAGAAGGAATGTTGAATCCAATGATTCACAAACTGTGACAACACGATTTAGAATGCTAGTTCTACCAATGCTTTAACGTCACCCTTTTCTACAACGAATCTGCTATCCAATTGGATGAAAACATCTGATACTTTATCTGTTACAAAACTAGTGTACATAATGCTTGTACACACTTTTTGACATCTTAATTACTGGATTATTTATTGATTCCTTGCTTTTTCTTTTTACTTTGTCTTACAATCCTTGCTAAATATTTGGTATACAGTGAATCTCCAAACCTTAGATACATAATCCTTGTGTTCTCATGAACATTGTTAAAGCACTAATATCATATCTGGTTCTTGCTCTTTGTGTTCCCAGGAAAAATGTTAAAGAACAAATCTCTTAAAAGTTTTGGTATACCATTTTCCGTGTCCCCAGTAAAAATTAAAAATTAGGAAATGACATATCTATAATATTTCGTTGAGATTACTAAAGTTTGTATCATTCAGTCAAGTTAATAAAAACCGTAATTAATGACTTTCACTGAAAATTTCTGTTTCAATGTTTCGATGTAGCAGGGTATTAAAATAATTCACCATAAATATCTTGTTCAATATACAAATAATGCAAATAATTACAATCTAAAATAACATTACATGCTTGTGTCGGATGGACAAAATCAACGTCTTCACTATTAGTATACCTCATAACATTTAACGAAATATATTTCTAAAAGCCAATAAAACCACAATTTAATTGTTGCACTAGATAACGTAAAAAAACCTGTAGTAGAATAGTAAAAAAAGGTTTAAAATGTATAATGATAAAAACTAATAAAAACATTTTTTAACGAGGATAATACATTTAGTCATGACTGACCCATCTGCCATGTGGCCCTCAATATTTTATCATTGGTTATTTAAAAAAAAAAACAAAAACACGTTGGCAATCCTGTCTCGCCTGCTGATGCAAAAAGAATATTTTATCGTTTCAAACAACATCAAAGTTTTATGTACAAATTGTGAATGTCACGTATCGCTAACTGAATTTCTGTATTCAATCGAAACATTGGGGTAATACTACTATAGCTGTATCAGTTTATGTCTTGACTAATTATTTTGTGAAAATTTGTTGAAGTTAGTTATGGGGTTTTACTAACAAGCTTCCGGATTCAGTTGAAACACTAGATTACACTGATCACTTGTTTGTTTTTGCATTCGTAAAGAAGGTAATTTATTATATTAAAAGTATTCGACTTTTTAAAAGTGGAACATACGTATGGTGACATACTGTGCATTGTAAATAATTTTCTCTAATTGAGCACATATGTTGTATATATGAAAATTGAAAAGTAATTTTGGTTTCACTTTATACAGAAATTAGATAGCTGGCCAGACTAACGACAAAAATAGATCTACTTGTGGAAAAACTATTGGTTTAAACCTGGATGAACCATATCCTTGCGATCAGCTCTAAAAGCCAATGTGACACATGAAAAGATGAGGCATGACATCAAAGTTCTGTAATTATTATGATGAAGTCTTTACCGGCAGCTAATCCGTGCATCTAATACGAAACATTGCATTGCTGATACACATCCTTACGCATACTGTCAATTGACTTATCATGTACACTTTATAATCTGCAACCTCTTTGCGCTAAGAATGTTCTATTTTCAGTAGAATCCAATTTTCAACCCATACGTTGCGCATCTAATCATCAACTCGATCATGTTAACCAACGTTTTACTACTCGGTGATATCATCTGGCGACTGCTAATATCTTCTTTCATCTATTTCTTGATAGTGTTAGACCAGACGTTACGTTGATGTCTCTTACGCAGTATCTCTATAAGGCTTGGATAATCTTCATAAACACGACATTTATAGTCCGTTTTCCCTAGTACACACATACACACACACATGCGCGTCATACAAACATATTCTTCTGAGAAAAGTCAAAACAAATGAAAACTAACACATAATTTTCAAAAATTTATGTAAAAAAGAACAAATCAGCGCAACGTCTTGAACCATGCGCCACATTTTACCTTCTTTAATAAGAACCCTGAAAGCTGATCCTGCCTTAAATCGCTTAGAAGTCCGTCCAATTGCAAACAAAATGTACTCGGCATCGTATTATGCACTGCCAGTTGTTTGTTATAATGAATACTCCTACCGAACCGTATAGACCCAGAACAGATCTGCCGGTGCAATTTTAAGGGCAGATCTGGTTCAATGCAATTTGCAGTTAGAGTTGGACAAACATAAAAGTGAAAACATACGGCACGTTTTTCGCGACCTCAATGATCTAAAAGAGATCGCTATCCTTATTTAAAATTGTCATGACAACTCGTGCATTAGAATTAAAAGTCTTTGCTCTTTTTAAACCTTTAAAAATATATTTTGATCTGGTCAACCTTTAGAATAAATATGTTTAACTCTGTGAGCTTGGTGACCGCTCCTGTGGCCTAGTGGTTAGAGCGTCCGTCTAGGATGCAGGAGGTCGCGGCCGAGTCATACCAAAAACTTATGTTACTATCAGCTGCTTCGCTAGACATTAGGACAGGCCGGCTTGGTGTCAGGATAATGTGACCGGGTAGGATTTGATACTATATGTCTGCGGCATGAAGACACTGTTCTAGACATCATTATAAACTGCCACACTCCAGACATCGTAGCGATATGACTGAGAATTGCTAAATCTACTTTAAAAATCCAATTCACACACACACACACACACACACACACACACACAGAGTAAGCTTAACTCGAGATAGATATACAGGATTAGCTTTTGCAACTTTAACGATAAAATGTAAATTATTCAGTAAAATGAATCAATTGAGATTCTTTTCAGAATAAATAGCTAGAAATCTACAAATTAGAAAGCTCTTTGTACCTTGTCTTCAATCATAATGAAATCACGGAAGATTCATGTCTAGACACAAAAAATTATTACAGTTATTGGCTTCTTGAGTAAAACACAAAACAAAACCAAACATACTTATAAACAGAGTATGTGCGTGAAAAACATTAATATTACAACCCCAAAAAAAACAATTCAGATATAAATCCACAAATATACAGAAATATACCATGTGGTCCGAAATATACCATGTGGTCCGAATATGAATATTTTAACATACATGTAAGGTCATATGCATAGGTTTAAGCAATATGATTTTCTGTTTTATGCCTTGATCTAGAAGACAAATTGAGGATAGAATTTATTTATCTGATTACAATACGTTTTGTCTTCTCCATTTATAATTGATTTATGATACTGAAAGTAGAATTTAAGATAAAAAATAATATTTAGTCTCCGAATAATTCACATGCATAAAAATTCATGTCTAATTAAGACTTGGGTGACTAATTTAAAAAAAAAATTGTGGCATTTGTATTTTGCAATCTTTAACTAATTTCTCTTTCATATGATAACAACATGTTTGTGTTGGTGAAATGTGATGAAAAGACAATAATGATATACTGTTTTTAAACAATGTTTGTGATAAACATCAAAATAAGTTTTAATTTTAAGTATTTTAAATATTAAAAACAATAACTTGCTTTTCTTTTTTTTAAACCACTGGTCTGTAATTTGCAATATGTTTCACACAAACGTTGCTGTGACAGTAATTACATTTATAAATCGTTCTGTTATCAGGCACAGAAGTTTTGCAGACTAAATAAAATTTACCAGATTTTAAAATTGTCAAATTTTTGTAATTTCATGTTTAGGAAATATCGACAAATTTTATGTCATGTTTCCCCAACCGGTCTATGTATGGCTGATTTTGAAGAAGTATGCAGCACTACTTGAGATATAAAAGTTTTAAATTTTTCTGATTTTTGTCTTTCTTCCAGTAAGAATTTTAACTCTGGAAATGTATTAACTATGTTTAAAGCACTTGACACTCAGTTTCACATTGGAATTTCATTCTTATTCGACATTCATTTCCTCTCTCGCACGCACAAATTGATAACTGCGCAAATTGAAAACGATTTACCGACTGTTCCAACAAAACAAGCTCTTTGTTAGGAGAAAAATAAGAAACAATTTACTTATACAAAACAAAGGCTTAACAGAAAATGTACGAAATATATCTAGACTCCATCATGTTGGAATCACTAAGTGAAATTTACAAGAGATATAACGATACAAATTGTACAAAAATAATAGATGAGAGCGTTATTGTGTCTATCACACTGCGAACCATTATTACTTAACAAATGACGAGACAGCTTGTTGAGGGATCGACTCCATTTGCAGGTTTTGGTAAATAAATTATATCCCGATAGAGTTACGCAAGGAGGTTATGGAGGAAAATGGTAGGAAAATTGTTTCGGGATAATGAACAACTGCAACAACACATATAACAACAACATAACAACAACATAACAAAAACAACAACATAACAGCAATAACATCAATAATAATAACAATTACAAAACAATAATAACAGTAGCAATAACAAGAACAATAACAAGAACAATAACAACAATAATAATAACAACAACAAAACAACAACAAGAACAACAATAACAATAACAGCAACAATTACAATATTAACAAAAATAAAAATTATAAAAATGTAATTACTTGGATAGATTTTAGCGAAAAATGTGCGTCAGATGTAAAACTGAGGACTAAGTTGTACTGTAACGGCAACGTTAGACGTTTTCGTTTAGGCCAAACTTTCCATGAGGTTTCAGTTCTAGTATCCAGGATTGTTTCTTATGGTGCGTTGGTACGTCTGTCATCTCCAGGGTAGATTTAATCTGTAAAATTTAGACCCGACTTAATGTCCATTCGAGCTGTAGTGGTTGGTAAATTTCGCCTTGAATTTGTTTATCTGATTATTTCTTTTCTTTCTGAAATCCATAATTTCAACAAGGCTCGATGAAATGAATCATGTGTTGCTCTTCGGTGATGGGTCCTCATGTGGCTGATGAGTCCGATACGAGATTCATATGTTCGAGCAGTGTGTGCACTGGAGACATGGGTTGGTACTTCATGAGGCCTTCTTGCGTTCCCTGGTGAAGGCAATATGCAGTCTACAGGCACTCTCGAAGGTTTTGCACCCGTGACGAACAGCTGCACGCCAGCAAGATCTATCCTTCGCACAAGACTCTATATCTGTCGCAGATATCGAGCAGCATCTCAGGCTGTCATTGATGGAGTCTTTGAATCTCTTCTTTGGGCGATCAATGTTTCTGTACCCACTACATAGAACTCCATACAAAATCTGGCGTGGCATTTGAGATACCTCCATATGGATGACATGACCCGTCCATCGAAGTTGGGCTATCATGACCAACGCTTCGATGCTGGTTAAGCCTGCTCTATCCAGCGCTTCTAGGGTCGTCATTCTATCTTGCCATCTGACACCCATAATCCAGCGCAGGGCTCTCGTGTGGGTGCGCTCTAGCTGGTTGATGAGCTTCTTGCATGTTGTCCAGGTCTCTTATCCATATAGAAGGCTTATTAGCATAACTAATTTTAACACCTCTCTCTTGGTAGACAGTTTGATATTTCCGTGTCTCAAAACACGAAAGCGGAGACTTCCAAGTGATTAAATGATGCTGATGATGCGTGCCTTTATCTCTTTGTCTAGCGATCCATAGGAAGATATGGTGCTTCCAAGGTACTTAAAGTGATCGACAGCTTTCAACTGGGTGTCTTCGCTAGACACAACCGGGGGACAAGCTATGGTATCTTGGACAGGTTGATGGAATACCTCTGTTTTGTTCTGAATGATAGTGAGTCTGAAGAGTCGTGAGGCTTCCGCGAAGTGAGTAACAATGATCTGGAGATCTGCTTCCGTGTGTGCCATGAGAGCAAAGTCATCCACAAAAGGTTTTACAAGAATGAGTTTCTCTATTTCTTTGGACCTGATATTCAGTCGGCGAAGGTCGAAGAGAACGTTATCCACTCTAAGCTTATGTACACTCATTTCTCAAGATCACGTAGAGCATGGTTCAGGACACATGTACAGAAGCGGTTGAATAATACTGGAGCGTTAACGCAAGCCTGATTCACACAGTTAGAAACGTTGAATGGCTCAGAGACATCCCGTTGTAGTGAACACACACACACACACACACACACACACACACATATATATATGTGTATGTATATATATATATATATATATATATATATATATATATATATATATATATATATATATATATATATATATATATATATATATATATATATATATATATATATATATATATATATATATATATATATATATATATATATATATATATATATATATATATATATATATATATATATATATATATATATATACATATATATACATATATATACATATATATGTACATATATATATATATATATATATATATATATATATATATATATATATATATATATATATATGTACATATATATATATATATATATATATATAAAGAATACAAATCATATGGCGAATAACTACCCTTTCAAGCGTACTGGATCCACCAAGGGATCACGTGTGTCAGGGATTAATTAAAATAGACGCTGGGTTTCAATGTTCTAAGGCGGCATATCCAGTATGATTCCTTTTCCTTCCTGGTTTCGGAACTCCAGCTGTGGTTGTTAGCAATAGCGATAAGTAACCCAGCGGTCCAAACCAAGAAGACTAGAAAATGAAAACTATGCACTAGTAGAATTTAACATTTTCTATATCTTCTTATTGTCCTTCAATTTTTACTACAATAAAACCGGTATAGAATCAAATATCCGGGATATAATCTGCGTTACATATGTACAAAAATTAAAAGTAGATGTCGCTATGGCTTGTAGACTTTTAGGGAATTATACAACGTTTTCAGTTTCCGCAACTAGTCTATACAAGCTGGTTGTATTTATAGTTTTAGCACATATGAAGACAGCCATGTAAAGGTTTACAAACACAACATTTTTGTGTTTATTTGTTTGTCGTATATATTTTGTATTTGCCTTTGAAAAAGACTCATTAAGAGTCGAAAGCGCTTAGGCTAGTTAGTTACTAGTTTCGTACTGTTCGTCGTCAGTTTATTGCATCTATCTATCTATCTATCTATCTATCTATCTATCTATATATATATATATATATATATATATATATGTATGTGTGTGTGTGTATGTGTGTGAGTACACACAAAACAGTGCATACTCTTTAAAGTAAAATGAAATGAGGCAATCCAGTGCAATTTCCAATGTCCTGATATGCGTTTAAAAACTGATTAATTAGCAACATCTCTAGCAGTAAGTAATTTATCTTTTGTGTATCTGTTTTGCAATTCTCTTATAATAAAATGCAGTCAAACAGTAACTTTCAAGTAGCGTAATGACAACGATGCATATATAGCCAAAATTATACAGGCACACTGTGATTTATAATTTTGCCACCCTAAGTACTCTCAGAGCCCCACCCTAGCTGACCAAATACAAGGTCTTAGAATCAGACCATTTAAAGATATGTATACCTTTAAATTATTGCAAAGTTTAATTTGAATATTTTCTTTGTTCTTGGAAAGAGGACAGGGACCCCTGTTCTTTATTTTATAAATATTTGTCTACTGTCACTGTCATAGCGTTATGTATAGGTTATGTATATGTCAGCAAGAGTGAGTAACACGCATGGATAGTAAGAACAGTCACGATAAAGCTCACGAGTGTATCTGGAATCAGTACACAATTAATAAAATCCGGTTCAGTACCCACGAATGTAGTCCCAGTCTATTTTTAGATCACTTTTTCCTGTCAAAGTTTGGTGGTGATACTAGAGTCAGATTTTGGCATTCTTGGTAAGGATTTAAAGGCAATTGTTTTTTCTTTAAAATGTGAGCTTATGGTGTGGTTTTCTGTGTGTATTTCGGCGACAGTGCACATTGAGTAATAAGGTCATGGTGATGATCCGGAAGTGAAATCTGTGTTCCGTTGCCTGGTGTTTTGTTTACAATTCAGCCTCTCAAAAAAATGCAGGTCAACCCTTGACAAGAACTAAACCGTAAAGTCATCTTTGAAGCTATTTTAGATTAACATATGATTTGTATTGATTGTCACACAGTGGAAAGTTCAGTACTGAGAAACAAATGTAGAGACAATATAGTGAAATTAATTGTGTACTATGGCCATCTGACGGCAGGAAAAACCGATCTAGGTGAACTGAGGATGGTGCAGTCTATCGCTCAGGGAAGAATGTTTTTCTTCCTTTACAGGCTGGCATAGGTCTGAGTGCCACTGTGACTACAACCATTGCGTGGGACAACGAATTTTGGGCTGAAATTCATAGCGCGGATGTAACATACCTAGAAAACAGTGTTAACTCCAAGACACACGGTACTAATTATATGGAAGAACTGTGAACCAATCTAGAAATGGGTGAAGAAATAATAGAGTATATACATGTTTGGTGGTCCATAATTGGTTAATAATGAAAAGTAAAATTTTAGTAAAAATATCTTTTAAAAGCGTTTCCTATGTGTCATTTTAAAACGATATAGACAAATTTCTATTGATGCAATTTTAGTATTTTTAAAGACTTGACTTAGGATTACTCAATAATGAAAGTAGCACTTGATACGCTTGGTGCAGAATCAATAACACGTGCTTCATGCACATGTAGGTCAAAAAATACCGCGGCTCATATGGTGTTCTCCACACAGAAGCTTGCACTAAGGTTAGTTGTGCATGGAGAAATATAGGTCTGATCATCAGTACCCAGAAATTTTAAGTTATTGAATTTTAAATATGATGGTGTTTCGATATGTCTACTATGGGAATTGAATTAGTACCGTGACTCCTCTAGGTTAGTATGCCTACAAGCATTACTTTCTTGATTCGGCGTGGACGTCAATTATCATTGGTTTTGTCTATGTACTCGTTGCTCAGGAATAGTCGTATTCATCTATGTAATCGTTGCGCAGGAACTGCCGTATTCATTCATATACTCGTTGCTCAGGAATTGCCGTATCATCTATGTACTGGTTGCTCAGGAATTGCCGTATTCATTCATATACTCGTTGCTCAGGAATTGCCGTATCATCTATGTACTGGTTGCTCAGGAATTGCCGTATTCATCTATGTACTTGTTTGTCAGTAAATCCCGTTTTCATCTATGTTCTCGTTAACCATGAACATCTGTATTCGTCTATGCATTCGTTCTTCAGGCAACCGTGTTAATCCGTGTGTTAGTTTATGGCATTTAATGCTTGAAGTTCATTTTGGGCATCAATAGCAGACTGCAACTTGCAAACATTAACAGTAGAATGTAGAGAACAGACGTGTTTGCAGCATCTACTTTCGTATGGGGAAATTACATTTTCAACCATGTCAGCCGATGTCAGCAGGCACAAGTATATCATGTCAGCGGAGCATAATGTTGTGACTATTTTCTTGATAGTTAAACTGTGAAAAAACTCTTTATAACCTTTAAATGACGTATATGTGATATTCCAGTTCTTTACTGGCACCCCGAGTGGCCAAGTGGTCTAAAGTGCTCTCCGGACCACTGTCATCTCACCTCTGTCTGCTTGGGTTCGAGTCTAAGATTCGGCGAATGTGGATATGTGAGAAAGCTTGCCAGTAGCTTCTTGTGGGTCCGTGGTTCTTTCCGCGGATTTCCCTGGTTTTTCCTCCACCATTAATAATGGCTGCTATGTATAGCCTATCGTGTGCTGAAAAATGGCATTAAGGCCCAGAACAACAACAACAACCAGTTCTTTACTAGAGTGTCACAATTTTTCCAGATATGTGTTTCTTTGTTTTTTGTGACAAATTTCGAGCCATATTTTACTTTTTAATTTTCATTTCGATTGACATATATATATATATATATATATATATATATATATATATATATATATATATATATATATATATGTATATATACACACACACACTTGTTTTATTACAATAAATTTCATTAAGAATATCATAGTCACGTATTTTCTTTATCACTTTATCACTTTCGATAAGATTGTCTTAATTATAAGTTGTTATTTATTGTCTTTATCATTTTAAAGAACATATGCGAGGGATAGTTGTCTACAATTTTAACCTCTAGGTTTAGGTGTCAATCTATTAAAAAATAAATAAGTATTTTTTTAACAGTGATATAGATTTCTACTTTAAAATCATCCGCGTCCTGATCTTGCCACCATTGCAGTTGCCTTGTCTGCCTACTTTTAAATCCGCGAGTGCCCTCATATCATATTAATTTTAATATGTATGTATGTATGTATGTATGTATGTATGTATGTATGTATGTATGTATGTATGTATGTATGTATGTATGTATGTATGTATGTATGTATGTATGTATGTATGTATGTATGTTTGTATGTACGCAGGCAGGCATGCTGATGCATGCATGCATGCATGCACGCGTATGTGTGTGCGTGTGTGTGTACCCGATACGATTTTTAAAACGGAGGAGTATCAAGGATATAAATTTTCACAGAACAGATTCAGTTCTTTCATCAGATTGACTGTCGCCAGGAAGATCCTAACACTTTCGATTTATTGGCGTTACAAAGCAAACGAAGCTGTTAGTGTAAACAAGCAAACAGTCTGCTCATTATTCTCGCTGGTTTCTAGAACAGTCCATTTATACTAAAACGTCGTCGTCTGCGTTCAGGATTTGTAGTTCCTGGGTTTATTGTATTTAAAACAAATTAAACAAATCAAAAGGAGTAACTCGTGTATATACGTGATCAAAAAGAACAAAAGGAACTCCAGAATTAACGGAATTATTGATATCATTCACGACTCGCCCATGCAAATATGGCGACCGTGACACTAAATAAATTCTAGCTTGGTTCTAGTCGCCATCAAGTTGAAAGGGTTTAGGACCCTTTGGTGACAATCAGATTATAAATTATAAATTGACGAATGAAATGACTAAGTTATGTGTATATTGTTTTGTTTTTCAAATTGTTAAGGGGTTACAGACAGACGTGAGTATGTGCGGATACAATTGCATATGCTAGTCTGAATGCAAATCAAACCAGATAAATAATTAATCCATTCCCTATTTAGAATATTAAGAGTATACATTGCAATAAAGAAACCGCTTCAGCATAAATATAACAATAATAAAGCATAAGAACAACTTTAATTACTTGCTATGGCAAAATAAGTATGTTCCTACATTGAAATCTCCTCCAACGTTGCCTCTAGGGACATATATTGACCCAGGGGAAAGAAACTAAATACGCTATGTTACGAATATGTAATTAAATTGCTTGTGTATTAGTTTTAAATTCTTTTTTATTTATTTTTGTTTCATTACATTTTATTGTAATGATTACTTTCATGGGATTCGATAAATTTTCAAGTACATTCTGTTTATTTAGGAGGCACAATCTATTGCAGAAGCATTATTTTTAGCTCACTCTGGTTCATGGAGATAGTAAACATCGGTTGATACCGATTGGTTATTTCCAAGGTCATGTCGGCCCACGTATTACCCATGTGTAAACAACGTTTTTCCCTTATTGGTTCTTCATTGACATAAGTGACAAATGGCTTGTAGTAAGTAACCACGTGACCTATTCGTGATCTAAAATTGTGTTTAGGACTAACGTTTCAAATAATTTTGAGTTAGTCGATCTTAACACCTCTAGGTGGCAAGGTATTTCTATTTTGTTGTTGCCAATTTGTTTTGCATCTATTTTTGGATTTAACCATTTATCCTCTAGAAGACTAAACAAGTGTACTATTTTACAAATAGTTCTGGGAGAAAGAAATTCAGTGAAAGTTCTTTGGAATTCTAAAGCCGGAATATTATTCCTGATTCACAAATTCAACGTGGAACTAATGACACATCAATACTGCATTCATCTGACATCATCGTCTGCCATCTTTGAACTTCGCCGGGATTCGAGCTTGGATTCATTTAGGATATTTTAGTGATTAGACGTATATTTTTAAACTCCATGATTAATTGTTGGATTATATTTACAAACTAAGTCCGTTTTCTTATTTTATTGTATTTTCTAAGGAAATAAATTGTTTTTATTAAAATTTGCAAAGCTTGTTGGCTTCTATTTTGTTCTTTGTTACTTTGAACGAGCCGAGATTTATAACAATTACATAAAACAAATCTCCTCCTTTTAGCACTGCGTGCACATTTATGGATCCAAAATACTTGAAAATATTAGTTTAATGTCTTGATGCTTTTTTGTACGTTTGGTGTGGTGATTTTACCTTTGACCCATCTATGAGACGTCTGGCGAGGAGGAATGAGAAAACCAATCTTCCCCGTGTTTATCACATGGACAAGATAATTAAGTTTTGTGAATTTTTTCTGACATGTTTACAAGAATATTTGGTAATTTACAGACGGACGGATGGAAATAATATCACACCATTGTTGACACTGGAGCTAAAGTAAGGCTGAAAAATGCAAATTAAAGAATTTAAGTTCAAAATTGTCTTCGCTATACATGCCTATATACAGACACACAAATATGTGTGTGTGTGAGTGTGTGTGTGTGTGTGTGTGTGTTATCTTTGCTATTGATTATTTCTGGACTTTTCTCTGTATTTAATTATTATGTGATTAATGGACATGATAGAAAGGTCATAAAAATGTATAACAAGCTTCTCATTCTGCAGAAAGCTGTTGCATGAACTAATTTTGCTCATCACGCAGAGCGTTGCATGCTAAAATACATTTAGTAGCCATACGACACGTTTACACAAACGTCTGTTTTACGTGTGTCATTTGTTTTACAAAATCTTAAGGTGTGACTGCGATTTTCAAATTAGAGATCTACTGATGGTTTCATACAGCTATTTGCCATTGTTGACACGACTTCTAGCTATCAGCTAATGGCGTTCTCACTTTGATCATCTCATTTACCTTGATTTGGAATAATGATAACTTATTCGCTTTCCTCATCTTCAAAAAGAGATTTTATGAATATTGAAAACTCTTGCTCATGGGACACATCCGTTTTAAGATATCAATCTGCATCTCACAAGAAAAATTTCAAATTATAATAGCATCTGACGACGTATTCTTCCTGGTGCTCATGTGCTTCTGTTTTCTGCTTGTGGAGAAAACTCGTCTTCAAGCGATGGTGCGGAATAATAATTGTAAAATTTTATTCACAGAGAATCGAAAATGGCATCTTTGAAGCTTACTGCAGTATTGAAAATTTAAGCGCAGGTAACAAACTGATCACTGGGACGTTGCTTGAAACTTGACCCTTATCTGTAATGCAAAGACTATGTAAACATCTAACATTCATCTATGCAAACTGCTACCATTTATCTATGCAAACAGCTACCATTCATCTATGTAAAAATCCACCATTCATCTATGTAAACATCTAACATTCATCTATGTAAACATTTGCCATTCATCTATGTAAACATCTGCGATTCATCTATCTAAAAATCTAACATTCCTCTATGTAAACATCTACTATTCCTCTATGTAAACATCTACCATTCATTTTTTTAAACATCTACCATTCATCTATGTAAACATCTATCATTCATCTATGTAATCATTTACCATTCGTCTATGTAATCATTTACCATTCGTCTATGCAAACATTTACCATTCATCTATGCAAACATCTACCATTCATCTATGTAAACATCTAACATTCATCTAGGCAAATATCTACCGTTCATCTATGTAAACATCTACCATTCATCGATGTAAACATCTAACATTCATTTATGTAAACAGCTACCATTCATCTATGTGAACATTTACCATTCATATATGTAAACATCTAACATTCATCTATGTAAACATCTACCATTCCTCTCGGCAAAAATCTACCATTCGCTTATGTAAACATCTACTATTCATCTATGGAAACATCTACCATTCATCTATGGAAACACTTACCATTCATCTATGTAAACATCTACCATTCATATATGCAAACATCTACCATTTATCTATGTAAACATCTACAATTCATCTCGGCAAACAACTGACATTGAGGCATTCGATTTTCTTTTCTCAATATTTGGATACTGATAAATGTTGGATGGATGTAAATGTCGCTAATGTTTACTAATTTTCAATAATATCAATTTTCTACGCTCTAAAATGATTACATTTGATAAATCCCCAGAAATAAATTTTCTGTAGCATTATATACAGCCACATGGAGCCATAACTAAACAATAACAATTAAAATTTTAAGATGCATTATAAATTTAATTATTTGTAAGCATATTCTTCTATTAAACAATGAACTAAGCATTTTAAAATGCATTGAGAAAAGGCCTTTCTGTAGCATCAGTGCTTAGCTTTTAAAAGTGTTTGTCGTTCGTAAAAATGAATTTTTTTTGCGTGTTTCTTGCATCTAAGTTAAAAATGAATAGAATGACTGCTGGTAAAGGATGGGAAGTTTAGACCGAATACCCTGGATAGAATGGTAAATTTTATTCACCTGTTTTCAACGTATTTTGCAATTGTCACAGAGGGAGAGAGAGAGAGAGAGAGAGAGAGAGAGAGAGAGAGAGAGAGAGAGAGAGAGAGAGAGAGAGAGAGAGAGAGAGAGAGAGAGAGAGAGAGAGAGCATAATTGGTTGACTAACTTAACGTCGATCACTGGATAGTTAGATGTATAAGACAACTAAGAAAGCTTGCATGTCTGTCTGTCTGTCTGTCTGTCTGTCTGTCTGTCTGTATGTATGTATGTATGTATGTATGTATGTATGTATGTATGTATGTATGTATGTATGTATGTATGTATGTATGTATGTATGTATGTATGTGTATGTATGTATGTATTTATGTATGTATGTATGTATGTATGTATGTATGTATGTATGTATGTATGTATGTATGTATGTATGTTTGTATGTATGTATGTATGTATGTATGTATGTATGTATGTATGTATGTATGTATGTATGTATGTAATTGTGTATGTATATATTACGTGAGAAGTACGTGTGAATGTATGTACGTATGTAGGTAGGTAAATAGGTATGCCTGTAAACATTCTTGTGATTTTCATGGACTCGATATATCATTAAACTGTTTATAAACCCTTAAACAATATGTCAAATGCAACAGTTTTATGTACAATGCAATGCAAACTATGCAAAACTTTTCCAATAAGCATTGATGAAGCCAGCATCCCGAACAACTATAACAAAGATACAAACGAATTTTGTCACAATTTTATAATATTTTATCAATAAAGTTTTCAACGTCTTAATGTATAATTCAGAACAAAAGGAAAAATTGTGTCAACGTATATATGACCATTATTAGAAACAAATATTGACAGCAGTACATCAATATATATCATTCAGAGATTCAAAATTTGGCATTTTTTACTATTTAAAAATTTGAATATATATATATATATATATATATATATATATATATATATATATATATATATATATATATATATATATATATATATCATATGCAAATTATTAAAGAAATTTAGAGTTGCTGATAAAATTATAATTGATTCAACGATATTGCAGTTAATAAGGTAAACGTATCTGCCCGATTGATGCTACTTATTTTTTTAAAAAAAAATATAACAGTGAGTTAATTTGTCTCCAGAATACAAAGTCCTTTTTCTATTAGATCTGTCACTTATGCAGTTAAAAATTAACCACCTGCTTTAAAACGACAGCTGATCTAAGCAGAATATGTATCGACATCACAACCCATCAATAGCAGGCAACTGCATGGAAGTAACATGCTTTTATCAAGGCTCGTTTACTGTCAACTTTCTTCAGTTCAGACTCGCTGACTCCCATATCTTTGAAAGTTTCGTATGCTGTGTCCAGCATGCGATGCAAAAGTTTATTGACCATTTCTCTTTCTTTGGATAAGCCCTGAAAAGGAAAAGCCGATCATTTAGTTTACACATATAGCAAACAGCCAATAGAGCAAACACTTTATATTTTAATTACTTTCTAAAACTTCTTTAAAATTTATCAAAATTGAAAATTTTCAGATTCACTAAAAGTATTGCTCCTCTGAAAAAAAAATGAAATATTAAATGTTATCGTATTAAAAGTAAAAGTAATGAGTTTGAATATTACTTAATATATTAATGTTATAGTTGCTACTTATAATAGAAAACTACGTCTAAGTAACTAGTTTTTTTTATGTGATTCCTTACGCATTCCGATAAAATAATTTATATTCATGTATTTTTTGTTCTACAATACATTAACAAATGGACATGTTATTAAAACCCTTTAAAACCGCCAAATCTATATTTCTGAAGTAGCCGAATTTATATCCATGCTCTCATCATTCAATTATTTGCCTTTTGCTGACTTTTGGGTTGGAAACTGTTGCTTCTATTGATTACATAATTATGATTTTTAAAGTTCTCTCCAATTATTACAATTGTAGAAGAAATTAAATATTTGTATGAACCAAACTATCTTTACTGTTGTCTCTATTGTATCGTTATCGATTATTCAGTAAACCTTAAGGTTACTTATAGAGTTTGCCTGACTTTATCTCAGGCATTCACGCAATCAAAGACCGCCGTCTAACTCAGACGAGAAGGTGATTTACTTGGCTTTTATTGGTATATGCGCTTGACTTTTAATACTGAAAAGAATCCTGGTATACTTTTGTTTTGGAAATAAATATTTATTCCTAATAACATGATTCAATTCATTTTGAAGATTGTCTGAGACTAATCATCAGAAGCCGGTTATTGTGATATCTTTTCTAAATTCTGTGTATTAATGTTCTGTTTAAAGGCCGTTTCAAATCAGTTTAATTCACGGAAAATGTCACATTTAGTTATCAACATTTTTCCCTCATGTATATTCAGATGTGGATTTTAATCGATCACGATAGAAACACTAGTATAAAGAAACTATCGAAGTAAGTTTGTCAGCTGCAAAATATTGCTCAGCGAAGAGAGAGAGAGAGAGAGAGAGAGAGAGAGAGAGAGAGAGAGAGAGAGAGAGAGAGAGAGAGAGAGAGAGAGAGAGAGAGAGAGAGAGAGAGAGAGAGAGAGAGAGGTCATTTATTATCTGCCATTGCAAGGAGAGAGATTCTTCCGCACGTTCCAATATGTTTCCCTACAGTTAGCCAGCACAGCTCGTATTACCTAAATCAACGATGGGGGTGGGGGCATCTTCAAATACTTGCAGGGCCATCTGAGCAGTGACGTTTTGAGTCTTTTTTTATTAAATTTTCCATATATGTTTTCTTAAGGTATCGCATTGTATTGCATATGAGGTTTTCAGCAAGCGAAATATCCAACTTCTTTCGTCTTAATCTAGCGGACTACCTGGCGATATTGATAGCAAACTAAATTGGAATAGCTGAGTGAGACAAATGTGTGTGTCTAATTCTTGTGAAAAATCACCATTTCGCTCGCGTAAGTGTAAACGACCTTTTTTATTTGCTAACCCGGAAGCTTTAAACGCACAGGAATTTTGGATTATAATGGGGAGAGATTGGAGGTAAAGGAGGAGGGGGCGTCTTTCTTTTAAGAGTACATATGTACCCCCCACTCCTTGTCTATCGTCAATTTCTCTGGGTCTTAGTGTCATCTCCCAAAATAAACCTGCGCAAATATCATGATACCATTCAATAACTTTAAATTTATGTATGCCGATGATCAAACTGATCTTTATAAGTCTAGACTTGTCCTTGATGGCAGCTTCTGTACAGAAAAAACAATATGAGCCTCGTCATATTCATCATCTATGTATGTTTGAAGCGTGTGGTTTCAGCTCTGCACCAAATTTCAGTAGTGAGTTTTCCAAAAACTGTCTGCAAAAGGACTAATATTTCATCAATAAAATGTTTGTTGTTTTTAGTTATAATCAAAATACACTCTGGAAAGATTATTTTTACGAAAATCTTACTTTCGTCAACAAATCTATATATGTTATCTTCAACGATTTCTAGACTAGTTTCATTCTTCTGTCATTAGTAACGCGAGTCCTTCAGTTATGTCCCAAAACTATGTTCTAACATCGCAGCTGTCTGAATGTTTATTTGTCTCGTCTGTGTGTCTCTTTCTTTCTCCAAAACCCATCATATAAACGTTCAATTGAGAATGCTCTCTTTGTAAACGTGGTAATATTTACAGACATCAAATTATATATTATGAGCACTTCACTTCGCAAAGTTTGCTAGTGCCCCGATTCAGGTTTATAAGAGAACTATTGTAACTGACCATATCCTTAATGCACCTTTTAAACGATTTACGGACAAACAGAAAACTTGCTTGCTGAAAGTTTTCATTTTATTAATTAAAATTGTTACAGACAGATGATGTTAAAAGTTGGAAACACAAACTACGACTGCCGTCCGTTTCATTATACTTGTTTCAGATGGTTGGTAGCGTGACTCCATTTTAGATCTCAAAAGTGATTCATCAGAAAGGTTGATTCAGAAATAAACGTGATGGCGTTCTGGCTATGGAAATGACCCGTGACACAAAGAATGTTGAGTTTAATTGCATTTTTGTGTCCATAGGTGTGCAAGCACAGCATGATTGACGAGCAATAAGTTCATCTCGCCTCATTGTAGTTTCGTCGAAAGGAAACGACTCTCGGTAAGTCATTCATTCTAAAGCAAAATTTATGTCCACTCTCCAATCTTTGTATATCGTTAGGACATAAATCTTGGTCTTAAAGTGGTCTTAAAGCAGACGAGTTCTCTAGTTGGTCTTGAATCTCTTCTATATCATGATCTGTTATGACGGTAAAAGATGGCATCATTTCAGTGGATTTCATTAAGCCTTGATTTCATTACTTTATTGCGTATTGTCTCTAACAAGACGATCTAAGTGCATATACATGGTAAATATTTTTGTGTCAGGAAATGATTGATTTTCATGTCAGATTTTTTTCAGTATTGCCTTACTACTATGAACTATGAAAACCAATCAAATAATTTAATTCATAATGATACATCTCACTGTGGAGATGTTTTATTGATAGGTTGTCAGCGTTAGAAGATCTATCAATGAAAGCATTGTGCATTGTAAGGTGGTGGGGAATAGTTTCGTAACGTGGCATCTGTTGAATATATTCACTGAGGCAATTATTTTACTTTTTCGTTTATTACTGATATGAATATATTTTTTAATTGGGTATTTCAGGTTTATGTTTCTTGAAACTGATATAAGGAATGCACAATATCCATGCTTACTTCTTAATATGTAGACCGTGCAATGCCAATTGTGGGCTGGAAAAAAGAGCTAGACACCTATAGCAGTAGACATGTAGATTCAAGACAAATAGATTATGTAAAATATATCCTGATTGGAGGCTATTTTCATTTGCATCAAGCCATACAGTTCACAGAGTTTCTCAATATTATTACCTTGGAAGTGGTCTGCGTTTTTACTGTAGGCATCCAGGTGTCAAAAACGTTCCTTTAGACGTGACCAATGCAGGACTAAACCTGGGATGCATAGAATTCGTTGCTTTGAACGCCATTGACTTGTCAGGCCCAATGAATAATATTTTATACTTTATTTTAATATGGCTATCCAAATATATGGGCTTTATGTCCCCACTTATGTATTTTATTCTTTTTATGAAATTTTGTATTAGGCAAGCGGATTTGCCTTTTGCACAGTAAAACTTGTTTAGCAAGGCATTGGAAAACATTCATCCGTTATTATAAATTGTCATTATGTGTTGTCAATAACATTTTTAAAGCCAGCATATGCTTTTAAAGGACTCTTTAAATTCTAGATGACGTACATTCTTTTTTTGTTTGTTCCAAACCCTAAAAGTCTCAATACTTTTGCCGTATTAAAAACTCGTAAACATCGAGTTTCATTATCGCATGTTCTATAAATAAATAAATAAATAAATAAATAAATAAATAAATAAATAAATAAATAAATAAATAAATAAATAAATAAATAAATAAATAAATAACTAAAAGTGACAATATACTTTCATAAGATGAAGTAAAAAATCGTACTTTTTGAATTAAGACGTGAGTAGTGACTGGGGAAGATAGGGGACAGTGGGACTGATGGACATGTGTGAGTGAGTAAGTGTTGGTCCTCATTATAATAATTGAAACCAAGAGACACTTACATTTTCCTTTCTGTCATATACTCTGGTACAAATTTACAATCCAATTTAATAACATATCATTCTATAAAGTTCATATATTTCTTTGTCTTTTCACTCTCTCCTTTTTTGAATTACTTCACTTTCACAGTTTTTCCTCGTCTTCCTCATATTCTTTTCGTCTTCGTTTTCTTCTTTACTGAATATGTATGGTTTCTTCCTTTTCGGAAGGTACCTCTTCTTCCTGTTCTGAGACCCTCTCTTCTTTCTGCTCCTGTTGTTTCTAAGGGCAATCTGATGACCAATGTCCTTTCTCGTAGCATTGATATCAAGTATCTAGACCTTTGTCTCTTTTAAAGCCTGTCTTTCGTTGACCTTGTGCAAATTCTGAAGACCTATGTGCTTTCTTCTGACTAACTGCTATGCTGATGTGATTGTTGGTGATGGTGTGTTTTGTAAAAAAAATCTTTCCTTCTCCACTACGTATTGATAGAAAATATAACGGGTTTTATAGTTTTAGTGTGTTGTTTGGTATAAGAATTTATTTTACGTTATCACTCACATCACTGTAGATTGTCTGGTATGTGATATGGGTAGTTGATGAGAGGGGATGTTTTCCTTCACGTGCGTGCTTTATGGATATTAATCGATGCATTCGTCAATAGCGCCATTCAGCAATGAATGGCTTTTAAGCACATGGACAAGATGCTGAGGTGCAAGAGGTGGTGGACCATCTGGGAATGGTGGAAGAGATGCTGCTTAGATTGGAAGATTATTGTTGTAACCATAACCGAGTAAAAATGGAGACAAAAACTTAAAAGAGGCCAAGGAACGACTAAGAGATATGATCGAGGTGGAAAAAGAAGAAAAGGAGGACAAAGAGGAAAGAGAACATATAATAACTTATAACGAAAAATCGATGCAAGAAGAAGAAGAAAAAAATGGAGGAAACAAGAGGAAGAAAAGGACAAAATAGAAGAAAGTTAAACTCCATTGCCTTGAAACGATATCTAATCTCTCTTGCCTTAAAAAAAGCTTTAGTCGATTTTTTGTGTGACAGATTTATGTTCATCAATCTATGTGTAATATGTCTATGTCTCTAACCCTGTCACTAAACATGTCTCTAATCACGTCTCTCTGTCTATATCTCTATTGTCCCTAAAGTAACTCCTATTCAGGTCAGCCACTTGCAACACTGTTCCGCTCGATTGAGGTCAGCCTCTTGCAACATTGTTGCCAGTGATCAGTACCGTGACGTCACGCCTGTTCAATTCTATTGTCCCTATACAGGCCCACTTCTTTAATACTTTTGTCCCCATGGTGCCGGGACCATATCTGTAATGCTAATTCCCATTGTCCCTATAAATCCTGTACCCATAGTTCCTGGACCATTTTTAAACATAGTAGTCCCAGTTTTTACATATTGCCCCCATTTCAACTGACGTATATAGGTTGCTTCCTGTGCGCATGTATTACTTTTTCTCCTTTGTACTGTTGTATACTTGATGTAAAATTCTATATTTTTATTTGCATCGTCCAATCTCCAAATTAGTATAACTAATCTAGCACTTGCATATGACATGAAAGTAACTTTCTCATCAACTCATTTCGTTGTATACTGTATTTGTGACAGAACATAAAAAGTGCATGGTGGTTTCGATCCCACCGCATGCCAGCAAGTTGAACACGGTAAATATCTTTTAATTTAACAGCTTTTAATGAACTTACATTTGTACTGGTAATTCACATTCTCTCCATGGGGCTGATATTTATTAAAAAAAAACAAAACAACTTCTTCCATAAGTCAGCTTGACCTATTAGTTTAGCATTATGGATCCACAATAATGTCAAGTTGTTGCAAGCACCGTCATCAGCAGCTTCGGATAGTCACAGTCTTTGATCCATAATTTAATTACATTATAGGCAAATTTGCGTCGGGGCGTTCGGTAATTCGTTCCCAAAATCAATCAAATAATTAGGGATACTAGACCCTCGGTAGGGAAAGTATGCATTTGAAGCATAAGAAAACAACATAAAAAGTTACAATAGCACAGTAGCTAGTCAAACTAACAATGTATTATGTTTTTTGTTCTTAGATAAAAAAAATAGCCAATCATCGATACCTCATTTGGTAAGTATGCTCTCAAGAGCCTATTTTTAAATTTTGAAGTATAAGAAAGCAACATGGAAGTTACAATACACAGCATCTAGTCAAAATATCAAGGAGTTATATGTTTTGGTCTAACATAAAGATAGTCAAACACTACACATTTCAATCATGGATACCTCATTTAGCAAGTATGCTCTCAAAACATATTTTAAAAATCAGGCCAGAGTCAAGGAATGCCACATAAGAGCAAGTGCTAGTTACAGGATGATTTGCTGTGATTGGTACAAACACACTTATCAAAGTTTAAAAAGAAGAAAAGAATAAAGCTTACCGGGTTACTCTTTCCTCCAAGTATCCGCCGAGGGTAGAGAGCGGACGTTCGAAATATAATTGCATACATTAATAACAATGAGACTATCTTTTGTAGCATCATCATCATTCACTCGACGGACAAGGTCTCTCTGTTACTTTCCTTATTCTGTTAATCCTATAACAATTTCTTTTCTTTGGTGAAGAGATTCTTATTTATACCTAAAATGGAAATGAAAGAATTGTTTCGCTTGAGGTGGATTCTACAGGAAAAACCCGAAGTAACACATTAAACGCCAATTTGCTGCCAAAACTCTATCATCTTGAACAAAGAGTAATTCAGGATTCCTTCCCATTCAATCGCGTTCTCTAATAGCACGTTTTAATTTAAAAGACGCATGAAGTATAGACTAATAACTACCATTGGTTACATTTGCAATTACTGTTTCTTCATGGAGAGAATGATTTAAATGCGCTTGGACCTTGTATGAAAATGTCAACAAAAGCGAGCAATTTGTCTTAGGCGTTTTGCAATACTTTCCTAATTAAGACTGTCTGGTGTAATTTCCCCAGAGGGTCGGAAAGTTACGATACTTTGGTCAATGGCTAATCGGTTCAGCTAGAGTAGCTAAAAATGCATACAGGCATAAATGCAATATAGCCGAACTCATTTCAACTATTGTTGTAAATCTATTAATTTGAATCGTGTAAAATTGTGGTCATTAACGATGTGCAGAGTTGATGGGCTTGGCCCACATGTGTTTACAGGGCCTAATCTGACTATAATTTCTATCATATGGTCTAATTTTCCTAGACATTGTATATATATATATATATATATATATATATATATATATATATATATATATATATATATATATATATATATATATATATATACGTTTGTCAAATGCGTAGTTGACCATTGAACACTTACGAAAAATCCCTCTCTCTTCAATACGTGAGATTTTTTAATTATAGGTTGTAGAATTATTTCTAATGTGTTATGAGATGCCATTTACATTTTCCCCCATAATTCCATTGGAATCTGATTTTGAATTTTGTATCAAACGGTTTGGCATAGTGAACCGTCAACGGACACTGATACTTGCTATAATGGCCTCCATTACAACACTATTTCTTTTATAAGGCTGATATGGTTACTGATTTCATATTTTTGCATTAAGTGATAGAAAATCAAATGTATTATCGTTATTGGACGATCTCGTTATAAGACGCAGACAGTATTGTAACGAGGGAATGATGAATTTAGTTACTGCCTCACAACAGTGAAACTCTTACGTACATTTACTTATTAGAATAAATTTTGCATCAGTTTGGTTTTTACAAAAGAGAATGATATTTCATATGTCCTGACGTTTCTCTTTAAGCAATCATCCTTAGATTCTCGCTTCACCAATAAGTGAACTAATTTCCATGTGTTTGCTCTTTTGTTTGCTTAGAGGTTTTCGTATGTCTCGATTAAATATATCGTATAACAATTAATATGTTGCTGCATTCAGTTTGACGATCTTGTTTATGTCCAAGTCGGTCACATAGGTTTGATTTGGTGTATTACGACATACACTATACTCTGCAAAGGTTTGGTTTGGTGTATTACGACATACACTATACTCTACCAAGGTTTGGTTTGGTGTATTACGGCATAGCAATACAAGTATCTTATATAGACTCGAAGTGAAGGTACAAAAATGCATTGCCCAGAGACATGAAATGGAGCCGACCCTGGCTGATAGTGGGAATTAAGAATCTTTTTGTTCACAATCCATGAATTTCAACAAGGGTAAAATAAAATAAATAAAACGATATAATTGCAAGAGCGTCCGTTCTTAAAAAGGACTTGAATCCACTTGGTATATTTTACAGTGATTAAATAGTTACCTATTGATTCAACATTCTACGAAACATCTGAACAAAAGTGATACATAATCACATACACACATAAATACACTCATAAAAATAGCCATATATATATATATATATATATATATATATATATATATATATATATATATATATATATATATATATATATATATATATATATATATATATATATATATATATGATAATAAAACACTACTGCTGTTGCTGGTACTACGACTACTAGTACTAATATTGTTTCTACTACTGCAATAACTATAACTAGAAGTAATAGTGGTTATAGTAGTGTTCGTAATACTAATGTCAGAACGACCTGTAGTAATATTAGTAGTGGCAATGGTATTAATAGTAGTAATTGTAGTTGTAGTACTAATAGTATTAACAGTAGTTGCTGCAAGTAGTAGTAATAGCAGTAGTGGTAATAATAGTATTGGTAGTTTTTGTAGTAGAAGTACTCGTAGAAGTACTGGTAGTAGTGATAGTAGTAGTCGTTGTAGTAGTACCAGTAGTAGTTGTATTAGTAGTAGTGGCAGCTGAAGTAGTAGTATTAATAATGGCAGTAGTTGTATACGAATTAGTACTAGTAGAAGCAATTATAGTAGTTGTCATAGTAAATGTAGTTGTAGTAGTAGCGACAGTAGTAGTAAAAGTGTTAGTGGTAATAGTAGTAATAGTATTTGTAGTAGTAGTAGTAGTAGTAGTAGTAGTAGTAATAGTAGTAGTAGTAATGTTAGTAGTAGTAGTAAACGTTTAACTATTAGTGGCTGCAAAGAAGGAAGTAGTAACTGTCTATAATAATAATAATAATAATAATAATAATAATAATAATAATAATAATAATAATAATAATAATAATAATAATAATAATAATAATAATAATAATAATAATAATAATACTACTACTACTACTACTACTACTACTACTACTAATAATAATAATAATAATAATTTAACAAAGAGAACATTTTTTGTCTCCATGGACCTGTCATGTGGTTCTCAATATTTGTAAAAGGTTAAATTATAATTATTCTTTAAAAGCAACTACACACTCATGCATCATCGTACACCTCCTCGTGCACATTAAAAAAATATGTAATATAGGTAGCTATAGTGGTCAACATACAAGTATATGAACAATATACTATTCACATTACAGCATATGAGAAGTCGTATATACATGTTTCGAATAAAACATGCATATATTATTTTGGACACTGTGATAAATTTTCTGTCGGGAGGCTTTGCATATCAATCCATATGGTCAAAAGAATTTCTTTAATGAGGTTTTAAACGAAGAAAAGGAGTTCGAATTAAGTATCTTCCGGGGGTAAAAAAGCACATTGGAGGAGCTGGTATAGTAAACGAGCTTTCGACACGGTTGCTTTTCGACTTCGGATTATGGAATTCGTTGTCAGTTGTTGATCGGAGATTACGTTCAGTATTTTCTGAGCTTAGTTCACTTAGGGTAGAGAGATATAATCTGAAGAATGATTGTTGAAAGAATTATGTGACGTATATCTAATTTAATTGATTGTGTATTAGTTTTAAGTTTTTAATTTCATTAGCTGTTTTTGTAATGATAACTTTATTCACTGTATTTGACATTTTTTTTCGGAAAATTCAGTTCAGTTCAGTAAATAACCATTATTGCTACATTGTAGTTTTAGCTTACCAAGTTCCTGACCTTGAATCAGAATTGGTAAAAAACAAACTTTTTTGTATTTCTGTCTTAGAGTGGAAATCAGTGGTCATAATATCAAGGTCTTATTTGGCTAGCGTGTCAGCCCTGTTGTAAATAACTTTTTTTAGTTTTTTAATTATTGAATCTTATAGTAAGGTTCGTTAGGTATAATCAAATTCGTCCATTGCGCACGTGCCAGTCGGTCTATTGTATTACTATGCCGTTCGAATTAGTGACCAAGTGACCCCATTACGTGATCTAAAATTGCGTTAAAAACGAGTGTTTTATAGTTATTTAATTTATTACTAAATTAATACCTTTAGAGCTCAAAGTTATTTTATTTTGTGACCAGTCTGAATTAAATTTATTTAGTTATCTGAATCAGTCATTAATTTTTCTGGAAAGCATGCATAATTGCTCGTCTTCGTCAGAATTCTTGGACAAAGACATTTATTGGAAATTATTCAGTTCTAAAACCGGAATATTATTATTGATTCATAAAATTCAACAATAAGAGGTTGATGCAAATGAACAAAACAGGATATTGAAGACGGAATTCGAACTTTAGTTCATGTAGAACATTTTAGTTTTATAATTATATTATTATTTTTATGATTAATTTTGGATTAGATTCCGGTTGCGCTCTACAGTTTCGTATTTAGCATAGGGTTAGAATTTTAAAGAAAAAGAGTTTCCCCAGGATTCCTCACTAGTTATACTGGCTTTTTAAAAAAAGACTTTGCATATCTTAAGTATTGTTCAAAGAACCTTTAATTCCCTTTATTTTGATGTATGATTGATGGGTGTAATATGGGTTAGAGAGTTCACAGCTTGGCCTTACTCCAGATGTGCATCTTTCAAAAAAGTGTTAGCTCTACTTGCTCATTTTCACTTCTTGAACTTCAGAGGCAAATTGTAAAAAAATAGAGCCGATAACTTTTTTTTTTACATTTTATGTATTTGGTAATTCATTCACTGCACATTAAGAAACTGGTATTGTCTAGTTTGGTAAAATTCATTTTCCATATTTTAATAGCTACCAAAAATAGTGTACTTTAGACAAATTCAGGTTGTTTTTTGGAGCACAAAGGAGCAGTCATTTTAGTTAGCAGTGTCCTAAGATCATTTAAAATTTCCAAAAGTACAATATCCAAAGAAATTTCAGCCACATTACATTAAAGTAGTATATAGGTATGCCAACATTCTCTCCACTATGCATGTTTAAAATGCAAACAACTTCACCTTACATACATCACTCTCTCAAAAGTACATAATAACTGGTGTGCGCCACCTCACAAACCATAAGTCCTTTTTCATACGTTTACCTTGTTTTCTTGTAAAATAAATTATTTTGATAAATTTTGCAAAGTTTGATGGCTTCAATCTTTTCTGTGTTACTTTTGAACGAGCCTAGACACGTTAAAAAGAAAATGTAGGTTAGTCCGGGATATATGAATGTTGGATAAAATATTTCAGAAAATTGCTTTGTGAAATTTGAATTCCCCTCGTTTTCAGAAATATTTAAATCCCAGCATTATTTCCCATTTTCTTTGATATCTTTAGTGAAATCAACATACTGTTTCACAATGTCATCAGACGTGGAGACCTTTCTTTCTAGTCTTACTCAGGAGCAGTTGGGTAGTTTGAAAAAAGATGAATTGCTTGAACTTGCCAGAAAATATGATCTTTCTGAGGCAGAATATTCCTTAAAGAGGCAAGAAATAAAAAACCCATTTTGATCCAGTATTTGGTATAAAAAATGTTTTCGATAAAAGTGTGTTGGGTTCCATCAGTAAGTTTGTCTCAGACTCAGACATTAAAGTAAAGGAATTGAAATTAAAACGCACGATGGAATTAGAGCTAAGGAAGTTGAAATTCAGTAAAAGATAAACAAATGCAGTTACAATTTGAGTAAGAGGGGAGAGACAGGAAAGAAAGGAAAACAAACGCAGTTACAATTTGAAAAAGTGGAAAGAGAGGAAATATAGAAAAATAAATAAATACAGTTACAATTTGAGAGAGAGAGAGAGAGAGAGAGAGAGAGAGAGAGAGAGAGAGAGAGAGAGAGAGAGAGAGAGAGAGAGAGAGAGAGAGAGAGAGAGAGAGAGAGAGAGAGACTCAAAATGCAAAGAGGGAAGGAGGGAAGGATGAAATGGAATTTCAAATTAAGTTAAAAGAAACAGGGCTGGCAAATGAAAAGCACATTCACACTTCACAGAGAAATTGAACTTTTTATATTACAAAGAATGTTAGGCGAATGCCCACTTTCAGAGAAAAAAGTAAATCTTTCTTTTTCTTTATGGGGACGTGTTACGTATATGTAATTTAATTGCTTGTGTGTTAGCAATAAGATGTATTTTTTATATCTTTTTATGTCATTATCAAGATAACTATATTCACTACAATGGACATTTTGTTCGGAACATTCAGTTCAGTTCAGTAAATAACCAATATTGCTACATTGTAGTTTTTGCTGAGTTAGTTCTTCACCTTGATTCAGAATTGGTAAAAACTTTTTTACTTCTGTCCTAGAGTGGAAATCATTGGTCACAGTCAAGGTCATATTTGGTTTGCGTGTCAGCTTTTGTAAACAATTTTTTATTATATTTTTTGTTATTGAATCTTGTAGTAAGGTTCGTTAGGTAGAATAAAATTCGTCCATCGCGTACGTGTTGGGTTATTGTCTTACTACGCTATTCGAATTAAGTGAGCACGTGACCCCATTAGTGACCCAAAATTGCGCTTAAAACTAGTGTTTTATAGGGATTCAATTCAGTCATAAATTAATACCTTCCGAGATAGAAGGCATTTTGTGTTGTGACCAGTTTAGGTTTTTCTAGTTTTCGATATTGGTAATTATTTTCTCTGGAAATCAAACATAAGTGTTCTTCTTTGTGAGAATTCTTGGATAAAGACATTTATTGGAATTTTTCGGAATTCTAAAGCCGGAATATTATTCTTGATTCATAAAATTTAACAAGGAACTGTTGAAACAACAGCATTAAGCAGGATATAGAAGATGTCATTGCTTTCCAACTTGGAATTTCATCGGCATTCGAACTTTGATTCATTTAGAACTTTTTAGTGATATGATTGATATTATTAATTCTAGGATTAAGGTTTGTATTATATTTAGAAACCGTGAGTCTGTTTTCCAATTTTTACATTGTTGTCTAGGGAAATAAATTATTTTGTTAAATTTTACAAAGCTTGTTGGCTTCACTATTTTGTTTGTTACTTGTGAATGAGCCTTGACACGTAACACTTATGATTCCTGTAAAATAAAGAATACGTTTTTGTATTGGTGGATATTCAACATTCAAGGGAGTTGTAATAGGTAGTTGTACAATTAATCGGGCGTCCCTTTTCTGGAGTGTGTCGGTTTTTTAGAGATTATAATTTGACGTGTTTCCCTATAATGGTACAGTTGTAGTCTGTATGGTAGTGTATGGTAGTATATATCCAGAAAAAAAGACAGGGGAGGTAGCAATTTTGACAATAGGATTTTTAGGTGTATTCCTTTGACTATCATTGCACATATGTGATCGTATGTGTATTCCAACTGAGATGTTGATCAATGTAGACGCTTTGACGTTTTTCAATGTTAACAGTAGACACGACTAAGTCATTTTGAATTAGACGTAGATCAATATTAGTAGATGGGCACTGTTTTGTTCCAATTGTCACACTTGTCATCGTAGAGGCATTAATATGCATTCTGTTTTGTCTTGACAACAAAACTGACATATTGATGAGGCTTATTGGAAGTTTATTATCAAAAGTAGAGAGATGTATTAAAGGTAGTCAGCGTAGAATCGTCAGCGAAATGATCTTTGTTACATTACACTGGATTGATGAAAGGTGAAGTCATTGATAAACATCAAAAACAAAGAAAGAAAAGTCTTTACTATAGATCCTGGAGGAACTCCACTTATATTATGACTTGTCTCAGATATATATATATATATATATATATATATATATATATATATATATATATATATATATATATATATATATATATATATATATATATATATATATATATATATATATATATATATATATATATATATATATATATATATATATATATATATATATATATATATATATATATATATATATATATATATATATATATATATATATATATATATATATATATATATATATATATATATATATATATATATAAAGTAATTGAGTTTGACGAAAGCTTGAAACTTCACAGTGTTTTCAATGAATGGTCTATCACATGGTCATCCAAACCGAATACCTCATTTTCTTTGTTTTTACTTCAAAAGACAACAAAAGTTGATTCAGGAAGTTCGCCCAACTCGATCGCAAGTAACCAGCGGGCATTATGTTTTGTCAAAATAGTTTGAGATGAATGCTTCTTTTGGAAACCTATTTGTGATTTAAGAAGGAATCATTACTTGCTAAGATATCTACAAATATAAGCGTTGACATCTTTGTCAACAATTTTTGAGAGTACAGAAAAAATAGATTTTGGGTCGATAGTTCGATTTGACATTATTTTCTTTTCCATGATGAATTGCTAATACGTTTGCTAATCTCAATGACAAAAAATTGTACAGGAAGTCAAACTACAGTTAATTACTTCTTTGAATGACTTAGAAACTGATAATGCTGACACCTTCAGAGTCTCGGGGTGGATTCTATCTAGAACCGCTGATTTGTTACTGTCTATTTTATTGATAATATGAATAGTATATGTTGTTTTATTTAAGAGATATTGAAACTAACATGATCGGGTGCCCTTTCATACTTGAAGGCAGTAAGTTTTTCAATGTTAGGCTCTGTAAAATTAGACCTGCTAAGTGTTTGGGATACATTAATGACAACGAGGTTCAGTTAGTTTCTAATATTGTTCTCATCTGTATAACTAGTATCATTATAATTCCGCATGAGATTAGAGGTACTGGTTTCCTTGAAGTTCTCTCAAGTGATTCCAGATGTATATGAACCTGGCCTTTGAGCCGATGGATTTTTTTGAAAGAGGAGCATTTGCGTTTTACAACGAGAGTGTTTGACTAATATGATAATAGTTTTGTTTACGTCTCGCCTCAACGATTACATTAATGTACCATAATGGTTGTTTAGACCATTTAATTATTTTGATCTGTATGGGGGCGTGTTTAATCAGAATAGTAAGAAAACAGCAGACAAGACTTAATCGTGGTCTGTATTAGAGAAAGCAAATGAGCCAATAGTCTGAGTTGATTTTCAACACATTTTTGAAGGTATCGGTATTACATATAGATATGTGAATCGTTTTTCCTTGCATTTCGCTGCTTACGAGTAACACGTATGAAATAGCGATCCCTAATTAAAAAACAGGGTAAGTTTATCTCGTAGCTGTTGTCAGGGTGGATAGTGGAAATGTGGTCGATCGGGAGAAATGTACCGGCTGTTTACTCTCGTCACAGCAGTGATAACCCGTCAAGATCCTCTATTTGTATTCTTAGTTTTCATGCATCTATTCAGCAGATTACCCTGGTAGGTTTAAAATTCTAAATTACGTGGATTTACATTTGCAATATATACTTTTATAATTTTGGGAAATAATTAATTCTACCATGCAAAATTACCATGTATCACCATGTAGTTTTCTGTACGTCGCTCTCTTGTCAGTGTTCTGTACTTCGGGTCCATTGATTTCACCTTTTTGACATCCCTTGTTCAGAAGATCCTTGGATATATAATTATCTGACCATATAATCTAAAGAATATTTTCATGAAAAGTTCAACTTTCTGATCAAATGTCAATCATCAGGAAGGCAGATTACTGTGTATGAAAGCTATATATGCCCCATTAGGTCGGAGTAATAGTCGTTTTACTGTGTGTGTGTCCGTGCGTGCGTGTGTGTACGTTACATGTGTATCTCACATAAATGCACAGTAGTATATATTTAGAACAGATGCTAGATTTTCGCTGCAATGCTTCTTTGTAACTTCTTGTACATTATTAACATCTGAGAAATTTAATGGATTTCATTTTCTGTAACTTTTATTACGGATGTGAAATAAACATTTCAAGTTTAATTGAAAATTCACATGATTGTTCAGAAACCTACTAGAAACTTACATATTTTAAAGTTCCAAAATTTTGACCACGTTTGCTTTTCCTGAAAATGCACTACACAAAATAATATTAAAATATTTAAATTTACATTTATATTTAATGCACAGCTGTGCATTAGCAAAGGAATCAAAGGAATATTACTAATGAAATATTCATAATTTTATTGGAGATTAGATAACATTCCCATGTCATAGACGGTAGAGTAGGTAACATTCCCATATTAAATTGGGTTGAAGATTAGACAGCGTTTCCGTGTCAAAGACAGCAGGAGACTAGATAACATTCCTGTAGCATAGACGGTAGGAGATAAGATATCATTTCTGAAGCAAAATATAAGACTTATATTTCAATACCGTTCTAATTACTGGGTCGGTAAAGTTGCATACATATTTTGCATAGATATTCATATAAAGCAATTGTCGAAAGTACAAATTTATCTCTACTCAATATTGGAAAGATCACTAAAATTCACACCAATAAACACACTCCTTCACACAAACACACGCAAACACACACACACACACACCTCTTCTTACACCCACGCCAATAATCACCCTCCTTCAATTGCATCCCCCATTAAACACACTCATTCAGACACACACCAATCAACACACTCGTTCGGACATACTTCAATAAACACTCCTTCAGAAATACACACCAATAAACACTCCTTCAGAAATACACACCAATAAACACTCCTTCAGAAATACACACCAATAAACACTCATTCAGAAATACACACCAATAAACACTCCTTCAGAAATACACACCAATAAACACTTCTTAAGAAACACACACCAATAAACACACTGCATCAGACACACACACACACACACACCAATAAATATACTCCTTCAGACACACCCACACCAATGAAAACACTTCTTCATTCATCCACACCAATAAACACACTCCTTCAGACACACTCATCAATAAACATATTCTTTCACATACACACACACACACACACACACCTTCATACCCCTACATCAATGAATGCACTTTCATACATCCCAACCAATAGACACCCAAAATAATAAACACCCTCATTCATACATCCACACCAATAAACACTCCTTCAGACACACACGCACCAATGCAGACTCCTTCACACACACACACACACACACCTTTAAAACACTCCTTCATACACCCACACCAATAAATATTCTCCTTCAGACACACACACACACACACATTTTTCAGCACACGATAGGCTATTCATGGCGGCCAGTATTAACGGTGGAGGAAAAAACCGGGCAATCCGCGGAAAGAACCACCGACCCACGAGAAGCTTTTGGCAAGCTTTCTCACATATCCACATTCGCCGAATCTTAGACTCGAACCCATGCAGACAGAGGTTAGATGGCAGTCATATAAAATACAGTAAAATCCTGATAGCAATTACGGACATAATACTCAACCATATTAGATGTCCTAATACTGTGTTTATAATTTCCCAAAATAATTATTATGGAACTACTAATTAAAAGCAATGCAAACCGCACCAGTGGGCTATTGGTTAAAGCCTCCACCTCGGATGCGTGAGATCGCAGTTTCGAACCTCGGTTCGAGTTATACCAAAGACTTATAAAAATTGTACCAACCGCTGCCTGGCTAGGTGCTGATCAAAAAGAGGCTAGTGTTAGGACTCGTCGGCCTGTTGTCAGGATAATGTGACTGGGTGTGACATCATGATGCCCCAGTGTTAGACATCACTATAAACTACCACACTGTAGACATCGTACTAATATGGATGAAAAATTGTTAAAGCTACGTTAAAAATCCAAATTTTCTCTCTCTCTCTCTCTCTCTCTCTCTCTCTCTCTCTCTCTCTCACACACACACACACACACACACACACACACACACACACGAGCAATACATCTTTTTACGTTATACGTTTTTTTTACTCTATACGGTTTTGCACGCTATGCATCAGTGGTTCCCAAACCTTTGGGGGTCAACGCACTCCTTGGTTATCCTCATTTCACCCCCTCAACCTTACCCCGTAAAGAATATTATTCAGCATTGGCCTACTCCTATCCACCACATCCTCGGTAATCCCATCGCCACCAAGGGGCGGTACCGCCCACTTTGAGAACCACTGATATACATCATTTTACGTTATAGATCTTTGTATGCCATATTCGTAGAATCAAATTTTAAGATACCATTATTGCCACATGCAAAATAATCAGCTTTTCAATGTTCGTTGATTAATAATTGAATGTTTCATTGAATTTGCTTTGAGAAAAAAAAATGAAATGAATATCTGAGTAGATTTACCGCGGCAATAATTCTTTCTGTGAAATTTTCTTTCATTCATAATTACTTATCTCTTTGAACACCACCTGCGAGTTTTGTCCTTTGAGCTATATCATCTGCGCCCTAGTCTGGTGTGATTGTAAAAGGTGACGTATACTCTTCTTACTGCTACAATACAATCTATTCAAAATTTGGTTTATAGCTTTCGTCCAAAATGCAGTTATAGGTGCAATTAACTTATCCCTACAAACCTATAATCGCTGTCGTTAATCTTCGCTAAACAGTAAGAGAGCAGTACTCAATGTGCTTGCCTACTTTAAATTATTTGTCTTCTTGCTTAACATTTTCATTGTGGATGGAAACATTTCGTTACAGTTATCAATGTCCATTAAATATGGTTCTTTATATAATGGAATACCCCAAAAGTATGTTAGTATGATGTATGGTATACTAAAAAAATGTATTAAAGACGGAAATATCAGTCTCATTTTAGTCTATAACTCAAAAGCCGTCCGAAAACTCCGACTGTACATCTTGAGCTGAATATATCAAATAAATTATATGCCTGGCAATGGGAGCCCATCGAAAGCTTTCTATGCAATATAATTAAACCATTAACACCATGTTAGACAGGAAAAAGGAGATGAGCGAGATAAATAAAAACATTAGTTTAAAAAAGCCATGCTGTTCAAATGCCCACGCGCTTGAAAACAAAATGTATAACGATTTAATCTTGTAATGGAATTACCCAACTACTTTTTCTTTTGAACGTATGAAGGATTGCGACCAATTGAACATTTGATATTATATTTAGTATTATGGCACCTTGAATTATTATCCTCATTTGTATTGGCCGGAACCATAAAAGGCAAAGCCCACTACTGATCAATAGGCAAGTCAAAAGTGACTATGTGCATCAAAATTAGTGCGAATAATCCCTCCTACATCCAACTTCCTATAAATATATACTTACGTGATCTGCATACAAGATTTCGTCATCGGAAATCGCTGAATTCATAACCTTGTTGGGAATGCGTTTCAAGTGACGTTGACAGCTTTTCTTAAAATTTTAGAAATAAGTTTGAAAAAGTTTGGGTCAAAATTGTTAAGGAGAAAGTTTGCCAGCCTGACCGTTCACACTATTTTCTTTGTAAAGAATGGAAACAGTTTTGCTACAGTGTAAACAATTATTACTGATAATTTGTTTTGCTACGATAATGACGTTATCCACTGCCATCACAGAAGGCGATGACAGCCTCGACGTTAATGCACTCAGCGTTCCCATAGGCAGAGATGATTTTCCAACATCTGACGTAAGTACAAATTATTTTATCTAGGGTAATGAGCGATTTGTCAATTTCATCTTAGTACTGAAAACCTGATGTAAATAGGAAAATACCGTATTTTTACTAAGCAAAACACGACCTTGTCACATGTAACCTAATTGTGTCCCCATTCCATGTACAATAATTTTGTAGTCTTTATAAGAGCACTTTCCAGAATCGTTCATACACTAACTAGTTTCCTTAGGATTAATATCTGTACACACTTTATTTGCTTAAATATTTACGTTGTAAACGAGTATGTATGTATGTATGTATGTATGTATGTATGTATGTATGTATGTATGTATGTATGTATGTATGTATGTATGTATGTATGTATGTATGTATGTATGTATGTATGTATGTATGTATGTATGTATGTATGTATGTATGTATGTATGTATGTATGTATGTATGTATGTGTGTCGAATTTAAATTCGTTTTCTACATTTGATAATTATATATATATATATATATATATATATATATATATATATATATATATATATATATATATATATATATATATATATACTGTGGACTGACTGTATCTTGAAAAACTCAGTGGAACTGTAATATTCGTTTTAATTTTTTGATTATGAATAGATAGAACCAATAACTCATAAAATGTTCTGCATATCAGTGTTTTGATCTCTCTCTCTCTCCCTCTCTCTCTCTCTCTTTATATATATATATATATATATATGAAATATACATGTGTTACACGTACTGTCTGATATATACATGTACTACACGTACTACATGTACTACACGTACTACACGTATATACATGTACTACACGTATATATCAGACAGTACGTGTAACACATGTATATTTCATATATATATATATATATATATATATATATATATATATATATATATATATATATATATATATATATATATATATGTGTGTGCGTGTGTCTATATGCGTTCATTATAATACGATTATGCAATTATGTTGTTTGTATATTAATTTGATGCATACACAATGCAGTCTTCATTTTGCATCTTAATTATCTAGACTTTATTGTCTTATTCCCTCGTTCAATCAGGTGAGTGCCATTCAATCATTTTTCCCCATTTGTAGACTTTTCTTATTTAGAAGGTCTTTCATACACAAACATAGAGCAGATAGTGAATGGAGTGAATAAAGTATGTGTCAGGTTCAGGATTGGGGGTTGCCTTAGTTGTTTCTTTACTTCACCGTCATATACTTCGGATTGTTACGTATAGTTAAAATTAACTAATTCTGATACGTAAATTCGGTTACGTATGGATAGTCTTTGAAATGATATCTTGAGAACGCAAGGGGCGCCAAGAATAAGAGGATACCAATGGCGATAAACTGATGAGGATATTGTCAAAATTAGAGTTTTCAGTAGAATACCCTTTTAAAATATAAATCCATGAAAGCCAACAAATGCAACTCCGATGTAATTACCTCGTTCTCCTGTTCCCCATATTTTTCAAATGGTCATTCAGAAATTTTGGAATCAGACTGAATTTTCAGAACGTTTGCATATTTCAAGAAGTTTATGTGCTTGCGTACCATAAACCTACAATTCTCATGGACCATTTTATAGGTGCCAAGGTAACTTCAAATAATAAACAACAGATTAAGGC
The DNA here is from genome assembly GCA_016746295.1 of Potamilus streckersoni. Taxonomy (NCBI): domain Eukaryota; kingdom Metazoa; phylum Mollusca; class Bivalvia; order Unionida; family Unionidae; genus Potamilus; species Potamilus streckersoni. The sequence goes on from JAEAOA010001006.1 coordinate 3,909,755, forward strand.
ACGGATTATTACGATGAGAAGCGTTGTCAAGACATGTGAAAGGGGGCCTTATATTTCAAAAGTTAATTGAGTGATGCTCATCTTCTTCCATGAACCAGCAGTCAGGATACTTTCAACAAAGATCAAAATTTTACCTTTAACGTGTAATATATGTGTCACTCAATCTATTGGACACACACACACACACACACACACACACACACACACACACGCGCGCGCGCGCGCGCGCGCGCGTTATCAAAACCGCAAGTATTCTATTTTTTTTCCTAAAGATAAGAACCAAAAGAATTTATCTTAATTGTTTTTCTCTAATCATTTTGTTGAATGCCGTCTCCGAATAGAATAGCTATTTTATAGCAATTTAGTCAATTAGCTCTTGTTACATCATTTTATAATTCCCTAAGAAACTTTTTAATGCATCATCTCTAGTTTATCTTGGGGATTTGCTGAACAATGGAGAATGTTACATGCATTCAGTAAAAAATAGTATTGAAGCCTATCAAAAAAAGATTGTGTTTTTTTATTGCGGTCCTTTTTTAAGGTGACAACGCAAGCATGTATAATTCGGTCTGATAAGGAAAGTGAATAAAACATCGGTACGCCATTCAAACGTAATTTCTTCCGTTGTCTGATAAAAAGTGCACAAAGCATTACTGTAACGCCTTTTAGATGTAAGTGTTTTTGCTTTGTCGTTCAAATGCAATTGCATTCATTGCCATTGAAATGTAATACGTGTGTCACATTTCTGTATCACACTTTGCGTGTAACACATTCCAGTATTAGACAACACACGTAGCCTATTTTAGTATCAGACAACACACGTAGCATATTTTAGTATCAGACAATACGTGTAGCACATGTCAATGTTATACAATTCGTGTAGAACAAGTAAATATTAGACAATGCGTGTAGCACATGATAATATAATACAATACGTGTAGTACATGTATATATCAGACAGTACGTGTAACACATGTATATTTCAGAAATTACCTGTAGACATTACACATTTTGTATGCATATTAAATGCAAATTTAAATAAATGAAAATTCGGGACAAATGAATATTATATATATATATATATATATATATATATATATATATATATATATATATATATATATATATATATATATATATATATATATATATATATATATATGTATATGTATATATATATATATATATATATATATATATATATATATATATATATATATATATATATATATATATATATATATATATATATATATATATATATATATATATATATATATATATATAATGCTTTCTTTTAAGAAATGATAAATTTCGGAGATCCCGATGGAGATTAACCTTTCCAACATTATTAGAAACAATAACAATGAAATTTAAACTTGGCTGCTGCATTGAGGTCATAATTTGTTTGTAATGCATCATATTATTCTCTTTTACAGTAAGCGTTATGTCTTTTCCGTTTATATACCTCTAATGGCAGAAACCCCACCCCATACTATGTGGTAATTATTTCGCGACTGGGATATGGAGCTTATAACACATTATTAAATTACCCTTTGTTTGTATGCAATAATGTGTTCGTCGCTTAGATAAAGCCCTAAGTGGAACAAATTTAATCCTTTAGGGATTCTTCCCAAAAAATGGCAGTATTATCGACCCGATTTACAACGAATGGTGCTGCGTATCATCAGAGCTGTGATAACTTTTCACTAATGACTTGTATTTTGACGGAAATAAAGCAGCATTTGTGTCGATGGATTTAATCCATCAGTCTGTAACTAGATGGCGTGAGCATAGTGATTTCTAGACTGGTTTTCTGTTTAGCAACCCTTTTCAGGCAGTTGAACTAAAGTCGATAGTGCCATACTGACTAGTGACGTGTGAAAGTGTTCCATTACTGTTCATCACAGATATTTGCCTTTTTGAAAATCGAATTTGCTACCTAATTCGCAAAGTGCCTGAACGGTGGGAAATAAAGATAGAATTTATTAAGAATTTCATTTGCTATTAAACTATATTTTATGTAGCAATTTAGACATTATTTCCTATCTGAAAAAAGTTTGATTTGGTAATAGTCGGTTTAATTACCTCGAGACCGGCAATTCTAATTCTCTTAGGGAAGCAATATGCATTAACTGTTTTCAAATGCTAACAGCAGCTACTAACTCATAATTTGGATTCTTTATTTGCAATATTTTAGGGGGAAAAGCACATAATGAATAATTCAATTTATGTGTAACACATACTTGTACTAAGCTTTCTAAAACATAATTGAGTCCATTTCGGTAAATAGCATACGTCGTGACTGAGGCGTAGCCCTGACACCTGATGCATCACATATCAGTGTCAATCAGTTTTAGGGAGGTTTTTTAATTGCGATTAAGATCACCGCAAGTTTGACCAAATAACTTGAATTTCGCAAACGTCTTATATTTGAGGTTGATCAAATTTCCTGTAAAGGACGCAGCTTCTTTTCAGCATAACTAACTGCATTAGCTCAACCTGTCGGTTTAAAAACTATACATTCCAAACATTTTATATCGCCGGATTTTTTTAAAAAATTTGTCTTGACACACATTTATTTTTAAAAAATTTAAAATATGGTTGACAGACTGTTAAGTCACGTGGCCGAGGAGAGAATTGACATTCTATGCCATTAGCTTCCATTTAGTGCTTAGAGATATAGGCCACTGTAGCACTGAATAAAAACAACGCTACATACAAAAATATTTCTTCTTCCTTCTTGATCTTATCAGCTCAATTTAAAACCTGTCGTACCAAGTTTGCGTGCGAATGCACGCGCGCTTTTGCGCGCGTTTGTGATTTGGATTTGTTATGTCGCTTTAAAAAAATTTCAGTCATATTGGTACGATGTTTGCAGTGTTGCAGTTTGTTGTAATGTCTAGTATAGGGACATCATGTCGCAGATTGCAGCATGACATCCCACCCAGTCACATTATTCTAACACCATGTCGATCTGTCCTATGGCTAACCTCTTGATGCCGAGCGCCTAGCGAGGCAGCTGTTTGTACCATTTGTATAAGGCTTTGGTATGACACGGAAGGAGTTCGAACGCGGGATCTCTTGCATCAAGGCGGACTCTCTAACCACTAGGCGACCAAAGCGGTCACCAAATTTGCAATCAGACTGGAGAAATAAAATGATAAAGAATTCATCAGCTAATTCAGTGTTCTACATGGATAATAATTATGCCAACATACAATCTTTAAGCTCATTCATTAGGAATATATTCTAAAAAAACACCAAACAACAAACCACTGTTTAAACAGCTAGTTTCATCCATTTGAACGTGTATGGAAACGCTTTTGCCGCGCGATGTCATTTATGTAAACCAATTTATTATTACTTTTGATGGACAATTTGGTTTGTCATCCACTTTTTTCATGCCCTTGAGTGATTATTTATCTGATGAGAAAAATTGTTTAAAGCTTTCTTAAAGACCGTTATAAAATGTATTTTGCTATTGGTTCAGGTGGAGTAGATTGTGGTGAACTTAGGACTTAAAGCAGTGGTTTCCAACCCCAGGTTGCTAGGATGTACTGGAGGGTGGCGGATGGTTGCTTGTTTGTACTGGAGAGTGGCGCGAGGTTACCTGGTTACCAGGATCGGGTTCTTTTTTGAGGGTGGAAAAACTTATAAAAATGTGGAAACGGATTAGTGATGCAAAACAAAACCCCTTAAGACCGTACACACAAAACGTGAACAAAATATAAAAAAAAAATTGTTTACTGTAATTCGTATGAGATCATAATAAATTCTGATAACATATTTTAAAAATATTTACTACTTTTTAAATGAATCACATATATGAATCCGTTAAACATTTTTCTGAATGTGATATATTGTACAACATTTTAATGGTTTTTTTCAATTTGGAAAGAATAAAAAGGATAAATATCGAAAAAAACCCCAAACAAATATGTAGTTTAATGTATGCTGTAATTATATTCACGAAAAATGCCAATAGCATTTGTCACCAGCGAAAAATGAGAAGATATGAAATTGTTCCCCAAAAGACAGGTTATGTTACTATTTGAAGTATGTACAAGAAAAAAAATGCAAATATAGTTCTTTACAATTAAAAAATACGATCATGTGATCTAAGCTGAATTCACTGGTATTTACGTACTTAGGTTATATTATTGCATTGACACAGATTATACCATTTTTCTCATTTGAGAAATACTTGTTTCGCATATCTCGAGACTAACCCTATTTAGGAGGAATTCTTAGAAAATATAAACGACTTATAGCCCTACAACATAAGACGTGTCATATTTTTGTTTTGTTGCTACGCCTTTCTGCATAAATAAAGACGCTGTGTAGCGTGTTCCGATGTTGACTGACATCGGAACCAGAGACAAATTTTTCCAGAATATTTCATATATTAGGCAGACTTTTCTTGCCTTGGTGTCTTTTCTCAAATAAATTCAAATTCTCCCTCAATGGACGTTTTTTAAAGTTTAGCTGACCTACGTTTCCTTTGGTTCGAATGCAATGGAAGCCGGGAATGCCTAAATATCTTCAAAGGATGACAAACATTTTGAACGAAACGAAGCTGTCTAATAGTTGTCTTCAATATTAGTATATTTTTTTTAAAGAAACATTCTTTAACCTAATCCGATTTCGGCATTCCCTGCTTCCATAGCATTACAATGATAATATGTCAATGTTAAGTCCGTCTGTCGCAGGTTTAAGAAAATTATTGAAGATATGTGAACAATATGCATTAGAGAATGATATCATCTATAATACACAAAAATAAGTATGCATGGTTTTTCAGCCAACTTTTTTAAAATTATCATCACCTCCATCTGTACATCTTAATGGCAATGCTCTTACGTATGTCGACAGTTATATGTATTTGGGCCATATTTTGAAATCCAATCAGTCAGATAATGAAGATATGATGAGACATTGATATTAGAACAAACATGCTTCTACGCAAATTTTAGCCGTGTTCATTGAGTATCAAAATTAGATTATTCAAATCTTATTGCTGCACTATGTATTGTGCTCCATTGTGGACAAACTTTAGTGAAAATGTGAAAAGAAAACTAGTAATTGGTTATAATAATAGTCTTCGCTTTCTATTAGGTCTTCCTAGATGGAACTGTGCCTCCAACATGTTTGTAAATTATAATTCATTCAGATTTGAGGAAGTAATGAGAAAGTATGTATACTCAATGATAACAAGACTTTCTAATAGTGAGAACTGTATATAGAAATCACTTTGGAATTATGACATTCATTTAAATTCTCACATTATTAGTAGATGGAACCAATTACTATTTAAATGTGTCACTTAAATTTCATTTTTTAACAATGCATGGCGCAAATAATTGATGTAAATGTATCTGAATACTTGTACATATTATATATATATATATATATATATATATATATATATATATATATATATATATATATATATATAAATAGATGCAATAAACTGACGACGAACAGTACGAAACTAGTAACTAACTAGCCTAAGCGCTTTCGACTCTTAATGAGTCTTTTTCAAAGGCAAATACAAAACATAGTTACGACAAACAAATAAACACACAAACGTTGCGTTTGTAAACCTCTACATTTCTATCTTCACATGTGCTAAAACTATAAATACAACCAGCTTGTATAGACTAGTTGCGGAAACTAGTTTCCGCAACTAGTCTATACAAGCTGGTTGTATTTATAGTTTTAGCACATGTGAAGATAGAAATGTAGAGGTTTACAAACGCAACGTTTTTGTGTTTATTTGTTTGTCGTAACTATGTTTTGTATTTGCCTTTGAAAAAGACTCATTAAGAGTCGAAAGCGCTTAGGCTAGTTAGTTACTAGTTTCGTACTGTTCGTCGTCAGTTTATTGCATCTATTTTAATTAATCCCTGACAGACGTGATCCCTTGGTGGATCCAGTACGCTTGAGAGGGTTGTTATTCGCCATATGATTTGTATTCTTTATATATATATATATATATATATATATATATATATATATATATATATATATATATATATATATATATATATATATATATATATATATATATATATATATATATATATATATATATATATATATGTGTGTGTGTGTGTGTGTTTATTTGTTTGTCGTATATATGTTTTGTAATTGCCTTTGAAAAAGACTCATTAAGAGTCGAAAACGCTCAGGCTACTTAGTTACTAGTTTCGCGCTGTTCGTCGTCAGTTTATTTCATCTATTTTAATTAATCCCTGACACACGTGATCCCTTGGTGGATCCAGTGCGCTTGAAAGGGTTGTTATTCGCCATATGATTTGTATTCTATATATTACCTACCTCGTATGGCACGATCTACCTTTGTTGTGATCTAACACCATTTTCGGTCCTGTATTTATGTCGTGCTTCTGTATCCGTTCCATTTTTTGTCCTTCTTATACTTAAATTGTTGCCGTATCTCTTAGAATGGAGACGATGTCTCAACAAATACAGAAAACATTCAAAACGTTACGCAATGGAACTGATGCCTTACTTCGCCTAAAGCATCATTGCACTCTCTTGCATCATTTCCTCGAAACAAATACAGTCACTAAAGGTCTATAAATTCATGTGAAACCGCAAATTATTGGCAAGAGTTCAAACAGATTCAACAAAAGATGGAATAAAATAACTCACGACGTTTCCATGAGACTCACAGCCCTACTTAGTAAAAACGTAAACCATCAATATCTAATCAATTCAGCAACCATTGAAGAACTAAAACATCAGCTCAATTCCGTCTCAACAGAAGAACAATTGCAAACGTTTTACTCTAAATTAAATAAAGATCAACAAAGACTCTCTTCGAAACTATACAAAGTCAGAAATAGAAAACTTAGAAGTCATGATCTACAACCAATGGACTGTTGAGAAGAAACTTCAATTGACGAAATTTCTTCTAAAGATAATCGTAAGAAGAAAAATCGCCGCAAAAGGAAGAATCGCAAGCACTCTGTAACAAACACTAATGCAACTGTTACTAACACAGTAGTCAACATCTCCAATTTAGAACTTACTGATGCAGAAATAAAACTTTTATCGAAAGGTTTGAGCTTCTATCCCCGTCCAAAAAACATACGACAGAGGGAAGCTTAATAATGACACCGAAGAGTTTATCCGCCGACTAAGACACAAAGCCCATTTTGCCTTGCAACCAACAAACAAATCAAAGGAAAATATAAGCTTCGACCAACCCACATTTAGAAAGAAAAGTAACTGGACCACACCAAAAAGTTTAATTCCGAATCTGGAAGCCTTTATCAACTCGGTTGAAAACGATACTTCCAGACATATCAACCATACTAACAAATATTCTAATTTGACAAAAGAAGAAACAGATGCCCTGCACTCACTGAAAAGCAGAACAGACATTATAATTAAGCCTGCAGATAAGGGTTCCGCTGTCGTCGTTATGAATAGGGAAGACTACATTAGTGAAGCAAGTAGACAACTAAGTGACGCTAGGTTCTACCAAAAACTGGACCATGATCCAACGCTGGAATATGCAAAAATTATCACTAATGTTATTGACGAGGCGTACCATAGCGGACACATAGACCAGCAAACGAAAGACTACTTAAGCCCAGAAAACCTAAGAGCAGGTAGATTTTATCTTCTACCCAAAATCCACAAACAAAGAAACCCTGGCAGACCTATAATCTCAGGTAACGGGCACCCCACAGAAAGGATATCAGAATATTTAGATCATTTTATGAGACCACATGTCCACAAATTACCATCATATCTTCAAGACACGACAGATTATCTCATAAAAAGCAAAGCTAGTTAACCATTAATGCCAGATACATTACTTGCTTCCTTAGACGTCACATCTTTGTACACTAACATACCGCACAACGAAGGGTTACAGGCATGTAGCGAAGCATGGGAAACAAGAACTGTAAACAATCCACCCACACACTTCTTAGTCCAACTCCTGGAGCTTGTCCTAAAACTTAACAACTTTGAATTTAATGAAGAAAACTACCTATAAATCAATGGAACTGCAATGGATACTAAAATGGCCCCTTCGTATGCTAACATTTTTATGGGAAAACTTGAGGGTCAGCTCTTAGCATCGGTTGAGCGTACACCATACCAGTGGGTACGCTTTATCGATGATATAGAAATGAAGTGGCAGTATAGAAGAGAAAGTCTGGATGACTTCATATCAAAGGCAAACAACTTCCATCCTTCAATAAAATTCACGGCAGAAATTTCCAACTCAAACCATGTTTTCCTGGACACAACAACCAGACTGGTAGAAAACAAATTACACACTGACATCTACTCGAAACCAACCGACAAACACCAGTATCTCCTCCCAACCAGCTGTCATCCAAAACACTGCATTAGGAACATTCCATATAGCCAGGCACTGAGGATACGCAGAATTTGCTCCGACGAGGAAAGATTCCTAGGAAGGTCTGAAGAGCTGGCTAAACATTTAATTTACCGAGGCTACGACAAAGACCTGATTGCGGAGGCAATCCAAAGGGCCAAAGAAACAAACCGAGATGACCTATCAGATATGGACAGAAAGAAAAGGTTGATAGGATACCATTTATTCTGACCTATCACCCAGACAATCATCGCAAACCACTGGCCCACCGTGCAATCGTCAGACATACTAAACCTAATAATTCCGAACAAACCTGTAGTAGCTTACCGGAGACCAAAAAACCTAAAGGACATCCTAGTCAGGGCAAAGCTAACGCCAATTGCTAGTCAAAACCAACCTAGTCAATCTGGACCCTGTGGCGATAAAAGATACAAAACCCGTCAACATATGATAGAGACCAAGACATTCACTCGCACAGTTACTAAAGAAAAACTACACATACATGGTCCCAACAAAACGTGCAAAACATAGAATGTGATTTATCTCATCACATGTAAGATCTGTGGCCTTCAGTACGTCGGAGAAACTGAAAAGCTACACAAAAAGATAAACCTTCATAGATCTGATTGAAGGACAAAAAAGCTGTACAGAAGCCCGGTCGCAGAACACTTCTCCTCCCCTGGCCACACTTTCAGTGATATAATACTTATCGCTATTGCTAACAACCACAGCTGTAGTTCCGAAACCAGAAAGGAAAAGGAATCATACTGGATACGCCTCCTTAGAACATTGAAGCCAAGCGGTCTTAACTAAGAAGAGTAGAAAATGAAAACTATGCACTAGCTGAATTTAACATTTTCTAGATCTTCTTAGTATTATCAAATTTTACTATAAGAATAACCGGTATAGAATCAAATATCCGGGATATAATCTGCGTTACATAAATGTACAAAAAGTAAATATAGATGTCGCTTTGGCTTGTAAACTTTTGGCCATAGTACACAATTAATTTTACTATATGGTCTCTACATTTGTTCCTCAGTACTGAACTTTCCACTGTGTGACAATCAATACAAATCATATGTTAATCTAAAATACCTTCAAAGATGACTTTACGGTTTAGTTCTTGTCAAGGGTTGACCTGCATCTTTTTGAGAGGCTGAATTGTAAACAAAACACCAGGCAACGGAACACAGATTTCACTTCCGGATCATCACCATGACCTTATTACTCAATGTGCACTGTCGCCGAAATACACACAGACAACCACACCATAAGATCACATTTTAAAGAATAATCAATTGCCTTTAAATCCTTACCAAGAATGCCAAAATCTAACCCTAGTATCACCACCAAATTTAGACCGGAAAAGTGATCTAAAAATAGACTGGGAATACATTCGTGGGTACTGAACCGGATTTTATTAATTGTGTACTGATTCCTGAAAGGGTCAATGTTTTTGTCAAACTTTTATATTTGCATTTTATTTTGCATGCCTTTACTGTTTCAACTTCATACATAAAGTCTTTTGAAATTTCCTTGCAAGCAAGATATGTGACCGCTGTCAGAAAGTGTGTAGTGCTGGTGTTCTATAGGGTGCAATTTGAGGTCCAATTGTTCTTAAGAAACCAAAACTAAATTTGCTATATCTTCCTTAATTATAGAAATTTTTCAATGCAGTAAAAACCTAATTGTAATACTTGATAAGGCCTCTCTGAAAATAGTCTTGAAATTAAAAAATATTGATATATTAAATTTTAATGAAAATTTTAAAAAATATATAAATTTTAAAAACTTTTTATTTTACAAAAAATAAATTTTCATACAAGTTATGACATTCAGTTTGACAAATTTAAGGCAGCAATGTTGATTAATGAATGTTCTTTAAAACAAATGGTAGTTTAGGTCTGTACAACTGATAATATTAATCCCAGGGGTACTGAAGCATGATAGCTCACAGTGATTTTGACAGCAAATTGCAATATGCCTATCCAGATGCATATAGGTGTACATACTAAAGAAACAATGACAGGTACTATGTTCCATATTTATTGTTTCAGGTACTTGGACAGTTGTTTGTATAACTAATATCCCACTCAAATTTAAAGTTTTGATTGGACCACTACCATGTTTTATAGCAAATATGCATTCCATTTTAATGCCGATAACTACAAAAGTCAACAATGCAATATGAAAATACAGTTTCACCTTACTGAAAAAAGATGCGAATCTCTCTCATGAAGATCTAAGCCATGTCTTTGAGATGTTGTATATCAGTGTACTGATATGAACTCATCTTGGTCACTTATAGCAGCACACTGCACATGTCCTTATGAGACCTTGCTATCACCATTGGACTACTGGAGAGCTTCCAAATTGATCCAACTCTAATACTTTGTTCCAGATACCAGACTAGACCTAAAAATGTATAACATGTTTCACTTAATTCTAAAAAAGGAAGATGTAGGCAAATGAAGTTAAAATGTGTTAGATATGGTGATTTCAAAATAACATTCAGGTTGCAAATATGGTTAAAAAAGGTAAACTTGATAGAGTGACACTCAAAGATGTGAAGCAATGGGCATGTATTAAAGTGACAAATGCATCCTAAAAATAGATGAAGTTTCTACAAGCATATTTAGCCATTTACAGGTTAAATAACTAATCAGGTAGAGTATGTATCATAAAGTTTAAGGCAATGTTGGAACGGTGAGGTTTGATCATTGGTGCAAACATTGATACATACCAGTATAGTGGAAAGTCAAATGACAATGTACCAAATTAAAATTTATTACTATATGCAATCCTATTCATGAAGGAAAAACAATTTTAGATATTGTGAGTGAATATAGCAAAATGTAGCCACACAGATCAACTATAGGTACCAATAGATCCTATATCATCAACTAAATGTGAAATTTTCATCCCGAAAAAATGTAAACAAGGATGGATATTTGCATGTGTGGGACATATGCAATGTACTTGTTAAAATCTCATGTGCAAACATGATTCAAATAATCTCTTTGAACATTTTTAGTCTATTTTTAAGAGTCCTGGCTACCAAGTTATTAAGTTCAATGATTCAATGATTCAATGGAATCAAATATCAGCTGATGCTGCAATACCGCCCTCTGTCAAAGTACTAAATTGAAATGTGTTACCATACAGAGGCATATTCATGATGAAAATAACATCTTGGGATATTTTAAGTGCACACAGTCAAAACTGAGCCTTACAGATTCACTATAGGTACCATGTCAGCCTAACAATGTCAACTTTTGATTCCAAACATTACAAAATATATGCATATTTGTTCATGTCAGCTATGTAACCATGTTAGGATCAGTTGTAGAAAGTTAAATTCAAATAATCTGTTTGAATATTACTTATGTAATCTTTAAAGTGTCAGATAACAAACATTTTTAGTCATTAATAATGCATAAAGCAAAATGGATCATGAGAATTCCTATAATATCATCTGGGCTACAATGTCGCACTACATCAATCAACATCTTAAAGAAAATAAACAATAAAATGGAATGCATTCTGTGTTCAACTTACATCATTTTGCTGTTTTCTTACATGCAATGGTAAATATATCTGGGTAAAGTATATTTTACCCCCTCTGACCTGTATTTCATTCTCTGACAGCTTAATATGATTTTGTAGAGAACTTGAACAGGTTCTAGTATAAAGTCTTCATCTCTGTCCTCTCACTAAATACCCTATAACTATGGTTATAAACAATTACTGATAGCTATACAAGCAGATATGTGTTACTCAGGAAGTCACCCCATCATAAACACATAAATTAACTGTTTGAACCCCCAAAAAATAGTTTCAATGACCTAAAGGTACAAAGCAAAGTAGAATTTTGTCTTCATGTATTTTAAATGAAGGTCTCATTTTGACTAATAAAGGTATTTTCTCTGATCAAATTTGACAAATATCCATCATTTGAGCTTGTATATGGTGTTGTTGTATATATATATATATATATATATATATATATATATATATATATATATATATATATATATATATCTATATATATATATATATATATATATATATATATATATGCTGATATCATTTAATATCATTCCCAAAAAATATTATATATGTGTATACTTAGTGAAAATTTTTTATTTTTTAATTTTTTTTAAATTTTATTTAAATTTTTAAAATTAAAATTATTTTTTTACTTCTAATTTCATTTTTATATTTTTAAAGTCAATATACATAACATATTAAAATTTGATGTATATGTCACTAATAATAGAAAATTGATATCAGTTTCAAGTTTTTACTGACAGGCCATAGTACACAATTAATTTTACTATATGGTCTCTACATTTGTTCCTCAGTACTGAACTTTCCACTGTGTGACAATCAATACAAATCATATGTTAATCTAAAATACCTTCAAAGATGACTTTACGGTTTAGTTCTTGTCAAGGGTTGACCTGCATTTTTTTGAGAGGCTGAATTGTAAACAAAACACCAGGCAACGGAACACAGATTTCACTTCCGGATCATCACCATGACCTTATTACTCAATGTGCACTGTCGCCGAAATACACACAGACAACCACACCATAAGATCACATTTTAAAGAATAATCAATTGCCTTTAAATCCTTACCAAGAATGCCAAAATCTAACCCTAGTATCACCACCAAATTTAGACCGGAAAAAGTGATCTAAAAATAGACTGGGACTACATTCGTGGGTACTGAACCGGATTTTATTAATTGTGTACTGATTCCTGAAAGGGAATTATACACAGTTTTCAGTATCCGCAACTAGTCTAAAAACGCAGGTTGTATTTATAGTTCTAACCCATGTGGAGACAGCCATGTAGAGGTTTACAAACACAACGTTTTTGTGTTTATTTGTTTGTCGTATATATGTTTTGTATTTGCCTTTGAAAAAGACTCATTAAGAGTCGAAAGCGCTCAGGCTAGTTTTAGTTACTAGTTTCGCACTGTTCGTCGTCAGTTTATTGCATATATATATATTATTTTATGTTTACAATGTTTTACTTTATAGCCGTATTTTAATTTAGATGTATGGACTATGCAGTCTGAAATAAAGAATTTTTATCTTATCTTATCTTACAACCAGCCGAACTGAACTTGCTACTACCAGATTTTGATCAATCTTTTATTTGGAACTCAGTATGTCACGGGATCAAAGAACCCAGCTTTATGATTTGTACGCGACCAATTTTTCAGCTCTTATGACAGTTTGTGACAGTAGAGAGGAGTTTATATTTTCATTTGTAAATCAGATCCACAGGTTGTAGATCCTCGTAGAATGTTAGCGTTGCAATGAACGGACAACGGTCAAACTTGTATAAAATATTTACTAAATGAGTATAACACACACACGCCCAGGCGCGCACATTCATTCTTGGATATACTTTGTTTAATATAATTGCAATTAATATTTTAAGCTTTACAGGTGTTACCAATATTGTTAGGTTTTACTTATAAAGCTAAGGTTACCATATTTATTTTAAAATTTTGTCTCGAAATAGAAACTTTACTTTATTTTATCTTTAATACATTTTTGTCAATTTAGCTTTTTTATACCAGAAATTGAAACTTTCTCAACTTATCGTTTATAACCCGTACATACAGGAATCTCCTTATTTTTAAAGAAAAGGTTAGGAAATTGTTAATTCGTCTTCAGATGCAAAATATGGCCCTTTCCAGGAAATTACAAACAATAATTATTTTAAGAAACGGCTCTTGTTCCATCCTTTGATGCCTGCCGAATGTTAAGTGAAACATTCAAAGTTTTAAATCAAGCAATTACAAATATTTTACTATCTCAATATTAAGAAAGAAATTTAAGAGATGCAATGAATTTGTTGCATTGTGATGCAACAAATGTAATCAGAAAGTTAGTTTAAGATCTCGAAGGAACTCTGCACAATAAAAAACCAGCGATCAGCAACAGCATTCATATTTGAGCGATAGTACAGCTTTCGTTTCATTAGAACGGATGAAATACTTCTTGATTATAGAAAGCTACAATAACATATTTCTTACTCACTGATTCGGCAACCATGAGCTCTCTTTAAAATGCTTTTAACATGGTAAGTGCGGGGGAGGGCGCTGCGCATAACCGAAAAGTTTGAGAACCACTGCGCTAGTGGCACAAAGTTTTCCTATAATAAACATAAATACCAAACATTCCAGAGAATGTAATTTCATATGTGCGTTTTCACACACACACACACACACACACACACACACACACACACACACACACACACACACACGTGCGCGCGTAAATAGCTATTATTCTTTATATGTGCAAATAACAATAAGAAACATGTCATCTTATAACAACCCTTTCAAGATACAACACGAGAAGTTTCTAACCGATATCAATGAGTTTGCCGCTGAAACAAGAACTGTTCAATATCAAAATTGTATCAAAACTGTCACTTTTGGGAAAGAGCCTAATGAATTTCAACAAGTAATTACAATTATTGTCAACCTTGCAATGGCAGATAATGAATGACCTTAAAATCGAAGTGAATCTCTCTCTCTCTCTCTCTCTCTCTCTCTCTCTCTCTCTCTCTCTCTCTCTCTCTCTCTCTCTCTCTCTTTTCTATGGCAACAACATTAATAAAACCTTACTGCTTTTTTTTTAGTCCAAGAAAAGAGTCTTCATTGATACTCATCACATTCAGCCGTTCCACCCCCTCCCTTCCGCTCCTCCCCCAAAGGAGATTTGCTACCAGCTTTTATGAACCTGACTGAATTTAATTTTGAGTGCTTTGATCACCTTGTGCATTAACAAGCCGCATACACAGTGGCGATTTTCCCTGTGTTTATCTCTGTCTTTCTCCCTGAAAAAGGTTATCGTGTTAGATAGAAGACATTTGTCATCTCCTGCAAACTGTAGACACTAGAAGTAGTCATACAAATCAAAATTAATGTTGAAATTTAATTATATGAGTATTTCTAAACCATGGATATCCCGTTGGGGACCTGGACTACACAGATGAATGGAAGTTACTTATATAATGACATTATGACAAGGCTCAGTTATCAAGGAACTTGCCGTCTTCTGACTGGCTGTATGCAAATTATGGATTCGGGCTGCTTTCTTTCTTGCACGGTTAGACAAAGTTGGAATGGTCCATGTATTACAACATTTTAAAGAATTTTAATTATTTTGTCTTTAACAGAAATAATGTTTAATTGTAATGACTGACCAATTTATGTATTAAGTATTAACTGATACAAAAATTGCAATCACACTGGTGGTACAGCGTTTCCTCGGTTCATGCTTCAAGCAATGCTATAATCTCAAAGACCAATCTTTAAACAGCCACTTCATCTCAACTTGCACATTAATACGATGTTGTGAAAAAACGAACAACTTTAAATTGGACAGAAAATGAAGTAAAATCAGAGTTAAAATGACAGAAATATTTATCCAATCATATTCGTTCCTCATCATATTTTCTTTTGTCATGGTTTAATGTTACAAAAAATTAACAATATCGTAAACTTGGCATATAGCCAAATATGGGTCCAAACGATGCATGCGATACCATTAACAATTTCGTTTCAGGCATTATATGTGTTTACTCCAGTATATCAGTTCTGACAAATTTCCGTTCATTTAAACCTACCAGAACTGTGTGCATTACATTACTCGTAATTACCTTTTCAAAATGCTTTTTTCCGCTACAACCCATTATACTCTACGAATTAGTCACGTTTTACTGACCTGTTATGAAATATATTAATATCTAAAATGAATGGCTGACAACAATCGGAAGATTTAGAAAATGTGACTTTCTTTATACTGCAGTGATATTATATCGTCATTATCTCTTAAAAGTCTGGTCCAACTTCAGTAATCTAGATTCCTAACAAATTGCATAGACACAGATCTACCAACACACAATGCGACGGCTGATCTGTTTCTATGGAGGTTGCACACAGTCGCGACATAAAACGAGTAAGCACACGGTGTCACGTTGTTTCGCAGCAATTTTCATTATAAAAACACGAGGAAATGCGGTGTAAGAGTTTCAAAATGTGTAATATTGCGCTGAAGGTCTGTTCATCCCCAACACAGAGCAGACTATCAAATTTGAGATATGATTGTGATATATGCGTGCTTGAAATAAATTACATGTTTCATTGTGTTAATTAATTTTTATCACTTTTTATCTCTTTCCTTGGGACCATTCGGATCTTTCTTATCATTATTATAATGGTTTGATTTAATGTTATCTCAGTCCGATATTTCTTTCTTATCATTTTTATTTTGGTCTGATTTACTATTACGTCGGTCCGATATTTCTTTCTTATCATTATTATGTCGGTCCGATATATCTTTCGTACCACTATTATATCGGTTAAGTATGTCTTGTTGATCTCTATTATCTCTAATTGTTCGATATGGCTTACACGAAACAACCTAATATTTGTTTATTGATGTCATGCAGAGAATTGTCTGAAAATCGATGCTATTCAACGCATACGTTTAGCAGACGATGGGTGAGAAATTTCAAAATATTTTTTACTGGAGTATGGGAGAAAAGTTTCTACATAATTCTGAACTGGAGGATAGTAGAGAAATTTCAACATAACGATGTACTGTGTGATCAAAGATAAAGTTCAACATATTTTGTACTGGAGGATGGGAGAAAAACTTAACATTCTTATAGTACTCGAGCATGAAGACTCTAAAAGTCTAACTCTATTTTTACAATAGTTCACGACCCATTATAAAACGTTCCAAAATTTTCATTGTCAAACTTGTTGACCTTTGCCATCTAATTGTCCTTTAAAACACCAGTGACTATGAATAGATCTGCATTACTGTTTTATATCAATATCACTATAACACAATATTATAGCATTTTATTACCAGTGCTGTAAGAATAGCATATTGAGATTCACACTTTTTCTTCTTTTCTTTCTTGCCTTCAAGGAACATAACGTATGCCTCATGTTGGAATTGTAAGACTGTTGTTTGGATGTATCTGTACATTGAACAAATA
Organism: Potamilus streckersoni; assembly: GCA_016746295.1. Lineage (NCBI taxonomy): Eukaryota > Metazoa > Mollusca > Bivalvia > Unionida > Unionidae > Potamilus > Potamilus streckersoni. The sequence goes on from JAEAOA010001006.1 coordinate 3,927,180, forward strand.
AGGTGGAGAGAAGTAACGATTCTGCAAGATTTTTTTATTTTTTTTATTTAGCGCAAGAAATACTGATGGATGAAAATTTTTTAAAGTTGTTGAAATGTGACAAAATTATAAATAGTAACTTTGCTAGAAATTATGAATATTTACAGACATATGTAACGCTTTATAGACGTTATGACTATTTATGTCTCAGGTCAAATTAACAAAATGTGATAGCTCTCGTGAGCACACAATGTCATTATTTTTTCTGTTCCATGTTCAGTTCTTCCCTTTCCCACTGTCCAGCTTTGTGCGAAATTGATTTGCACGAAGATTGACAATTCTCTACTTATGGAGATGTAAAGTTCATATCTCTTACGAAAAGCATTTTTAAATTAAAATAAACAAAAGCCAAACAAAATAAACTCGAATTATATGTTGTTAACACTTGTTAAAACACCAGCAATTGTCCACAGATGATCTTGGCCATATTATAAAATTGTTCGTTCAAAGGGGTCTGTGCTCAACCATAATTTAAACATAAATTCAACAAATGATTTATTTTCCAAGAACACAAAGTGGAAATTTAAAATGAACCTAAGCATTATGAGCTAAATCACAAATAGTCTGAACAGTTCTATCAGAAGTCAAAACGTATTGTTTAAATATTGCCAAACCTTTGCAAAAAAAAAATAGGTACTAAAACTTTTCTGCACTGTGGTGGCGCAGAACCTGGTAGATAAGGCAAGAATTAGTAATGAGGCGAAATGAAAGTACTGGCAAAAAAAATAATCCTTTTCTTCCGAATCAAAGCATTTATGGATGTCTAAACTTAATGTTCTTCCTAATGGGCGTCTTGTTTCTTGAAAAGAAATGTATTTTATACCTGATTAAATAACTCACTCAAGAGCAATGTTACTCGAAGGTGTACTATCAACTTTCTGTAAGCCATTTCAATTAATTATCAAGGCTGATTAACTTCGTTTAACGCCGATGGGTGTATCAATTGATTGAGAGGTATTAATTCCACATGGATGTCTACAATTGACTTGAATTAAATCTATCTATCTATCTATCTATCTATCTATCTATCTATCTATCTATCTATCTATCTATCTATCTATCTATCTATCTGTCTGTCTGTCTGTCTGTCTGTCTGTCTGTCTGTCCGTCCGTCCGTCTGTTTGTCCGTCCGTCAGCCCGTCCGTCTGTCCACTCACCCACCCACCCACCCACCCACCCACCCATCCATCCATCCATCCATCTATCTATGTCTGTCTGTCTGTCCATCTATCCGTCCGTCCATCCATCAATCCACCCACCCACCCATCCATCCATCCATCCGTCTATCTGTCCGTCCGTCCACCCACCAACCCACACACCCGTCCGTCTGTCCGTCCATCCATCCATCCACAAATCCATCCATCCATCCCATCTATCTATCTATCTATCTATCTATCTATCTATCTATCTATCTATCTATCTATCTATCTATCTATCTATCTATCTATCTATCTATCTATCTATCTGTCTGTCTGTCTATCTATGACATACAGGGTCCATCGGTTCAATAATTTCTAAAGTTCCATGAAAGACGCTGTTGATATCATCTGCTGGTAGTTAATTGTTTCCAAAACACGTCTAAAAGTTATATGTATAGGCCTGGAAAAAATGTCACGATGGTTACGTATTTTTTTTTTTACTGTCCACATATCAATTACATCTAAAAGTAAGTTACCAGGATTTTGCGAAGGTGCCATTTTCCATCTGCTTGAAAATTAATAATTGCTTTCTGCAATATTTCGTATAAAAAACGTTGAAAATAACGCCACAGATTGGAGATATAATTGTGTGAGCATGTGAAATTGTGGAAGATGGCGACATTTGTTTAATATTTTCTCATCAAAATTTTTGGAGAATAACAAAACTACAGCTTTGCTTTGGGACTGTGTATTCGTGTCGCTGTGGGAACTGTTAAAACTGCATTCTTTGTTACATGATCTGGTACAAAAGTTATTAAGCTGCATTCCACACCGAAACCAATTTCAAAGCTGATATAAACAATGTGTTCTTGATGTTTCCTGATTATATAAAATATCGGTGTTACCACCCAAAACTCCCAGAGCGTCATGTTGGACATTTTTACGCCCACTGTAACATGGCCGCTATTTGAAACAAGAACTGCTTGTGGTATATATGAGATTCAAAATGTGTACTACTTTCATCAAGCGTTTGAAGATATTGGATTTGGTCATTTGTATAATTTTAGGTTTGAAATTTAATCTGTAAATATAAAATGTCTAACTGTTGAAAGTCTAATCGTGAAACCGGACACATAGGTATATGCACTCCACACACTTAGCTTTGCCAAACTTAAGGTCAGTCAAAGAAAGATTGTAAAAACTATTCCTGCTTACTATTTTGTCTGTTTATTTACTTTGTGACACAATTAACCAACACCATTTAATCTTAATAACGAACATTTTTATTTCGCAAAAGTATGTAACAAATATATAATAATGAAAAGATACAAACGATATATTTTGTAGCAGGAGGATACACATACATTCACGCGCGCATACATATATACGGATAATAATTACCATATGCCCTAAATTGCATCGTTGCACCGATTCCAGACATTGCTGAAACAGTTCCGGTCGACACAAAAATGGTTCTGGCTGGTTTCTGGCACACAAATATCCAAAACGGTATTTTAGAACTGCATGTATGTTAAAGTTAAGTGGGTACTAGTTGTGGTGACACGGAATTATGTTCCGCATTCATAGATCACATGCTTCGCTTTGTACTTAAAGTTTGCCGCTTTCGATAAAAGTATGATAAATAGGCAATCTTCGTAAAGATAAGGGACAAAGATATTAATAATTTACTAGTCTTCCAACATATTGAAAATTTATCTTCAGCGAGATCGATTTTTCTCAGGCAGGTTAGATTTTTTTAGACCTGCACGTCAGGCACCTCACTCAGAATACAGGAGGGGCTCGATCTGCAATGATAGGGCCCAAGGTGTCGTGCTATCGGATTTTCTTTATACGGTACAAATTTAGTCATATGTACCCCAAAAATGCCTGGATCTTAATAAAATGAGAAAATGCATTAATTATCAATCACATGTTTTCCGCTCCATTTATAACATTATTTTTGCTTCAGTTGAACGTAATGTAATTCTGAATATTTTCTTCGTTTAGGACGTTTTCCGTATTTTTTTTTTAGTATAGAAACGTATCAGTGACTAAATAAACAACTTTAAGGAGTTAGACTACCTTTGTATATCCTTTCCTTGTTCTGTTTGTATGCTGGTCATTTATTGACTTTACGGTACCGTAGATTTACTTTACGGTAACGTACATTCACTTTACGGTACCGTACATTCACTTCACGGTACCGTACGTTCACAAATTCGTCGTCCCCTTTATGAAATTCTTTTTATCATTGGTTGTTTTTATTCATCCAAGAAGATCGCATTTATTCATATATTGGAAAGGTTATTTTCTGTTTGCAATAATTTCAAGTTTAGCTTTTTCATTCAACAATATTCAGTCAAAAATCGGAAATATGGGTATAATGAGATAGGTCATATTATACAATTATGTATTTCATCTGTAAATACGCCTAATAAATTTACGAAACTAAGGCTGCTCCAGGTTAGTATGTTTTTGTTTTTTTTAAAAAAAATAGCTTTTTTGACAGTGAATCTTTATAATTTTCCAGGTTGCCTAATGTATTTTTAAGGAAGTTACCACTCCAACTAGAATGCATCAAATATCAAAAGCTAAACAAATAGACAGACAAAAATAAAATCCCCCCAAAACGAAATAACAAACACCAAACACACTCGCTCTTCCTGCTAAAATGATATCTATAATTCTTTTAATTTAAATGCTTATTAGTGTACATTTCCAAAACAGAATTGTGATTTAAATATACGATTTACCGGTTATTTTGGAGTTTTGGATGAAGGCTTACCTTCCTTTTGATGGCTTGTGTTTTTAAAGATTTATAAACTTTTAGTAAGTAACCGCCCAGAACATGGACGAAACATGCTAAGTGAAAACAATCTGTTGTAGAAGTGACATTCATAAAATGACCGACGTGACGTAAGTTGCCAAAAGTGGACTTAGGATTGGGTATTCAACGGCATGTGGGAGATTTGAAAAAATATGAAACCGCAGATATGGGTCTGGAATGTTGACTAAAATAAAAAGGCCATTTGGCTGATACCTCGCTAAAATAATGATGGATGATCAGGCAGCCTCCATATTTTAAAAATTTGCTTGATAAATATTGGCAAACCTTGGAAAATTGTCCCTTGATATAGAAAAAAAAAATAAAACAAAAATAGAAAAATATGAAAATTGAAAACACTCCCTTGCCCTAAAAGTACAACAAACACAACACCCACCAATAAAAAACAATGAAAAAAATCTGGCTAATTTCACTCTTCTCGCTTGATTTATGTGTATCGTCTTTTGTTTTAGATACGGAAAATACTAGAAAAATAATTGAAAAATTGAATGACATTATTTGTCCTATATAAATTTTGAGCTTTCCTACTGGAATTTATTTATGTCCTCTAACGTTTCTTTAATTATTTTTTATGCAAGCTTGCTTTTAGCTTTTTATTTTTATAAACTGTATAAGCACGTACGCTTAAAAAATGCAATCAAACTAATTTACCCATATTGTTCTATAGGAAACCAATGACACTAATCGGAAAATGTCGTGATGACGTCACGTTTAACACACGGACATTGCCCACGGATATAACAGATCGGCATGACACTGATGGCCATTAATGCATATACAAAAATTAAGCAAAGCACCCTTATACGTGTACATGTAGATATACTGGTATTACGGGAAATGTTAGCTCCATATATCAATTTTTATATAATTAGCCAATTATTAAGAACATACGTCATAATAATGCAGAGTAATTAATGGGCTTTACGGAAGTATGGATTAGTTTCGTAAAATGGACATTTTCTAATGTTTTGACATAAGTAATTGCAGGCATATTTATATGTATACGTTTTGAGTAATTTGAGATAGGAATGATTTTTTGTATTAGTTGATCTGGGTCGTATTTGGGTATGCATGGCGGCTTGGAAGAGCTTACTGATGGGTCATACGAAAAGAAAGGAAGATAAACAAGCAAAGACACCTACATCGCCAAAATCAAATTAAATTAGAGTATTGTGGAAGTGTAAGACTGATTAAAATCAGATCTCCGCTGTACTATATGAAGATCTGACAGCGACCGCTCAGAGACCATGTTCTGGTGATCTTTGAATTCGCCAGTGGAAATGCAGCCTTCAGTAATCTGAATGTAAATCATTTTCATTCATGCTCTTTAGCCATACTGCTCAGTCTCCCAAAATTCAAGATGTAAGATTTCATCTGACTGGCTGATAAAATTTGCGAATTTAATAATAACATAGGTAAACAGAAAATTACCCCTAAACCCTAAGCGTTGTCTGTCAAGTTTTCAAGTAAGACAGCGGAGATTGATTTTAATCAGAAAGATGAAGGTGTCTCTCTTGGATGATTAGAGGAAATTTATTGGTGGTATTTGGGCGTTTAATAATCGTTTAGGTGGTTGCTGTCTTGAGTTCCCTAGGAAAATTGACCTCAGGCTGGACTCGCGCAGGTGCTGCTTGATTATCTTGTAAGTGAGACCAATTCCAATATTTATATAATATTATCGTCATAATCATACTGAATATAATGATTATTTTCAGACTCATACAAGGCTGGCGAAGCAACAAATTCCATGCTCGTATTGGATGTGAGCTAAACTCGACCCGCATTCAGTGTTTCTTTTTAGCATTAGTAAGTTACTTGGGGTTAAAAATCACACTTAAATCGATATATATAGCTCTTATGCTGACCTGACCCGAGTGAACTATAGTAACACCACTCGTAAATTTTTATCGGCAAAAAAATTCTATGTGATAAACATAATCTCAAATAGGTAATGATTTAATGTTTTATTTGCGAACCTCGTTGATTAATTTCCAGCCTGTCCTCGACAAGGCTCGTAAAAGCAGGAAATTAAGAACGAGGTTCACAAATTCAAACTTTAAATCCTTACTGGTTGGAGATGCCTTTATATTCTGACGTAAATAAAACATTACTTTTTGATAAGCGTATTACATCATGATAAGACAAATAGAAGTGTGTATATTCACTGGTGATATTTCAGTTTAGGGTCTCTCTCACACACGCGCACGCAAACACGCACGCACATAACCAGTCATAGTGGGTAAATTAATAGCAGGGTTATAAAGCCCAAGAAAGAAAGACAAAGCTGTGGAAACAAGATTCGTCTATCTGTAGAAATGATTTTGATACAATCAGCATCGATCTCAGTGTTTTCATGTGGTCTCTCGTGTGCAAATTCTTTCCTCTACGTGTTCACTTAATCGGATTCAGCTTCACACATAATTTTCACATTTATTGGAAACTCCAAATATTTACTTTTTTAAAACTCCAAATAATTTACATTTAGTGGAAACTCCAAATAATTTACATTTATTGAAAACTTCAAATAATATGTATTTATTGGAAACTCCAAATAATTTACATTTATTGAAAACTCAGAAAAGCTTTTTATGATCGCTTTTTACCAGATACTCAAATACATAAAATTTCTTGAGTAATTAAAAGCAAAAATTTGATATCAATTTTAATGAAATGATGCAAATCGTTCCAGGAACTCTGCAAGAGGAATTTTTTGGAATACGATTCTTTTTTTATTTACCATTGGGAAGTGGAAAGTTTCAATTGTGAAAACATGGGATGAATTACCTCGACTGACAAGAATTGATTCTATCAAATTTTTCTAAATATAGCCCAACAAAATGCATTAGTTTAGCATTTTCTTTTGTTCAACAATCAAGAATTAAAGGATGATAAAAAGTGGTTTTTTTCTCGTTAATTCCACTTTAAATTAAAACTTTGTGCTAAACAGAAACTAAAATGGGTAATTAATAAAAAGTGAATTGAAAAAACTCGTTGAATGATTTCCATCTTTAGCTCACCAAGGCTTGTAAAATGCTGGAATTTTTTTTATCTAGCTTCCTAAATGTAGTATTAATCCATCGCCCTTTAGAGAACCTCTGCCGATGCTTTATGTTTGTTTGTTTTAAACAGAAAGCATGTTCTGAAAGAAATCATTTTGAAAATTTTTGAATGTTTTTGTCTTTTTATCTTTCTCTCACAGTCCTTGTCTCGTAATAAGTTAGCACGTCAGTTTTACCTAAATTGATAAGGATCGTGCTCTCTATCTGTCTGTCTGTATGTAAGATGGTAAAACTGACAAACACAGATATGGACAGATGGACGATGTAAATCATCTTAGAGTCAGTATTCACCTGTTGATGCAGTTGATGATTTCAGGATCTTGAAACAAGCTGGGACAAGGTCACGAAAACATTGCGCACTGGAAAGAAATTAGGAAGGTCCACAACAGCTACTTCCTGCATGCTATTACTTCTATAACTGAGAAGAAACAATACATTGCACAACTTTTTTACTATTGGCTTGCTTCAACTATTGTATTTGTGAAGTTTAAAATATGTTTAAGCAAAACAAAACCATCAATTTTAGGGCAGAACAAACATTCCTCCTATTGTATGAAATCTTATTGGAAGCAAGAATGGCCAAGCAATTTTTCATTAGAGAACTTGATACGTTAATGTCAGTATTGTTCTTATTTAGTATGAAAGTGATTCGAATCAATACCGGCATGAATCCAAAATAATCACTGGCAAGTTTCCGTAAAATGGGATATGCCCTTATGTCCGTTAATATTCAGATTCAGTCTTAGTCCTGAAGATTATAATTTCATTTTAAATAGGGTCTAGAAATATTTGATGGATGAGCTATCGTGTCACCGTTTACAATATTTTACAATGTTTAATTTATAGCTATTATTTAAAATATTGACTATATGTAGGAAGTAATGCTACAACGGCTTTAGATAACTATATATATATAACTATATATATATAACTATATAACTATATATAACTATATAACTATATAACTATATAACTATATATATATATATATATATATATATATATATATATATATATATATATATATATATATATATATATATATATATAATGAAGCACAGGTGACTATTGTTATGCAGTCTTCAGATTAGATAGATCCACGCATTACATTAAAGTCCTCGTCAAAGGCCAACATACAGCAAACATTAATGTCTTATGTAAAGACATTAGATTCAAGTTTCCTATGATCTTCATTATAATCAGATATATGTATATAATACAAATGTAAACGATTAATTTACATAACTTTATATAATTATGGATTTGATCTAAGTGAAACTTCAAAACCTTTAAAAATCGTGTCAAATTATATATTTTTAAGTGCCATACTGAAATATATCATTGTCAGAAAAACGATACCACTACAGTGGCTATATCATGCTTGGAACTATTTTGTTTCCTGTTTAGGAAATAAATATTACTTATGTTATTCAAGGCTGTATTTCCATATTAAAGCCAATCTCGTTTTCTTCTTCTTCCTATACTAGAAACGCAGAAATTCTCGATTTATTTGTTTTAATGTATCAAATGATGAAATGGGAACTTATTTGGTAGTGAAATGGTAGCTGCCACAGTGTGGATAAGCAATGTTGTACTGGGTCCGTTGTTAGGAAGACCTCGATAGTTAACTTGAAGTGATGAAATAAAGATACGAAACACGACGGAAATAAATAATGCAAGAAACTTGTGAATTATGGAATTATGAATTAATTAACGACAACTGTTGTGCTATAGTAATCTACACTGGTCGAAACCGGTGTGATATAGTTAATCACAGTGATTGAAACCGATGTGCTATCGTAATGCACTCTGGTCGAAATCTGTGTGCTATAGTTAGGCTCACTGGTCGAAATCGGTGTGATCCTGATTTCTGAGTGTTCTACATCCCTCCCCTTCCCATCCATTTATCAAGTAACCTTATTCCGTGGGTGTTTTGATGATCAAATTACGAACATTTGAACTAACTTGTTTATATACATTAGAATGCTGAAAACAGATTGTTGTTGTTGTTGTTGTTGTTGTAGGGTTCAACGTCATTTTTCAGCACATGATAGGCTATGCATGGCAGCTAGTATTAATGGTGGAGGCAAAACCCTGGGAAACTCAGGAAAGAACTACCAACCTATGAGATGCTGCTGGCAATCTTTCTCACAAACCGACATTGGTCGAATACAAGACACGACCACTCGGCCACTAGGGGCCCGAAAACAGATTGAAGTCTATACTCTATATATGAATGAATTTATCTGTTTTCCATGTTTATCTATGTTGTCATGTCCATCTACCCCACCACACTCACTCTTTCTAACTCCCCTATCTATCTATCTATCTATCTATCTATCTATCTATCTATCTATCTATCTATCTATCTATCTATCTATCTATCTATCTATCTATCTATCTATCTATCTATCTATCTATCTATCTATCTATCTATCTACCTACTTACCTATCTATATGTCTGTCTGACTGTCTGTCTGTCACTCTGTGTCTGTTCGTGTCTGTCTGTCTGTCTCAGAAATAGAATGCCTATAAAATGGTTTATTTAATGCTATGTCAAGTCTGTGTAGAAAAATAGAGTATTTATTAAGTCGAAAACGACATATTTGTGTTTAAATGAATTAGAAAATTAGAATGTTTTAAAATTATTTAACATTCTTGTGATGTATATATTAGTGACTTAAGCTACAAAAGAAACCGCGTTATAACGAAAAGCCATCTCATTTATTTACGTAATAAAACTATCTAGTGTCTATTGCACACCGAAAAAGGAGCATGCTCCAACGTTTCATACGTACTCATTTTCTTCTTAGTCAAATCGTATTTTCAGCATAGTGTTCCATTTCTGTTATTCTAGCTGCTATATCGGGACATCATTTTCAATCAAAGCTTCAGTGCCTTAGTGTTTGTGCGATATGCTGTTATAACACAAAGAAAAGCTACATAAGGTTTGTTTCAAATATGATAGCAGTAGATGGTTATAAATATTCTTGATTTTCACCCAACGTTTTCTGTATAATGTGCTCTTCTGGTTTCTATGATTAAGCATGGCAATAAGAAAATACATTATTTTAATTGGATTTAATATCCAACATGTCTTTCCAGCAAATAAATCTATTATCAATATGAACGAAGAAGAGAAAGTGAGGAGTTTAGGCTCTCTTACAGATGATGGTGTCACTCATAACCGTGTTGATACGGCTACATTTTGGGGGAACTTGGCAATACGAGAGATCGCTGTAAGAAAAGAGAAGAGTCCGATTCTTGAAAGTACAGACGTTATTTACATATATAGGCATATAGTGATGCATTTTAGAGATACATGTTATAAAGCCTTTAGATTTAAAATACAAGAATTACATATAAAGTTATACTTTTCCTTAGAGGTTACTAACTTCGTACATTTGTATAATTTCTGCCTTTTAGAATATAATACCGATAATTAAATCTCGACTAAATCCATGATAGCCAAAGAGTATACAATTCAATAGTTGCGATATAGTGCAACAATCGTTTTGAAGAAATGTATTTTACTAACGTTACAATAGATTACTAATTTGGAATAGGTTACTTACTAACTATTGTTATTTATTACTTCAAGAATCTTTTATTTCCAAATTAAATCTAAATATAAAGATGGTAGCGAATTAGTTTTTTCCAATAATACATACCATGAATATAAATGAATATAAGTTCAATATAAGTTCTTTGAAACAATAAAATATTCCATTTCAATATAATATATTATAGTAAGAATTCACAAAATGTTGTAAAAATATCAAGTCTAGATTTGACTTTAAAAATCTCAACATTAAAAAGTTCCTATATCTTAAATAGCTTACGGACCCAATCAATTCTTACCTGTAAGAAAAAAGAACATTCTCTCTGATTTTTGAACGAACGGACTAATTTTCACTCGAGGTTGCAGTAATTTTATACACGTTCGAGCATCTCGAAACAAAGCAGGCTCTCGTCCTTTTGCCACGGGATACACGTGAATCATTAAATTGCTGAACTCTTGGTACAAGCGAATTGTATAATTGCCTATCATCAGCTTTTCATCAAGTCTAAAATTTGTTGACGTTGACCTTTAAATACAGGAGAATGTATTTGCTCATATTAGCTTGATCTTTACCAAAACACCACACAGCTGCAGCTCGAAAACAAATCAAATTTTAATCTCACTATAGCTTAGTGGAAAATTACTTTCAATATAATTAAATGAAAAAACTACTTTTAATACGATTTTGAGAACATTTCAATCTTAATATTTTTACTAAATGTTTGTGCCATAATATTTAATATCAAGCCATCAACACATGATTGAAATTAACTGTTCGTTAAAATTCAAAACTAAAGTGTAATCAATCAATGAACGAGAGCGGGTGTTTATAGAAACAATCAAACGTGACCTGATATTAAAACGCCAACGTCTTCTATCTAATGTGTAGAAATAGCTCGAATATAATTACACACCGACAGTCATTTATAAAATTATATCCCTAAAGCAAACCACACAAATTAAAAATCTGCATGTTTCAGGTTTTATATCCCAAATTTAAGAATAAATCATTCATATAATAATAAGCACGGACAGATACTACGTTAAAACTATTTGCAAAAGGATAGAATCTCGCAGTTTCTAATTTTTCGGTTTTGACAGGATTATCGATCGGGTAACGATATTTAAAATTTTAGTGCTAGTTAGAAGAAAGTTAAAGTTATTACTAGCAAGAGAAATTTCAAGCCCAGAACTAAGATGCACACGACACTTTGATTTCATTACTTTTAAATGTGCCTTTCTGAAGCTGATAATTCATGAGCATGACATTTTCAAATTTTAGTCGGGTTCATTCATTATCTCTGCTATTTGTCTCTGTTCCATAAGACAAACCGAATATTAAAAAATACTAGTTGGGAATACAAACTGCGTTCTTTGTGATTCGAAGGTCGTTTATCGTTAGTCGTGCCACTTTCTCTGTTCCACAAGGCAACGAGAATAGTGAAATAACTAGTCGGAATCACAGTGCTGTAATGTTACATAGATTTTATGGTCCCTTTATTACGTTTTTATTTCTTATCAACCTTTTTTTTTAAATTTTGCACTTTCGCGTCTTTTATTGGCACCATAAGCATTCAAAGGTGATCTGATCCAAGAGACCCACACAAAAACTTCCCAATACAACGACTTATGACTTCCCTTCCAATTCAAAACGTATTCCGTCATTTAATCTGTAGCAAGTTTATACGTTAATTTCGAATTAAATCAGATTGGAACCCAAAACATCATTTATGATATTGAAACAAACCAAATTAAATATAACATTAAATGATACCGAAGATGACTGACGAAATTATATCAATATCCTACAGTCTACACTACTAAAACAATCAAAATGACATTAATTAAATCTCACGCCATTAGGTTGAACTGTATCGATTCTAGGGTGTATAAATATTTTATTTTAAAAAATCGTGGGCCTCTATGCTTTGTATAATCTTGCTATATGGTAGCTACACCCCTTGAATGAAAGAAACTCTTGAGGAAACGGTAAATTTATTGACATAAACTAAAAGGAGTACAAAACTTATCGGTAATCTACAGTACACCAAACAATGTCTGCAATAATTGTAATAATGTTGACTTAAGCAAAAACGAATACCAAAATATCTATACTAATGCTGATCTTAATTGAGAATACAAAGAAATTTTCTCCAAGATTGTTGCATATTGTAAAACAAATTTAGAAGCGAAAATGTACAAATGTTTTAGATTCTTTTACAAATGAAAGCAAGAAAATAATTATCGAATTTAGCGAGGCTGTATAATGTCCGAACAAATGCAAAATTGAAAAGAATTTCAAAATTTGTTTCTACAAATTATCAAAGACATGTTCAATAAATAATATTCCACGCTGTTTTGAATGACCTTCACGCCACACCCACTAATCATCAAAATCTCAACACATAGACAGGAAGGAAAAGACTGACTTAAGGAATATGAAACAGCTTGTCCGTAAGAAATTATTTGCTTCTTAAAATCGTGTCAACACCATTGTCACTCATTATTTGCAAATACTAAACATTAAATATGAACATATTCACAAGGTTGACAAAATTGTGGAATAATATTAGATTTCGAAAATCTATTTCCCTAATGTCCAGAAAAATGCCTTTCAATTGTTTTCTCGTTTATTTCACGTTTGAAAAGTTAGTACATGTCATAACTGGACACTAAGACAGTGTTGATGAATATAATACACACAATATTGTCGTCATACCATCGAAATGAATTTCATATAATCTCAAATAATTAAACTGAATAGATATAGAATACTATTTGCATTCAGTCAGTGATACCTTCTTCTATAAAAATGCACACTATTCCACCCACAGGTCGTATGGAAAGTTGACAGCTACCCAGTGGGTTCATGTTCGATGAGTTTCGTCTTTTACATAAGCCTGAACGTCCTCATGTTTTTGATGAGGAAGTTCATCTATAGCACACACCATTTGATTCCATGAAGCTCTGTGCGAACTGTTTAGTTGGAAGGTAATTAGACTTGCAGGTGTTTATTTGTTATACAATATCACATACGCGAGAGCTAGAGCAAATTGAAATCCCACACGATGTTGCTAAATTGTATAGCGTGGAAATGTCCTTCGTCGCTGTCCTGGTCCGGAGATAAGAGAGCATGTCTTTCTTCATAACTGTTGTACTAAATACCTATGTTGCTACTGGTGTCTAAACTCAGCGTAGCAAACAAACTGGGTTAGGTAAACACTGATATAGAAATTGCGTCGGATATTCAGTTTTAAGACGTTATGAAAGTTTATGAAATTTTATTGTACTCAACCATTGCAGATCGACTAGTTTTCTTTGATGCTTTATTGATAATTGAAAATGGCTTAAATGATTTTCAAGAGATTTTGGAGCATTGTAAAAAATACTACGTAGGAATTATCATGGTATACTTATTCAGCTGAGGATTTGCTGGCGACATTGTTTTGAATTCGTAAATGGGAAGGTCATTTTTGGCCAAGTATTCTTGAATGTATTCGTTTAGTATTTCGAGGAGGAAAAAGGTTTTATGCACAGTAATATTCTTAACATAATGGAATAAATGATTTCTACCAATGTCATTGCCAAATAAGCTTCCATATCTTTTTTGCAATCAAATATTTGGCAGAAAAAACTATTTGATTTTAAGGGACACTTTCTAAACAAAACACTTAAGAGGCTCTTTATATAAAGCTGAAGACAAGAACTCTGTAATTTGTGATCTTTTATACAATGCATTCGATAGGGTACATTTGCCTTCTTTCTTGGTCACACGCGTTATCTCGGGCAAGTAAAGTTTCTTGTAACAATCTCCGTTCATATTTTCCAATATAATAGACTTCACATCCACTTACTATTGTTGGGAAATGAAGTAATTCTCTCATCCAGTTAGATTCACAACCTTTGTGAAACGTGCGTCTAGATTTTGCCGTATAAATCTAATCACAGGTATTTTACACGTCTTTCTTTTTCTGGTCCTTGATGTTTGTAAACAATTGATCAAATACTCTGAGGTGTCACTTCTGCAGTACATGCGATGCTACCATGGTACAATGGATTGTAAGGTTTGAGACTATTTCCACATGCTTTCTTTCAAAGTTGTTTTGAAAACAGTCGGCTGTGCTAGCGTTTGTTTCAGGAATTTACGTGGCGGAGAAATTAATTTTATCTTTTATGAATTATTTTTTAAAACGCATGGTTTAGATATTCGAAGCATTTGTCATCTTAGGGAACGTTGATCATTTAGTGCAAAGACAAGCTATCACGCTTGCATCGTTTCTGAACTTGTCTTAGAAGTTAAACTAGCTGTTCGATCCGTTAAGAAAACATATTATTGTTCCAGCTCTCTAGTCTTTAACTAAATAACCAAACAAAACCCAATGAAAGTTTACAAGTTTTGTAAATTTAAACAAACAACTTACTTCCGTGGACAACTTTGTGAAAACTTGAAAAAATAACTTACAATATTGTGAATTAAATCTCACAGTCATTGCAGTTCTATCACAAGTCCAACAGTATGACGTTCCAATTGAATTGCATTGGTATTCCTAACAAATTCAATATTAGATGTGTTGATGTATTAATATGCCTGTAGTCTCTATCTTAGTAATGTGCCAATGTCCTTGATTGTGGGGATATACTAAAGGTATTTTGATGTGTCACAATATAATCCAAAAATACCCTGGTCTGAAGTCAATATAATTCCAAATTAATGTTTCTGTTCAAAAATATTATTGATGAGCACTTTGCATTTCCAGCGAATAAACATTTGAATAAACAATTCCACCAAAATGAAAATCTGAACAGAACAATAAGACTGATTTTGCTTCAAGATGTAAAGGCAAGATAATCAAGATTGTATACCCATCTGCTTAACTTAGGTCGCAGTTATCATTTTCTGGAAATGCTCAGTCACTTAAAAGAAAATTCCATTATAGAAGTTTCTTTGGTCAGAATTAAGACTGTCTCTTTTAACTCCAGTTCAGATGAACCTAATGACAATAATAATGATCTGAATATTTAATCCACAATCCCAGAGAAAGTATTTTAGCTATATATTATGTTGTTTGCAAAATAAAGGTTCCTCGTTTAGTATGCAGTGAACTTGATTTTGGACAAGGTCAAGTACAATTACATTATATTTAACATGTGGTGTTTTAATATCTACAATGGTGAAACACTCAGCTATTTTGCAGATTATATGGATTAATGCCCAGGCAAAAAGAGGACCCAACATCCCAAGTTTTCTTGTGGGGTTGGGGATCGGGGTCTATTCTAAAGTTTTGCAAAGGGGTAGGGTGCAATATTTGAAATTAAGCAACTGACTTTGATGTTTACCTCTTTGTTACAATTTAGTAATTATTTGTTTTATTATGACAAATTGTTGATGGGAAGATATTTCTTAAACTTAGTAATTAGCCAGGAACTAGGAGCAGATGTTCAGTGTTCACAAGATTTGATGGTAGCATGGATTCTTTTCTTAAAATGGACCCTCCCTAATGCTTCAATACAATGAATTCTCAGGATATTCTTACATACGATATTTGGCCATTTTTAATATTAGTAAATCTAAGTATTAGGTAATTGGGTGCTATTATGTAGTAAGCCTGAAATGCCAATCTTCGGTTTACTGACTGATAAATCATACGAATAAAAAGAAAACAAAAGTGAAAGTGTGAAATTAGAGTCTGGTCAATGTGGTTGTTAGCTGACAATATGACAAGTATTTGTGGTATTATTAAGTTTCAAAACCCTTCAGTTTACAACGACCGTTTCCATGGTTTCCTTGCAAATTAGGAAAATATCGAATTTAATCCAGTCTTACAATACTTGTTCTTCTATCATCGGAGGGTATTACGAGAGACTAAAATACATGGTTTGATGAACGAAAAAAAAACTTTCGTGCGTCGGACTGTTTCCTTTTTTATTAAAAATACCTAAATATAAAAGACAAATGTGGCTTCAAACTTGACTGTCTTTTATAGACATGCTTGTAAGAAATATACAAAACTTGGTCGAATGCATTCTGCATGTCATTCATGGTCTTCTACAGAAAATGTGTGCATAAACAATAATAGGGTAATTTTTACAGAGGCATATTTAGTTACAAATATTGTGAGTCATTTATACCTTGTCAATTGATGTATAACGTTTTATCTTGCACATTCTTTCACTGAAACAATGTTTGTTTAACAGGCTTATAATTAAGCTATGACTTACACTTTTTCCATTGATTGAACTTTTTAATACATATCTTGCAGATTGGGCTTAATGGAGTGAGGATTTATTATCATCAATTTACGGAATAAAGGTCTTAGGAATTCCATCTATATGCTCTTATGCAAGAGCTTTTGTCATAAATTACTACATTCTCGCAGTAATAATATAACTATTTTGATCCATTTCTGTATAGTTCATGAACAATTTATCAAACTGATTACTGATCTGCCCAGGAGACTGAAATGCAGACACAATAAAGTGCTGTCTCCTAGTCAGGCTAGTATCATCATGCTACAAGGAAAAAAAAGATAACACCGATTAATTTTTTATGTCACCTGATAGCGCGAGCGTTCTTTGATAATTCCAAACATGGTGCTGTGTTACAGGAAGAATTCCTTTTTAGATTACATTGAAGCTACTTGAAGGTTTATTACGTAGGTAAATACCATGGAACTAATAAAGTGTTGTTTCTGGCGGATTGGATTCCATCTCTGTGGGCATTTTTGTAACACAATCTGTTGATGCAAGCAAGATGCACTTTATACAATCCAGAAGAGACAGAGTTTCCACATATTGAATAAAACGTCACTAACATATAAGGTTTGTTTTGCAGCTTACATTATACGGCCCGTTTGAAAGATGTATTAATACTTTTATGGAGCTGGCATATTAGTACATGTTGGTCAAAATGAAGCATGAAGACCTATCCATAGAAGATGCGGTGGTAAAAAACCTCAGGAATATATGTGTCCATATCTAGACGTATATTCTCATTCAATGTGTGGAAAGCTAGGTCAAAGAGTTCGACAAGATCAATAAAAATGATGTCTTAAAAGAATAACATCATCTTGAAACTTCCAATCTTCTATCTTGTTCTTTACACGCGGACAGCGGATTAAATTAACTTTTCAAAGGCTAACATAATGTATTTATAAATACAAGTCTGAAGTATTTTAATTCTACAACTTCGTAATACAGAAACGAAAATATTAAAATAAAAGTTGATTTGCAACTCATAATCTTAATTACTTGACTCAGAACGTTTGATCTAAGTATAAAGGTTCTCCCTTGTGTCAAGTATATAAATAATCTCTCTTGTGTCAAGTATATAAATAATCTCTTTGTTGTCAAGTATATAAATAATCTATCTAGTGTCAAGTATATAAATAATCTCTCCAATGTCAAGTATATAAGTAATCTCTCTAGTATCAGGTATATAAAGAATTTCTCTAGTGTCAAGTATATAAATAATCTCTTTGTTGTCAAGTATATAAATAATCTCTCTTGTGTCAAGTATAGAAATAATCTCTCTAGTGTCAAGTATATAAATTTTCTCTCTAGTGTCAAGTATACAATAATCTCTCTTGTGTCAAGTATATAAATGCTTTTTCTAGTGTCCATTATAAACGATGTTCTCTCTAGTGTCAATTATATAAATTGTCTCTCTGGTGTCAAGTATATAAATATTCTCTCTATAGACAAATACATTAATTCTTTCTATAGTCTCAGTTTATAAATACTTTCTCTAGTATCAAGTATTTAAATAATCTCTCTAAAGACAAATATAAAAAACTCTTTGTAGTGTCAAGTATATACATAATCTCTCTAGTATTAAGTATATAAATCATCTCTCTAGTGCCTCCCTAGTGTCAAATATATTAATACTGTTATGCCAAGTATATGAATTCTCTCTAGTGTCACGTATATCTCTAGTGTTAAGTATATCAGCCCTCTCTCATGTCAAGTATGAATTGTCTCTCGTGTGAAGCATTTATTCCCTGAAGAGTTAAGGATATAAATACTTACTCTATATTTAGTATTGAAATAATTTCTAGTATATATATATATATATATATATATATATATATATATATATATATATATATATATATATATATATATATATACATACATATATATATATACATATATATATATATATATATATATATATATATATATATATATATATATATATATATATATATATATATATATATATATATATATATATATATACAAATACACATTAGTATCAGTATTATCTGTTTCTTTGTTGTCTTCAATTGTATGTTTGTTGTAGTAAATATATTAAAACCAAGATTATCTGTATTGAACTAATACATTAACACGAAAGATATCTGTATTGCAAAAATCCTACTCTCGAATTACCTTTGAAATAATAGTCAGTGCCATGTTGTCATTTCTAACGGTGTTTATAGAATTTGCTCGAAAATGTATTCTTTTGTGTTAGTACTTGTGATTTAAAATTATCCTACTGTTACTCGGGTAGACAATTATTTGAGTTTCATTATCTCCATAAGAACATGTGATACTCAGACTTCAAAGGTGTTAATCTCTTTACTTTTGTCCAACTTTTTCTTTTTTTAGCGTTTAGTTTTTTAATTGTCCTATTAGTTATGGAAATGTGGAGAGATTGAGGTCTATATAAAAGTGTAATCCGATTAAGTCTAGAGTGCTCCTTTCTATTTATTTTATTAAGAGAATTAATAATAATTTTTTTGTGTGGAATAAGTGCCGTATTAAATGAAAAAATGAAGATAGATGACAGAGTGGTGCTGCAATCAACGAAATCTTGTACTCCTGAAAAAAGACAGTCCTGGCCATAGTTAACCAAGCGCACGAACATCTTATTCTTAGCTCAAAAGCTGCTGATGGCTTTACTCATTGAGCACAAGTACTTTTTAGTGCTCAAATTCGAACAAAACGAATAAACGCCTGAAATTGAGAGACTACGTATTTCATTTCACGCTAGCCTAGCCTAAAATGAATACGATTTGCACGTATACATTCTGCAATCTAAAATACTATACTATACTATACTATACTATACTATACTATACTATACTATACTATACTATACTATACTATACTATACTATACTATACTATACTATACTATACTATACTATACTATACTATACTATACTATACTATACTATACTATACTATACTATACTATACTATAGGGGCCCCGAGTGGCCGAGTGGTCTAAAGCGCTGTCCGTTACGGATCACTGCCATCTCACCTCTGTCTGCGTGAGTTCGAGTCTAGGATTCGGTGAATGTGGATATGTGAGAAAGCTTGCCAGTAGCTTCTCGTGGGTCGGTGGTTCTTTCCGGTGATTTCCCGGTTTCTTCCTCCACCATTAATACTGGCCGCCATGAATAGCCTATCGTGTGCTGAAAAATGGCGTTAAGCCCAAAAACAACAACTATACTATACTATACTATACTATACTATACTATACTATACTATACTATACTATACTATACTATACTATACTATACTATACTATACTATACTATACTATACTATACTATACTATGCTATGCTATGCTATGCTACACTACGCCATGCCATGCCATACCATGCCATGCCATGCCATGCATACCATACCATACCATACCATACCATACCATACCATACCATACCGTACCGTACCGTACCGTACCGTACCGTACCGTACCGTACCGTACCGTACCATACCATACCATACCATACCATACCATACCATACCATACCATACCATACTATACTATACTATACTATACTATACTATACTATACTATACTATACTATACTATACTATACTATACTATACTATACTATACTATACCGAACCACACCATCACAAGACCAGACCATTTCTTGTACAGTAGAGTAAATGTAACTAATCGTATGGAAGACGGGCTAGTATGTTTCTTTTTCTGGCCTCTCTCTGTAGCTAGATTCTTGTGAATCATAATATGATTATATAACTGATAAGTATTTATTACAGTTGAAAGTGATGCATTTCGTTCATTGTTTTAGAGCAGTGTGAAAGTTGATACAAGGAAATCATTCAAATAATATAAACAATAATGACAATTATGCTAAATAAAAAAAATTCTTCCCACGTCCCCCAAGCCCAACGTATGCTCATCTTCTTCTTTATATCATCTTCAATATGGATATTGATAAGTTCAGTACTGTATGTGAACTCTAATGCGATTTAGTTTAATTTCATATAGCGAAACATTCTGTTGTCAGACTAATGATGACAGTAAACGATCCGTACGTTCTGGTAGACATCTTGAATGGGTGTGTGTGTCCGGAATCTCAAACATTTTTCTTGAAATAAAGAAACTTTAATTTAAGTGAATCATCAAGGTGTTACATTTCCTTCTCATATTTCAGATGGACTACCCGCTGGCAGACCAGATACGATTTCTTCCAGATAAAAGATCAACTCGAATGTTGGATCTGCTTCTGAGAGGGCGAGATGACCGCCTGAGAAAAATAGAGCCGAGAGAACAAGAAAAGAGACAGAGACAATGTTACTGGTCTGTCATATCCTGCTTTTGAGCAGACACACAGATGAACGGACACACTAAATACTATATTTTTGTGTGAACTGAGCGCCTAAAATACACTTTCAGTTATTAATTTAGTTACAATCAAGAGGCAAAGACGGCAAACGGTAAATTCATTCCTCTGGTACCATAAATAAAAATGCTGTAATACCCCATTCTCTTTGATCTCCTAATTACTTCCAATGTCAAAATCTGTATATATCATCTGCAAGAATTTGGATAATAATAAAACTAAATGGGTCACTAACTAACCTGTATCTGGCTAAAATGTATTTTAGTATTCAGCGTTTTAATGAAAACATGTTCTCTTGTGTATATAAAAGTAAGTAATGACAAAACAGTGCTTAAGAAGCAGCTTACAACGTTGAAAAGTACAGAATGTAATTGTTACCTCATACGCTGAACGTACAGGTAACAAAATATCCTTTTCGCGATGAAGCAAATGTCATTATTTGCCTTGAAGTTTGTGATTTTTATTTATAAAAATGGAACAATTATAAATTTGATTAATGGTTGCGAAATTGGTGGACTTTTGTGCAATAAAATCATTCTCAGTTTAGCAAGAGTTTCATTTGTTATTTATTTGGAAATTCAAAACAATTATCATTCACATGTCATTTAAAGGATTGTATATTTGCAAAATTTATTGAATATAATGTTTTAAAAAAAACGTTAATGAAATGTCTTCATGACTTTAGACAATGTAAAAATGAAAACACTTATAATTATCCTGACATTCTAGCAGCAGTAACCATTATTGTCTCTAAATAAACATTGTTCAACATGTTAAAGCCTTTAAAAGAAATGTCAAACATTTCTTTCCTGACCTGAAATTATACTACACTTAATTTCAATAACTTTTAATTGGCAGAAATGCAAGTCTTAAGATGTGTTTTGTTATGATGATCCCCAAGAAAAATTGATTTTAGCAGTCTCCATTAAATTTGTTTTAAATGTGAAATACAAAATGGTTAACCATAAAAGCTTACTTGTGATTGATCAGGCTTTTTCTGTCCTGGTTGTTTTAATTCTCTTTAAGTTCGTTCTCCATGAATAACATGTAGGATTCCTAAGCAAGTGTATTTAATTCATGGTAGATTGTACGACATCAATTGCTTGAATGAGTCTAAATTTTAAAGTGGATATACTTGCATCATAATAAAACAATTTAACATTTATATCGATTATTATATTTTGTATTTCCTAAGAGCACCGACGCCTTCTAATATATTAGCGGTGTACAGTGATCTCTACAACAAAATCACTGATTGAGGGGGTTTAGTAAGAAGGATGTAACAAAGAAACCGATCATTCCAGATCACGCATGCCCACTAGATATACATTAATCAGCCAAACAAACAATGGTATATGATAATTATATCAAAGAAAAAATGACAAGTGATATGGAAACTTGAGCACTGTCAGCATAGGAAATTACGAACTGATCGTGGATTTTTATTGACATCATATCATATAACAACGATCACTGATATCGACACGTTTATATACAAATATGGAAAACATTAAAATTTACAGCCATTTATTTACATTTGAAAACAAAGTTATACAGAATGTATACACGTTAACGTAAAGAACGTTAAAACGAAAACTGATAGTCACAATAATAAACAAATGACGCAAAGATAAAGATAGTAAATTAATTACCCAAACAGGAAAATAGGCAAAGGAGTAAGTGTGTTATAATTTATGGTTCAGTTGAACTATGATAATATCAAACAGACATCCAATGCAACATACAATATTATTTAGCTGTAATCCACTGAGTTCATGCTAGGTGAAGGGATATAGTTAAATTTTGTTGCTGAGGTCCAGTAAAATGTATCTGGCAACGAGTAAACAAATCCTAGTTGAAACCGAAACTCCTGTAGATGTACACAGAGTTAATTGCTACTTGTTTATTTAACACTAAATAGGAATTTGTAGTCAAGATGTAATACCCTAAAAATTTACGTGTTAAGTTTGAAATCTCTGTTATATGAAGACATTTATTATAAGGACTTCAGTATTGTAGAATGAACAGAAGTAAAGTTATGAAGATTGGTGTAGGTTATTCAAAAATTTCCCATACTCTAAACAAGAACGTTTCTAAGACAAACATCATATATTAAAATTTCATATATTAATCCAGGAGTATTGGAATTGCTAATTATATTACCAATGTCCCTTTGTCATGACAATCCTCTTGATGTTTGAAATATTTATTTTCCCTTGACGAGCACACGATTATCTGTCTTGCAGTTCGTGCAACAATGACGGATTACGTTCGCTCGTTAAACACGTGCGATTTTTTTATTTTATATGTTTAGAATTGCTCATACAGCATTAAAGATAAAAATTGAATTATATGTGTATTTATATTAAACCTTTCTGATAATGCATACTCCTGTTGCTAAACGAATTAGGAAGCGCGATTTCCAATTCGGAATAACTAAGTGTAATTAGTTTCACTCAAAGGAAATATCCAGGTTTACAATTATTAGAAATAACAATTACAGGCTCCAGTGGTATGGCATGTGTTTGCTTGTGTTCGAAGTTTTAAAACGTGAATCAATTGCAATATATACATAAAAATAACATTTTTCATTTAACATATCGCATTTAGGAGATAATAACAGACCGACCATCAGAAAAAAAATCATTTCATATGTGAACATACGCACCTACTTAAGCTGAATTGTTCTGTTTCTAATGTTGATTTCATTTAAGTCAATAGATGTGTTCAAGTTTCTGATACCTTTTAAAATCTAACTCTTCTCGGTTAATGCAATTTCTTGTTTGCAGGGTCATTGTAGAGAGATTTTGGAAAAGCTGTAATGCCTTGAAAATGTAATACAAAGAGAGCATTAAAAGAACCTTGAAATGTACTTGTAGTGAAAGCAAAATTAAAACATATATCATATCTTACTAGTTTTAAAATTTGGTTAGTGCAGCTGTATATTACAATGATTTTGGTTTCCATGTCATTTTGATTGAAAACTGTCTGAAATTTGTTAATTGCTTTTAAAAAGGGATATACTATTATTTTTTAAGGTTAGGAATGGCTGAATCGATGGTCTTGTTTCTGCGCACGTTTTGTTTTGAGACAACCATGTTAGACATTGACTTTATCTCTTACAACGGCTAAAATTAAATAAACATTACAAAGGGTAAGGCACATTGCTGCTTTCCTAAAAACGAAAAAGTTATGCTTAAGAAATATTTTAATGTATCTGCTCTATGGCCATAAAGGTTCAGCTCTTTATACTAATATTAATCATTTTATGAAAACATATTTAACGGATCAAAAATAAAACTTGTACTGCGAATTGAAATGATACCTATCCAAACAAATGAGCTACACCTTATACAAGTAAGGGAAGTAAAGATTTCGTACAAAATAGAAAATAGTTTAAACATTCACGCATACGCAAGCGAAATGATGAAGGATAAAAGAGATGCAAATCAAACGGGTGCTATGTCCAATCTTACATTATAAATGTCACAAACATATGAAATGCAAATTACAGAAACTGAAAGAATGTTGAGAATGTTGGTATGATTGTAGACATATTGCCGTTATTTGCCAATTTTTGTGCAGTTCCAAACGAAATACCATTTCCTCTTTTGGGTAAAATATCTCTGCATTTATGACTTGTGACGCATCCATAGAACCGTTCAATGCAAAGAATCATCATAAATTAAACAACAACCGATTAATTTATGAGTAATTTCTGCATCACATCGAGGCTAACAGCACGAAAAATTCTTTGACAAAAGCGATGGAAGTCAATACTGTACTTAATATCCACACAGAGTTAATATTTAAGATAGACTAACTTTAGTCGGACAACATATATTTGGAAAAGAAGTATCATAGGTTTATTATGTGTTACCGTACAAATTGTGGAAATACAAAGATTGAACCAGTGTAAAGAAACATTTGTGATTATGCTGCTATCATCTCTCCAACCTTGATGAACATTAAGACATATAGAATAAAACAACTATGTAATTGCAATATATTCTGATGGAAAAATAGAGAAAAGGTTAGATTGTGTCATTGCTCCTTACTAGGGTACCAGTACTTTGTTTTTAACATACGACTTAGAGGTTCAAATGAAAATGGCAAAACAGAATGCCAAGTTAGCATTCATTGGCAGGCATTACTTAAATATATGTGTGGGTAATTGGCAAAACCATAATAACGCATACAAATACATGCTTTAATATATATTTTCTCCAAATATGTACGGACGCAGAAAGCAACATCTAAAAGAGGTATATATATATATATATATATATATATATATATATATATATATATATATATATATATATATATATATATATATATATTCAGATTAATGCAGGAAATGGAAAATGGATGGATGTATTGTTTAAGGTGACTGGATATAATAATAGTAATGACAGGTCGATAGATAGGAGTCCTAATGAAACTGGTCATCCACGCAACATATCTAAATTATGAGTCAACATATTCGGTTAACAATAAGTCGACACATTTAAACATCATAATACTAAATATATCAGACGTTTAGGATTTATAAATATACATTATTATTTGCAGAAGGTCATGTACCAAGTGTTCTGTTTATAAAAGTGCTATTAGTTGACATTGCAGTAAATAAATTGGATCATATAATAGAGAACATATCAAGCGGATATATTACGATAAGGAAACGGATTGTTAGAGAAAAGGAATGAATGGTAGAAAAATATGGATGTGAATTGGAAACGATATTCTAATTCTTTTAACACTGGAAACCCCTTTGAAAATATTGTTCCGCAAATTAGGTAGAGATAGTATGACTTTTGTGTGATTAATTGCACTGACTTAAAAAGGTATCAACACATCTGCTTGTATTGCAACATACGTTTTGATGAAAATAACATTTAAATAATTGTCACTAATTTAAAAAAATATTTTTGCCCGGATATTTGGATGCTGATAATTATAGATTAGGGAAAGAATGTTATAAATTTAGCCAGGTAATTTTTAATGAATCTGAATTAACAAGGACGTATGGAGCAATCAACCTCTTAAAAACTTTAAGTTTGGTATGTGGAGCAAAGACTGTAGAGAGAAAAAACAAAAACATCGATCCATATGTAGTAAATTAAGAATGAGATTAAATGAGAACTATAAGGTATTTTAAATGGGGCAAACCAATGGCAGCCAGCCATTTTGGAACAGAGTACGACTCAACACCAAATGTATGAACAATGTCTAAACTTAATGAACTCAAACTGGTATCGTTATTCATAACATCGGATGAAATTGACTGAAAATAATCACTTGTTAAAGTGGGAAAATTAAAATAAGATTACCGATCTTGATTCACAAGAAAAGTAAATTTCATGTTAATGTTCGCATTAAGTACTAAATCAAACACTTATAATGACTAATACCAAGAAATATACGAAACAAATAGCAAATAACACTTACTCTGATTTCCATCATGAAAGCAAAATAATATAACAAAAATGACTATCAGAAAAAATAATATATGATGCGTGATAAAGCCGGGACCAAGTAAAACATTTATTGTATTATAATAAATAAGAGACTTTGGAAGAGTAAAAGTACAGCTGGATTTATTAATTGCATTCATAACGAAAATAGCCTGCAGAACAAATTTCGGATTTATTCGGATTTACACTATCTAAAAAGAAATTATTTTTTGCAGCAGGAACGAACGTTTAACGTTATATGTATATGGATACCAACCTTTGAAAGAAAGATCATACTTAGAATTACCAAATTGGTTGAAATACAACTATGCCTTTATTAACGTTTGTACTACTACCAGCGTTTCCTTAACCATATAACGCATGGTAAACACATCAAGAAATCATACGCAGATGCCATCGAAACAGAACATTGAGATATGTAAAGACTGTCCTCATTTATCATGGACCTGATGAATTCATGAATGAACATATCTGCTATTGTACAAGGATTAAAAGCTGAAAGAAGCAGTTAGAATGACAAAGTCTGAGACAGACATGAGCATCCGTTAATTGTAGTTGATGGACAAAATATCTTTATTGCGGAAAGAAAGTGGTTCCCAAAATTTGCAACATTTCAGATTAGAAAAGGCCAAAGACCGCAAACAACTTTCCACGAAGTGCTTGAATCATTGCAACACCAAAATTAAACTGTACGAGCTTGAACTGTTTTGTAATTATGTAAAAAACACAATATAAATAATTGAAAATTGTGCTTCTTGAATTGCAAACGTTGTCATTATCAGATAAATGCTCGTTATGTTATTTATTAAGATTTAAAATTATTATGGATCCGGAAAGCACTTGTAAACATTATTAATTGAAGCAAATAAATTACAAATAGTTAAACATATCGTCAGGATTTTGTCTTCCTATTGCATCGGTACACAGGGATTGTGAACCCGTAGTATTCTGAGAATCCGAGTATATAAAACTGTTGAGAACATAAAACGGTCGAGTATATAAAACCGTTGAGCACATAAACTGTTTTTACAGCATAATAAAATGTTGATATTATATTCACAAAGACACAATAAACATTTTAGTTCCGACAAATATATCCAACATTTAACATTACACCAAAAGGTAATAAATATGTCATTTCATCAATTAAAATAAACATCTTAATCCCACCGAAGATTATACTAATTTTAGTTTCACCAAAACGTGTCACACATGTGAAAGGGATTTCAGTTAACAACATACATGCAAAGTGTATGGCTCTTTTGTTTTATCGAGAAAAAATGAGACCACAATCTATTGAGCAAATTGTTGGTGAAAAACGTCACAGATGAGGAAGTGACGACAATACTAAATAATGACGAAATGTTTCCTTAAATATAAAGACCAGTGCAGATTGATTTGAAAAGACAGATTATAACGATTAATACGTTCTACCAAAAAGACGATGTCAAGAATGCTTTAGGATTTGAAGTAAGTTTGATTTAGAACTTATACAGATGAAAAGAAGGTCTTTAGATAATCTTGTGATCAAAAACTTTTAAACATTTGTCATGTACAATGAATGCCTAAGTAACCACACTGCACATCTACAAACAACGAATACAATCGGATCATACCATTCATCATAAGTTCTACAGTATGACGTTGAGTAAAGTTGTATGCAATCAGATCCTACCATCCATCATTAATTATACAATATTATGTTGAGCAAAGTTTCGTAGTCAGATCCTATCATTTATTATACGTTCTACAGTATTAAGTTCAGTAAAGCCGCATATAATTAGATCCTACCATCCGTCATGACAACATTGATATGATATTATAACCAAAGCATACATTCAGTAATGCCTTCCAATGAATGTTAACTTGGCATGGTCTGTTGCCATTTTCATTCGAACCTCTAAGTCGTACATCAAAAACAAAGTAACAACACACTAGTAAGCAGCAATGAGAAAATCAAAACTTTTTAAAAAAAAACTATTTTCACATTAGAATCTATTGCAATTACATTGTTGTCTCTAAAGGTTGGTGAGATGATATCAACATAATCACAAATGTTTCTTTACACTGGTTCAATCTTTGTATTTTGAACATTTGTACAACAACACATAATAAACCTATGATACTTTTTCCAAATACATGTTGCCCGACTAAAGTTAGTCTATCTCAGATAAGAAAAATGAAACCAACATTCTTTCAGTTTCTGTAATTTGCATTTTATACTTCCTACACCAATTTCGGTCCTTTGATACGGATCCGACACTGCCATCAATCCCTCGTTTGTTTAACAGAAAAGAGCCATTTGTCCTGTGACAAGGCAGCTAAAATAGCCATTATGAGCAGTAAGCTTAAAATTCACTAGTACTGTAACAAATTAGGATACTCTTTATCACCCCTCAACCATCTCGCGTTTTAGATATTTACATCTGTAGCAGACATATGTAAATATGTTAGAGGGGCCCCGAGTGGCCGAGTGGTCTAAAGCGCTGTCCGTTACGGATCACTGCCATCTCACCTCTGTCTGCGTGAGTTCGAGTCTAGGATTCGGTGAATGTGAATATGTGAGAAAGCTTGCCAGTAGCTTCTCGTGGGTCGGTGGTTCTTTCCGGTGATTTCCCGGTTTCTTCCCCTACCATTAATACTGGCCGCCATGAATATCGTGTGCTGAAAAATGGCGTCCAGCCCAACAACAATAACATATGTAAATATGTTTGAGTCAGACAAGTCGGCTGTTCATTTGCAGGCCAAGTTACACTTTTGGTCTCCAATGCTAGTCTAACTGTGACAGGCAGTCACCAAACAAACCAACCCATTTTCAAGCGTAACTTAAAGTAAATAGAAACCACATCACAGTTTTCTGTGTGAACGTTTTAAATTTGGCTCATGCCTTTTACCTAAACAAATATGGAGGTGTCAATATACGAAACTATCCAGTGAGACCAGAGAGTATATTAACACTGCGTCGTTTTGGACATTTTTCTTTATTTGACCGGTGTCTCAAAAGCCTTGCTTGAAAGTATGAATTTAAACAAATCAACAAGATATTACTTTACCTTCTTATATTTCAGATGAATTACTTGCTGATAGAACAGATACTATTTATTCCAGGTCAAAGATCAAATCAAATGATAGATCTTCTGCCCATATCGCGAGAAGACATATGATAAGGATATGAACAATAAAGTGGGTCAACAGAGGCAATAATGTAATCTGTCAGATACTTCTTGTCAGTAGACATACGAATAAACAAAAATACTAAACTCTGTAGTTTGTGAGGACGGAATACTTTAAATATGCTTTCAGTTAGTAATTTAGTTCAATCAACAGGCAAATGTTACCCTTTACTTCTTACCCATACCGTAGAAAAAACAGGACGATGCAACCCTAACACATTTTTGATGACCTGATTACTTCTATTACAGAAATGGCTATGCATATCCTCTGTGATGTTTGAACTATAACGCAAATAGATTTTGGCTGATGATACGTATCAAACCTGGTTCTAGCTACTAATAAACTTCATATTGTTTTATACGTAGCAGTACGATGATGAAAGTTTTATGCAAACATATTTTCTTGTGCTAATGATTATATTAAAAAGGAATGTTTAAAGGAGGAAAGCTTTAGAAGTGAAAACTCAAAATGGATTTGCTTCAAACGTTCAAAAATATAAGAGAGATAACGTCCTTTGCAGGCGGGAACTAGCATCACACTTTGCGTCAACATTTATTGCTTATTTTAAACATGAGGATTAAATACTCATTACTGTGAGGAGTAAAGAATGTTTGTAGTTTAATATCATTTCATGTTAGTTATTTGTGGTTTTATTTAGAGTTCAATACTATTTTCTTTTATATACCCTGAGAAGCTGCCTTTTCTGTTTGCGGAAGATTGCTAAATTGAACGGTTTTAAAATTAAGTGTCAAACGAAATTTGTTGCAAGTAATAAACCATTTTGACATGGAGAAAAATGAAAATGCTTTTAACCTGTCATATACGAAAATGAAACATACTTTTAATCTGCCAATACAACTTAACATTAGTTAGCATTAATGATTTATATCACTGCCTTGTGCAGCTCTTAAAAGCCAATAAAAATATATTGAATAATTAATGATTTCCTTGTCTTGAATTATATAAATCACGTAATAATATGATTATGGAATACTGATTGCTTGTACAAAGTTTACATGTATATGTACTGATCAACTTATAAACGGCTTAAAAGCATCGTCAAATGTATCATATAAAATTCATTCTTTTAGGCAATATAAAAATGTGATTACATAAAATAAAAGTTATGTTGACAATTGGAATCAAGCTGGATCATCTACGTAGGTCTATAACGTTGTCGATGACAATTGTGGATGAGGGATTCGATGACGTTCGTCGTACAAAGGAAATAATTTAGCACCAACACATTGTATATTTGTCTTTTGTTACAGAGATAAAAAGAAATTTAAAATTAAACGAGACTAAGGAACAAAACACGTTAACGCTAAATATAACAAACGCTTTATGCAGCTTCTTATTTTAATACCATAATTAAAAAACTCAACCGATGATTTGTAATGGTCCTCTAAAAGTAATATGTCCAGAAAGATGAATGGTTCCCGTTGCTCTCAAAGTGCCAACATAAGTGATATCTGCAAATGTAAAGAAATAGTCCTTGCTGTTGTCTTTGATCATATGTAATCAATGTATCATATATAACAACGCAACAACTACTTAATTTCAATACTAATAAAATCTTTAATTAAGGAATTATTAAGACACGTTTGTAACTACGATCCAAAACAAGTATATTCTTTGGAAATCTATATCACTTTTGATTTAATAATAACTAACATATATACCTAATTTAGATGAACAATGCATCTTCCGTCTTGGTTGTATTCATCCTGTTCTACATTCTTTCCCTATGACTGTATTATAAGATCCCCCCCCCAATATTTCAAGTTCATTGTCGATTGCTACACCTTAGTTGCTCGAACGATCTTAATTTGTAAGGTGGACTTACGTACGTACTATTCAAGACAACAATTACTACAATGTGTCATCTTATTCTGCACACACCTATTACTTATTAGATGGGGTTTGATTACTTTATATATCTTCCCAAGCCACTATGACGTTTCCCAACGCATTCTCTGTGAACGGCCAACATAGAAACAAAACCGCTGATAGAGAGGGTATATAAAGAAGTATATAAAGAAAGACGAAGCAAGCTAATCGTTCTATATCTATCTTATAAACTGCTGGAAAGTTTAAAAAGTACTTAACAAATCCTTAAATACAAGAAATGAAACGACAATAAGCGACAGTAGGTTTTAAACTGGAAACTGCTGAACAAAGGTTAGACCTGACACTATTTTCCAGCATATGGTAAACTATATATGGCGGCCAGTATGTTTGGATGAGGTAGACCTCATGAAGAAAATCTGTAAAGGAGATATTCTTAGACCACTTGACGATCTCTGGCCACACTGATGAAAAATAAACCATTCAGATGAATAAAGGCATTAAACAGCTTCAAGAATCAGAAAGCGGCTCATCAATTTGGAAATGTGGCACAAAATGTGAACGCTGCAAACATTGCGCAAAGCCGATCACATATTTTCGTTAGCATCGCATCACCTAACAGCAACCATTTACTATGATACATTTAACAACTATTCCCCAAAAAATAAATTCAGTTCATGCCTTAAGACGGGGTTGGTTTCAGAAAGCTTACAAAATTATGCTATTTTTTCAGGTGGGTTCGAAGATTTTATTAATTTGTTTAAAACTTTATAGGTATATAGCAAATATATCATTCACATTATTTGATCTTGATTTCCAGATCCTGTCTTGTCAGCATCAGAAAAGTTAATCAAGACTGGACACTTAACGTCTCGTAATTATCCGGCTTTTCTCATGATGATAGCTCGACATGAACTAGAAATCAAGATTGCATTAATGTCATAATAATCACTCTCTCATTCTTATCGAAAATGAAATGCCACGACATTGATATAAACTCGATCAAACTATTTGAAAATTATTTTTTTCTTTCGAAAACGGCGCATTAAACCGAAATAAAATCTACAAAAGGCATTCTGCTAATCGTCAATACCAGGACCTCTGATATTTAAAATCTTTGTGAATTACATATTCTATTTCACAAAACATACAATCTATAATTCTGCTGATGGCAATATCATATCTTACATCCATAAAAATCAAAATAGTTTAAAATATGTTCTACAAAATGAGATCAATATAATGACTAAATTTTTTTCAGCAATTAATATGAAAGTTAACCTTCAGAAAGTCTAGTTATTATGCTTGGCAAAACGCGCAAAAAGTTAAATCTACAATATGATTATAAAACCATGCAACTTATTAATCACTATTTGTCCACTAGCACTAAGCTACTGATCTACAATTCTTTTATTAGTTAGATCTTCAACTACTAACCCTTGTTTGGCATTTCTGTAGCAAACAAAACTCGAACAAAATGGAAAAAATACAGCATCAGTCACTACAGCTGGTGGTTGATGATTATATTAGCTCAAATAATTCTCTGCTCAGAAAATTAGATCTTTCTACCATTCACATTAGTAGATTACTATTTAGGGCAACTGATACTTTACAAAAATCATCTGATTACTAGATTGATCTGGTCAATTTCAAACACTGCAGATACATGCAAGAAACCAAAATCTGAAAACAGTACCAAGAACTAGGTATGTCAAAGTCTCTTTCCAAACTGAAGCTACCATACTCTGGAACAACCTGCAGAATGAATTAACAAAAAGCGTTTGATTTCAAAGAGTTCGACTAAGACATGGTTCAAGACGCACTGTAAATGTTGGTTATGTCTATTTAGTGGTCAGTGGCACTTCAGCTATTGTGCTGCTTGCTTTAATGCTAGTTTAAGTAAGCACCCTCTATGTTGACTTTCAGCATCCTCATTTCTTTTGATGTCACATTTCTTTCTCAGAGAAGTAGCCTTTAGTCTTCAAATCAGATGTAATTACTGACATTGCTTTCAGTCAAAATACATTTAAATTATCGAATGTATTCACTCTGTGACGTGTTAGATATGTTCATACCAAACTTTTAGTGTCATCATGTTGTCTACAGATGTGTAGTAGTTTAATTTGATGCTGTAATGTCTTTTATCTAATGTTGCCTTGTCTTTCAATAAGCTGTTAGCATGGGCAATGCAATGGCTACATGCGTACTGATATAATGCTAATGTGTGCTAGTTGTGCCAACTTTTAAGCAGCCTCTTCGCTCATATCTCCTACTCAACTGTACAACATAGTTTTTCCATGGATATATTTGACTTCTTCCTTGCAGCCTTTAAGTTTGTCACACTCGTATATCAGAAACCAAGTATTGTTGTTAGCTGTCAAGTTCGAAAATGACGGTGCCTCTTGGATTTGATTGATCAAGAAGAGGACTTGCTGCAGCCCTGAAATTTACACTACTCGCGCTTTTGTAATGACTTTTCTGTTCAAAGCTTTATCCCAAGTATGAATGATAATGTGCCAGATAGAGTAATCCTGTTCAATATCGTCCCATAATGTATAGTCATTTTTTAAGTGTTTCAATGATGACTTTAGGGATTTTTTTTGACTCGTTGATTCTAACCACACTGAGATCGCTTTCACTACTTGAAAAGATTTTCTTTGATAATTTCTTTTCTTATATCCCGGTGACGTGGCCTGTCCATCTTAAATGATTTTATCAGCAGAGTGTGGATGCTTGAAATGAATGACCGTATGAAAACCTCAGTGTGTGGGCCCTGTTCTCTCATCTGATCCACATCAGGTTCGGCGGGCAGCACATTTGTAAATAGTTCCTTTTCTTGGCATGGTTGTCTGTACACATTACAGGTTTCGAAAACACCATGCAGGGGTGGCCACAGTAGAGATATGTAGACCGTAAGATTTGTTTGTATATTTTCGCCTCTGCTTTTCCACTCTTTTGTGCATTGTCTGCCAAAGGTCACACTTGCTTTAGAAATTCTGAAATTGGTTTCATAATCGATGTAGATTTCACATGACAATGTGTTGCCGAGATAGATCAACTTCGCTACTGCCAAGACATTTTGGTCATCTACTATTATGGTAAACTATGCGGAAGGCTTGGAAAGTACCTATTGGTGCTCCACCTCTGAATTATTGCTACTGATTGTGTGACTGAAAGTCACTAGCTAAAGAGGAAGGTCAATACTTAGTGGCGTGCCAAAATTAATGTTTAGGCATAAAGAGAACAGTTGTCAGCAAATAAGAGATCACGAACAAGCATATCCTGCAACGTAGTTTTCTCAGATATGAGAGATTGTCGTCAAATCCGGTTTCTAATGTCGTTCCCAGTTTCGAAGTCATGGAAAGTATCAGAAAGCATTGAAAGAGAACATAATAATAGAGAGGATTGGGGTCAATACATTGCTTTGCTTGACTCCATTGGTGATTTAGGATGGTCCACATGACTGGTTGCTATTTTGTTTGATGACATTATCATGTACGAGAGCTATTTATTATGTACTGACACTAACTGCACTTGAATCCGACATGAATTTTATAATATCACACATAATTTTCCGAATGCCATCTGCTTTTTAAAAAAGGCTGGTAAAAAAAATCACAAAGTTTAGGTTGTTTACGTTTAAAAAAAACACCATCATGATGTGTAGAAAAATTGAGAGGAAAAGCATCATCTAACTTATTGAACCTCTGAGAAGTCCAAGCACAAGTCTCACGTTTTGTTAGTTAGTAAATAGGTTAGCATTACTGATTACTATTTGGTATCTCACCTAGTTGCTATATGGTTAGTAAACATTGCATAGCATTAGAGTAAGTATTTTCTTCCTTTATACTATAATTTGGCATCTGTGTATGTTTTTCTCAGTCTGGTTTATTGTACTTCTGAGAATTGTTTTGGGTCTTTCAATACCGTTTTTTCAATAGAGTATATATTCGCATTTACTTGTATGAATGCTTTTATATTTTTGAAAATATTATCATCCAAAGCAATATTCATGCGAATTTAAATACGTTTTGCTCAAACTGTCCAGTAGTTCCGCAAATCTCACTTACTATCATCTTTAAAAATCTTGCAAACATTTTCAAACATGTCTCCAACATTCCACTTGTGGTGGAATCTTAAGTGTGTTGTGATGTTAGTTTATGTGGTCTGTTATCAACTTCTCGATTTATTTTAAGCAAATTGTAAAGCAAACATAAAGATGATTTCAAAATTAGTTCCAAGTATTTAATCTCATCTTATAATTATGTTATAAAAAAATTAGAAGTTTGAGAGCATCAAATCAAAAAATATCAAATTCGATACGACGTTACAAATATTTGGATTCCCATCATATGGTTTTTATTGTAGATCTCTATACTTCATAAAACTGGAATGAGTGGACGAAATATGTCCTAACTGTGATAGTTTTGATTTATCTAATCTTAAACAACAGAGACAAAATAAAATGCTGCGTAAAATACTACGCGAACACGACATAAATGTTAAAAGCTTCATTAATTTTAACATTATTAAAGATGTTTCTATGTAATAGACACACACTAACATTACAACAGTTGCTCTCAGAGTTCTTTTTATTAATACCGATTGTTAAACATCAGGGTATCTGTTCAACCTTTGGGCTTTCAATGTTATTTTACTATTCTTCGCAGACTTAAAGCATAGTATTTATTTTCCTCTGAACTTGTTATCCATTTCGATATCTCATTCTCGCTGCAAACTATAATATTATTATCCAACCGCATTGTTCTCCTTTAACGTGAAATTTCATATATATATATATATATATATATATATATATATATATATATATATATATATATATATATATATATATATATATATATATATGAAATTGGTTGCTTGGATTTAATTTTTACGGCGCACCAGCACAATGAAACTATTTAGCGAAATGCAAAACGCTAATTTTTTCATTTTTTAAAAGTGGTGAAAGATTTGTATCGACCAGTGATATGAAACTGTTGAAGGTAAAACGATAAAATGGTATCGGTGATCAAAACAGTAGTTTCCCGCTCAACGGGGAGTACAAATGATGTATGACAATGATGAAAGGTAATTAAAATCTAGCGATGGTATATGACGCATAAAACTGTTTAAGGTGATGGCATTAAAGCTATAACTTATGATAAATATTTAATTCCTTCAGGAAATCTATTATAA
The DNA here is from genome assembly GCA_016746295.1 of Potamilus streckersoni. Lineage (NCBI taxonomy): Eukaryota > Metazoa > Mollusca > Bivalvia > Unionida > Unionidae > Potamilus > Potamilus streckersoni. The sequence continues at coordinate 3,964,132 of JAEAOA010001006.1, forward strand.
GAAATGATAAATGTATCAAAGAGCTCCCTAATGTCTTGCACATTGTAATAATGATTACGAGTAGGTTGGAGGTCGAAACACTCCAGCATAAAATGCGTAACAGTGAATGGTTCATTGCAAGATATGCACTCTGGTGGGTCTTTCTCTTTTAATATGTAGAAGTGGGTTAAATAGGCATGGCCGATACGAATTCTTGTAATGACAACCTCCTCCCTACGGACGGATCTGTAGGAAGAAGTCCATTCTCCTAGGGTTGGCTTGATGACATGAAGTTTGTTATTCATGATGCCTGCCATTTCTGACGTAAGCAGTCTTTGATATTAAGTTTAAAATCAGTGTATGGTGTTTGAAAATCAGATAGGGCCATTTTAGAAGCGCAGTCTGATATATTATTGCCTTTAATTCCAACATGACTGGGTAACAAACAGTATACTATATTGTGTTCGAGGTACTCAACTCAGTATGTTCAAGGAGAATATCAGCAGATAATGGATTCTCTAGTTTTCTATTAAGTAGTGACTGAAGTACTGATAGGGAATCAGAGAAGATGTTGCTGTTTAAGATACGCTTGCTTTCAATGTATTGCAAAGCAAGGTCTATTGCTCTGATTTAGGCTGAAAAAATTGACGTGCCATTTGTCAAGCGAACTTTAGTTGTGTTTTTTCCACTAACAAAGGCTGCAGCAGCCTTTTCCTAATCTTTTGATCCATCAGTATATATTCTTGTACAATTTTCAAATTGGGTGAGGAGTTTATGGTAAGAGTTGTGGAAAATGGAAGCGCTTGTCTCCGATTTATTTTCGATCATATAACGTGAAAAGTACCCATGGTTGCTGAAGTAGCCAGGGGGTTGTTTCGGAGACGGTCGTTTTCAGAATTTTTGAAAGATTAATTTTGGTACTTTCAAGGAATTGTGATATTCTAATACCAAAGGTAGGTGTGAAGTTTGGTTTATTGTCATAAAAGGTTTTATATTTTGGTTCGAAAACAGCCGAAAACGCTGGGTTTAGAGGGTTGGATCTTAATTCGATAGCATACTGTGCGGAAAGCATTTCTCTACGTTAAAATAAAGATGGTTCGTTCGCTTCAACGAGTAGGCTTTCACTCGGGGATGTCTTAAATAATCCCCGGACAAGTCTTATTCCCTGATGATGGATTAAGTCAAGCAACTTCAAGTAGGACTTCCTTGCTGAACCATAGACAACGCAACCATAGTCTAATTTCGAGCGGATAAACGTTCTGCAAAATCTGAGTATGACTCTCCTATCAGCACCCCAGTCAGTGTGCGCCATTAATTCAAGTAAATTAAGAGACCTCAAACACTTAGCTTTCACATTTTTCAGGTGTGGAATAAAAGTCAGTTTTCTAACGAAGATAGTACCTAATAAATTTGTTTTCTCAACAACTGGAATATGTGTTCCGTCCAGCATGAGTTTAAGTCCATCATGATGTCTTCGTAACAGACAGAAATGCATACACAGTTTTTGATTTCGAGAATTTTAAACCATTAGTATTGGCCAAATTTTGAATCTTGTTGATATATTTTTGTAATTGTCTTTCGATTGTAAGCATGTGCTTGGATCGGTAACATATTAAAATGTCATCGACATATAGGGAGCAATCCACACCTGGATGTCAGACTATTTGTGATGGTATTAATTTTTAGGTTGAAAGCGTCAACGATAAAATACTGCCCTGGGGCACACCCGTCTCTTGATTGTGCATATCAGAAAGGATGGAGCCCACTCGTACCGTGAATTCCCTATCTGTTAAGTCGATACATGTGTAAGTACCGGTTCCTGGGTGTAAGTACGTCGGAGACTTGGTAATAAATGGGCATTAAAATCACCAAGTAAAACAAATGGCACGGGAACTTGTTAAACAAGCGTATTTAAATTCATTTGGTGATAAGTTGGTGCTTGGTGGTATGTAGATACAACAAAATGTAATCATTCGATGTAGAGTGACACTTACAGAAATGGCTTGCAAATTTGTATTTAAAGAGATGATTCTATGTGGGCTTTATTGTTCACAGCAATAGAGACCCCTCCTGAGGCCCTGTCGGCGTGCTGTATGTGTTAAAGAGGGAACAATCTTTAAGTGTGATGTAGTCCATATCTTTTAAAAAGGTTTCCTGAAGGGAAAAACTTTGTTTATAGTAGGAAACTTTGGTTGCTGTATGAAACTTTTCTGATATGACTTCTTTTGTAACATCTACAACTCTTGTTATACTTTAATTTAATGTCAGGCGTTCACAAAAGGTTTATAGATTGGTTAATTAAAGCGTTTCCTTTTATAAGATTCGATTAAAGTTACAGATACATTTATCAATTACAAAAGATAGTTGTCGACCTAGTCGACTGGATACGAACAACAATCTCGAAAATTGTTTTAACTAGGAAATCCGTTATCAACGTTTAAAGGGTAATAACTCTGACTCCCTCTTACAAACTAGACGATTGTTTAGCTTCATGTGTACCTTTATCGGGCTGAATTTCGATTGTCCCTCCAGACAATGCCTCGTCTCCAGTGATATAGAATCTGTAACCTTGAATATTTGGGTCAAACTGCATTATACTAACTGCCGTGTTGCATGTCATGCCGATTAATTCCCCGCTTTTCAGCGAGAAAACTTTTAACGAGAACTTGGAACAATTGGTTGTACTCGCCATCCCACCAACAATTAAGGCAAAGCTGACAGGCTTCGAAAGGAAGAATAAACACATTGCACAGCAATATAGTTTTAGTCATATATTCTCATACCGACATTTGAAATTAAAATAATAAATCGACAAAGAATGTTTTTGAGAAGTATCCAACTCATTAAGTATATTTTTACTGGGCAAAATAATCCAATTTTATTTTCATTATTTTTATTTTTATTATTTTTGGCTTTTTATGACGATATCTGTTCCGAGCCTTGTAAGAACTCATAGCATTCGCTAAAATATTGCGTTTATATACTTTAAAAAATAACAGTACAAATGTAAATAAATGTACATGAAAACACAAATTTAGTTTACTATACTGTCTTTATTTAATTAATAGGAAGATCAATTGCAGCATCCTCATCTAATGAACAAATGCAAAGTAATTTATGTTGTGGTGAAAGGACACGCATAAACGTGTCATGTAATCAATCTCCAAAGACCAATACATCAAACAAGTTTAGATTGAAAGTGCATTCAAAATAATTACCTGACCATCCTCTTTGGGACGGAATCCAAATTCAATTACACTATTTGGAGTCATGTGAGAAATTTCTATAAACTTTTCAGTGACCATCATTTCTATAACAAAAGAGAAAAGCTTAATTCTATTTACGTATCTCTCCATTTATCTATCTTTTTACCCGTCTTACATGCAATCTGTATTTTGTCCTTCTCTGTACAGACATTTATCTGCATGTTTAAAGAAAACAAGCATTTGAGAAACAAATCTTCAGTACAATTCATGTATGTACTTTATTAAATCATAACTTGGTCAAGACGAAACAGTAGAAATTTGATGCGACAAATAAGTACACTTTTGCACATAAAAATAAACTTCAAATTTGTTTATATTGAGTAAAACATATGCTATGTTATAATCATGGAGTATGATACAATTTTTAAATTATTGAATTTAATTTTAATTTACTATTCAGATAATCGACTCAGTTCTAAATACCTTTAAGAAACATGTTTGATTTGAAGACTTTCACATGTTGGTTTTCTTAATTACAATGTTGCACGCAACAACAAAAACACAACACAACCATAACAGGGGTTGTACATTCTAAATGTATCACCCTTGCTAGAAATTAAATTTAACTGGTTCAACATCCATAATTAATAAGTTGTCAAAAGTTCAAATCATCAAATAACCAACAGCAAGTATCGACACTTAGAAAATGAAATAATCTTACCAGTCGCATGTGCCAATCGTAGGAACAGAAGAAAGAAAATAATCATTTTTATCCTGAATCTGCAATAACAGCTGTTCGAAAATGTTCCACTGTCAAATTGATTCCACCAAACTGCTAAAGCTTATCTAATCTATAAATATCGTAAGGACTTATCTTTAGTACACAGGTGTCTGTCGCAAATTAGCACTTCAGACATATATGTGCCCTAGTTATTGCGTTGTCATTCACAGATAAACACGCACAATGAATGGATCCATATTGATGGTTATATCTCTGATTTGTGTTTCTGTGTAAGGCTGCAAACTATTCACTCATCCGTAGAAGAACTGCTACCATTCTATTAGCATACACTGACAGACGTTATTTATCACAATGTCAACGTACATTTTAAATATTTTATCCCAATATAAACACAACTATGGCCTAATGCATTTTAGAGGCAAAATATATGAGTCATTTATTAAACCAGATATTGTACGTGCTAAGGTTTCCGCTCGTGTTATAACATTGTATTCATACCGGGTGTGAAGTGTATGCCAGTTTTGTTTGCTTCATAAACAGATTGGCATAGATAACTGGGTTCTCGGGTGATCAAGTGACGTAACAAATTACTGACCTTTCACCTCTGCTAGGGTCTTGGACTCGGTCGACGTGGATAGGTAAGAAAGCTTTCTCACAGGTTTCCGTGGGTCGGCGTTTCTTAGCGGTTATTTCCCATGTTCTTCCTCCACCAAATAAACTGGCCACAATGTATACCCGAACATGTTCCGAAACTAAAACCATGGTAATTACAGCTCACAATTATCGTTGTATATTCACAAGACAATGAGTTTTGTCAGGATGCTGTCCACGTTATGGATGTCTTCCTAACCAACAAAAAGCTTGTAAGGTACAATACAATACGAAACCAGGTATTTTGTTGTGCATTGAAACAGATATATATATATATATATATATATATATATATATATATATATATATATATATATATATATATATATATATATATATATTAATATTCTTTACGGAAGCAATCTTCATCTCGAGAGACATATTAAATATATCATATTCTTTCACACTATCTGTTTATTGTGATATAATAGGTTTTCATGTTACAGGCTTCGGAATGTCTCATAAAGCCATGCTATCACTGTTGTCTCTTTTAAGTTAGCCATTTTATAACTGAACAGACGAATTAAATTTAATTATACGCTGCTTGCACTGAATGACGAGTGATGTTCAAGTCCTTATAATTTAGCAAGATTATTCTTGTCGGATACAGATTAATGTATGAAAGTTATTATTATAATACAATATAATAGTTTCATGTAGTAGTCATGATTACTTGATTTAATGTGTAACGAAGCCAATTTATATGCGCGCATGCGTACTGTATATTATTGCATTCATACTTAACGTTCTCTCGCGCAGAACTGTTGGATTTCGTGTAACCTGTATGCTGCGGTCTATTTTGACACTGGTTCGAATGATGATTTCGGGTCACTCGTAGCCAAAATACTTCGTGATCAACTAACATTAGGAGCTGCAGGTTCGAATGATGATTTTGGGTCACTCGTAGCCAAAATACTTCGTGATCAACTAACATTAGTAGCTGCAGGTGTTCTAATTTCTTAAATAATATTTTTCAATATATTGTTAAGTCAGTAAATATGTAATCCATACATCTTGTTCGTGGATGGAATATACATTACTCGTACAACAAATGCTATAGTTGTTTCGCCTTTAGTGATAGAATCGTGCATAGTTAATTTGTGTATAAATCCTATACTTTGATTCCCTTTGCGATAGAATCATACATTGTTCATATCTATACCTTTTTTCCTTCTAACTTTATTTTCCTTTATTATCCCCAAATTAGGTTGACCATTGGGTCGGGGAACCATCCCAAGATCACTTTTCAATCATACATCTCTTGTTTCCAGATAAACTGGGGAAAATAAATATAATCTATACTAAAAGAAAAAAAAAGACAAGACAAACACTCATGCATATGTCACGCAATCTCTTTAGATACTCAATCTAAATAGACAAATACATGTAGGTGACATAGGCTTTGAAAATATTGTTTTGTTCCTGTTTACCATCCAATCAAATACAAGTTACCTATTCATTTATTGAGGTCCATTTTTAAGAAAATGGTCCTCTTTTTTATTTATCTTAGCGACATATTTTTCAACGTTCTAATACATTACATCTCTCTGATAAAAAGCATGAATGGAAGGATTTTGCATATTTAATCTGCAAGTATAAATATAATATTTTGCGAAAATAAGCAAAAACTTTCACAAACTGTACAGTTGTTCACTTTCTATTTTTTTGACAAATGTACAATATATGGGCAAGAAGGTGCAAAATGTTCATTAAAACTGTACAAACACGGTGAAGTAATATTACAATCATAGAAGAGATGTTCATTACCTTCATTATCTCTCTTACAAAACGTAATTTGTTGTCGTCCAATATGTTAATTCTTTTCAAAAAATAATTAACAGCGATTATTCTGTGGAATAATTTAAAGTTAAAATATATCAACTTGGTATCCTTGGTATAAAATTTCGCCCGGCTATAAATCTCAGACCACTCCTCACTACTTATATTTGTATCCAATTCTTGTATCGAAGATTCTTGCTTAGCAGTATGTTGCCTTTTAGCCATTTTTAAAAGATCTTAATAAACAAACTTGAGTGAATTATGTTTTAGCAAATCCATTATTTTATCCTCCTATCTCTCAAAATTATTACGTGCTAAAATGTTTTTTTTAATGGTGTCTTTCCATGCTTTTGGAATTTTGGATATTAAGGAGAACTATTTCAAGAAGTAACCACTTCTATTTTTTTGTTTTATCATTTCAAAAGGTAATACATTGCCATGATCGACTATTAGATCATCCAAAAATTCAAAACCGGATTATGACCAGGATTTGTATTGATAGAACATTCTAGGAAAGATAAAATTGAAAATACTCATTGATAAGAACTTATTGGCACTTTGCAGTTCCTTTTTCCAAAATGACATCTCTCTAAAAACTGTTTTATTGAGCTTTTTAAATTCTTCTAATTTCCTTCTCCCTAAGTTCCACATATCCTTTTCATTTCTGAGTATAGTTGTATTGACTAAGTTTTGTCAAGCTCCATTTTCATTTTCCAGCAATCTTTTTACCCATTTTATCTTAATATAAATAATAAATGACAGTATATGTATCACATTGAGTCCTCCTTAGTTTTCTGGGATAGTAATATATCGCGTTTAAGTCTCTCTACTTTTCCAACCCATACAAATTTAAATAATATACGATTTAGTTCTGCTTCAACTTTGGCTGATGGATTTGGAAGTGCTGCGAAAAGATGTATAAATATGAGCAGAACAAGGATTTTTACAAGAATGACCTTACCAACAACTGACAGACGTCTTTGACTCCAGCTTGCTAAATTTCGTTTTGTTTTAGTTTTTTCATATAATTAATTTCTACAATTTGTTCTAAATCTGGCGAAAAATTTATGTCAAGAAGTATAAAGTTTGTGGTGGACCAAATTAGGCCTATATCGGGACATATTCTTTCATTAGAAAATTTCTTTTTTCAATCCAAATGGCTTTTGTTTTTGTTATGATACATTAAATTCCAGATAATAGAAAAACACCTTGCAAGATATTCATAGCTGCTTTAAGAGAAAGTTGAGATCCATCAATAAAAATGAAAGTTTCGTCGGCATACTGACCCAATTTATATTTATTGACATCAAACATAAGTGCCCGTACATCCACATTTTGCTTTAAATTTATAGCTTAAATCTAAACTCCAATAATAAACAAGTACGGTGCAAGTGAATCTCCTTGACGACATTCTCTTTCTAGTATAAAAAAGATAACATATGCCCATTATTTATAACGCAACTTTTAAATTCATTAAAAAACAGCCTAAACTACTTACAAAAAGAATTACCAAAGTTTAAAGATTGCAAAGCTTCTTTCACAAAGGTCCATGCAATTGAGTAAAAGGTTTTTCAAAGTCTATTAGTAGTAATAAACCATATCTATTTTCATTTTCAAGTTGATTCATGATATCATTAAGTAGCCTGGTATTTTCTCCAATAAATCTACCCTTCATAAATCCTTTTTGAGTGTCACTGATTACTGAGTGAGGAACCGTTTTGATCCTGGCTGCAATGGCTCCCGAACCAATCTTAATAGTCAATATTTAAAAGTGATATAGGTCTCGAATTTTTGAAAACTCTTCTATCTTTTTCTTCCGTTGCTAGATATGTTATGATTCCTTGTGTTTGGTGATCTGAAATGTTTCCTACAGTGTATCCGTAATTTATTGATCTGCAAAAAAATCCCCAAGAGACTTCCAGAAAAAGTAATAGAACTCTACAGTGAATCCATCTGAACCAGGACTTTTTCCGTTTCCCATCCGTTTTAGAGACAACCCGCTTTCATTAAATGTAAGCACACCCTCGCACGATTTTCTTTCCATTGGACTGAGTTTAATATGGTGATTAAAACAATCTATTTTGGTTAAATAATCTATTTTGAGTTTCTTGAGTCTCCTTGTCATCAAGCTGAACTATTCTACTTTTTTACAATTCCATATAAAACTGTTTTGGGCTTCTAAAATATCTATTTGATCAGATATTTTTGTCCCATCATCTAAAATAACTTCCTTTATTGTCTTATTGACGTAATTTCCTTTTTCAAGATTTAAAAAGTACTTTGTGTTTTTTTTTCTTTAAATTCATACCATCCGGCTTTAGATCTTAAGAAAACGCACTCTATGTATTTTTTCCTAGATTCCTCTAATGCTGCTGTTTTCCTCTAACTTTTCATAAGTTTCCCCGTCTATGTTATTCATCAGTTCCCCATAAATATCTACTATTTTGTGTTCAATTTTCTTTAATTTTTCCCGTTTCTCTTCCGTTTTCTTATTAGAGAAACATATAGTTTCAAATCTTATTTTCTTTTTCAATATTTCAAAGAACATTTGATCATTACAGGAAAGAGAAAAATGGAGGGAGTAATCTTTATTTACCCCTACATAATATTCATTTACAGTGTCAGCTATACATTTTTTGACTAAAACAATATACTCAATGTTTTTCAACAGTTGGGCATTACATTTCCAATATCCTTTTCCCCTTGAACACGTTGTGAAAACCAAACACAGAGCAATAGCTGAATGATCAGACTTATACCCAGGTAAGATACACTCATCTACTGTATTCATATGAATGTCTTCAGATACAAAAGAGTAACCTAATCTACTTTGTTTCTACGGAGATGTTTGCCTCCAGGTATACATTCTTAAGTCTTAATTCGAATTTTGCCAGGGATCAATTAGTTCCAATTCATTTTTTCGGTCTTGGATCACTGCTCTAGAATGTTGGTGTTTGTCATATAAAATATTATAAGTATCCAAGTCTAAGTCCTGAACAGTAGTCAAATCTCCGCCGTTATAATTGATGAGTTCTCAAGAAAAAAAATCTCTTTCAACTTTCTAAAGAAGCTAGGATTATCATCATTATAACCATGCAAATTCACGAGGGCTATTCTGTTGCCGTTAATTGTAATATCTAAAATAATAAACCTTTCTTGACTGTCACATCTTTCTCTTTTAATTACAAATTCAAACGCATTTCTAAAAAAAATATTGCAACCCCAGCACTATTACTAGAGCAGTGGCTAAATATATATTTGTATCCCCATTCAGCTGCCCAATATATTTAATCGTTCTTTGTACTATGAGTTTCTTACAAAAATACTATCGATGCATTCTTTTGTGTTACCCAGTGGAAAATGTCCGTTTGTTTAATAACTGAACATTATAGGCCTCTAACATTCATAGATATAATTTTTACGTTATTATTCATGAGAACGGCAGAAATTGTACGTATACATGTTCTTGTACCGGAATGTATGAATTATCATCATGAATTTTTCATATGCATTGCTTTCGCATCCACACTCACACAAATACTCAAACAAAATACTAATATCTATGATAAAAACATCCATGGTGTTGCAATACATGCTCTGATTTGGCTGCAGTTAAAATTGATACCGTGAACGATAGACAACAAAGTAAACAGCTCCATTTATGATAACACCTAATCGCTTCTGACAGATTTACATTAGGTACAGATTAATAAAAGTATAAATTACAAAATGAATGAGAGAAGGAAATGGTGAAGAGAGGGGAAGAAAGTATAAAAGAATAGCATACATGAATATAGTGAGTGACTGAATGAATGAGCACGAATGTGAGAGCTGAAGTATTGAACGTGGATGAGTAGTGTTGGATACGATGAATAAACAAATGAGTAAGTAGATTTGAATATGAATTGATTAAGGAGAGTTTTGATATATTTGATGAGTGAGTAATAAATATATTAACTAATAACAAAACTGATGAAGGAAAGAAATAACTTAAAAAATAAAACAAATTAGAGCAGAAAGTGAAGTATTCAAAAGACAGGTTCACATACCTATTGGATAATTGCAGGATGTTATAGAGTTGCATATGGCACTTATACTATAAGTTTCTCATCAATATCATCATAAATGTCAAATTGTATCCTTTTCCCTGATTTTTTTTTACCATACACAAAACCGTTAAAGTACCATGCACTATCAATCTCCTGATGCCTGGATAATTTATTGATAAGTTCAGTATTCATCTTCGTCATATCCTCTACCAGTCTAATTTCTTTGCTCTGTTTAAAGTCTTTCCGCTTCTTGATAATTGGAAGTTTACAATCGGCTTGGGATTTTATGCACAGCCACTATGTCCCTGTTATCCAAATTAATCTTTGTGACTTCTTTCACCACTTTCGGAATTTTTTTCTCTCAGACTTTCATTCTCCTCCTTCTCCAGCTCTAAAACTTTAACATTCAGCTTCCTTGAAAATTGTTCCATTTGGTTCGAGGCTGCACTTGCTTCTTTTGATCTTCTGCCATCCTCTTTCATGTCAATCTTCATTTTATTATTGTCCTTATTGTCTCTTGTATTTTTTCTCGCAATTGGTGGTTTTCGAATTTCAGTGAATCCATACTATCCATCAACTCTCCTGTCCTCTCCTTTACTACCCTTTCACTTTCTACAGCTATCTCCTTTCTCAGATTCACATTCACTAATAATTTCCTCACAATGGTTGAGACAATTTCTTTAAAGTCGTCTTTTTTGACCAAGTCAGCAATAGTAGATGTAAAATCCGCTTTGGAAATGCTTCCTTTGAGGCTTTGCTTTTTTCATCCATGTCCAGCTGAATTTTTCTCAAACTATATTCACTCAAACTTGTGTAAGATGTTTTCATTAGGGACCCACTCTGTAATCTGGTTTTCATTTGTTGCTTGTCTTGGTTTTTCTTTCCACTCATACTTGTAGCTAATCTTGTTTGGACTAACTTTTTCTCACTACTCATTTGTGACACTGATTATTACTCTCCATGTGCTAAAAAATTCTTAAAATTAAGGCAAAATATAGATAAGTAATAACACTGAAATAAGTAAATGAGTCAAACAGATCAGGTAGGGAAAGGCTCAAAACTGCACCCACTAATCTCCCTTTACTAATCCATCACGTATGAATTTAAATGAAAAAAAAAACAAAACACTTTTTTTTCCCAAACTTGAGTGCGATCCACCAATAATGTTATATACCATCCATTCCTTAAAAGTTCACATATCATCCCAAGAAATATGAACCATTACACTGTTAAACAAACCACTTATAACCGCCAAAATCTACAAAGCCATTGTTACTACCTTCCACCCATAGCCGCCATTATTGCAACCCATGTTCATATCTATACCTTGATCATCCATTTTGACAGTTCCATATTTCAAAATTATCTGTTTATAAGTTTCATTTGTTGATTTTTGTTTTGATTAATCGTTGAATTACTCGTTACATGTTCTGACCAGTACCATGTAGAAATCATATCGTTTTCTTATATCAGTTGTTGAACTCGGTGCCCATCATTAAATTAAATTGATTGTAGGACTTCATGCGCATGAGAGATAGAGGGAGAACATGCCACACAGGGTAGAATGAGGAAGGGGTTCAAAGAGAGAAATTAAATCCGTTATAAATCAAACTAACTTCCCTATCCCCAATCACCCTTTGATCCGCAGCTCTAATGAACAGAGAAAAGTCTTCAATTTTCGTTGTGTACATGTAAATCGGCGTTTTAAAGCTTTAGCAACTACTTTTGAAGGTAATTTAAATGTAACAAAAAATCTTTATTAAGGACTACATAGGTACAACATTATGGTACTACATAACGGCGAAAAACGTAACATTTTTCACTTTTGAGGATCCGTAACAGAGAAATACACATTGTGTCTTAGGCTTAATGAGTAGAGCCTTCAATAAGATCTAAGGGTAAATGTAACGCAACATTGATCCTCCATGTTGAAAAATTTATAGAGTCGAACGGAAATGTTATATTAAAATGCGTATTGATTATATATAATGTTAAAGCTACATCAAGTACTTGACACTTATGTAGATGTTAACACCTTGTTATCAATTAACGAACACTCGCATACTCTTTGTCGTGCCATTTGGAGAGACTATCACCCAGTTATCTACAATCAGGCATTCATTTACTATTCAACATGCCGTTCAAAGGGACAGTTACCTAATTATCTACTATCCATCACCCATTGATTCAACACCGACAAGATACCATTAACATACCTTTTGGAGTGAATATCACTCAGTTACATACAATTCAATTACCAGTCAACGAATATCGAAAATCTACAATATATAACCATACTTTTCACAGAATAGTAAAGGGTAATTTTACCAAAAAATAAACACTACGTTTAAGTGCAAAAGAATTGGATAGCAAACTATATTCACAAACCACTTATATATTTTTATTATTTCTAGGGAAATCATTTCCAAAACATGTTCTAATGGGTTTCCACTGTGATGCATCTTACATGACGTGTTTGTAGTTGATAAGAAAAGAGTTTGGTTAATTCACAGTTACTGCTGATGTGTTCAAAACCCAACCACCAGCTGCATTGATCTCTTGTTAATGAAGTATTAGTGAAAGGACTTTAAAAGAAGCCAAATACCTCCATTTATAAAATGAACGAGGTGTATTTTTGACTATTTTATCCATTTTATTAAGCAGGTCGAAACAGAAAAACGCATATCTTCTAGTATTTTCTCCCTAATACCAGTCACAATACAATTTCAAAACACATCATAAAGGTCCGTTTTCTTTTACCGTGTTTCGTTCTTTAATGTCATAAGCGGAACTGGCTTATTTCTTCGTGTATGATTCATTTCAGTCCTGCTTCATATCCTTATTTCATTGCTTCAAATTATCTAGAAATCTTCCTCTGCAGGACCCAATCCAACACTAGCTATGCACTTTTTTGCAGCTACAGTTCCAGCTAGATTGTCATTTCATCATCACAAAAGTTGAAAACCAATGAATAAAGGATATCTAAGTTCCTAATTAGTAGAAGAAAAATGAAATAGGCCTTTGTTTGGAAATACAGGTTTTAGTAACATATATATATATATATATAGATATATATATATATATATATATATATATATATATATATATATATATATATATATATATATGCGTAATCTCTAAAATGTAGTAATAGATGTGCCATCAAAAGTGTGGAGATAAAAGGGATATATCCACTGGTGAGATATACCTTTATCTCCAACTATTATATTTCGTTATCTCACAAAAGAAATATGTAATAAATACAAATAAAGGGATTAGGTTACAAAATTAAATTTCAAAATGCAACTAGGAATCAGATTTTTAGAATTTACCTTGTACCATTCAGTGGATCTTATTATTGGTTGATGAAGTACCTTGTGTATCATTTAATCATACAATAAAATGGGACACATAATAGAAACAGTAAAGTATGAGAAAAAATCTGATCTGTATTATGTTATGCATATTTAATTTCCATCGTTTGTTAGTTCCTTTTTAAATATTTTATATTTTTTTTACATTTTATTATGCTATTGGAGCGCAACAGTGTTTACTAGACTTAACCTTTTCCAAACTCAAGTTTTCCTAATTGAAATGAATCATTCATTGTTCTTTAATTTTTTCTAAACATTTAATGCATTGCTAAAACATTCTCTATGCATACTGGTTTAATATCAATATCATTATTAATAGAAGTAAATGTGTTTATTTGAGACCGGGTATAGGTTATTGAAATTGTCTTAATGTACCTAGTGTATCTGACATAATTCAGGTTATACATTATTTGTAACAGACTTTCTAATAATAAGCGAAATTTTATTTTGAAAATATTAAGAACTTTCTAGCATGTTATTTTCCAATAGGAATAATTTTTTTTCCAGAAAATTGTTTAATTGGATATGAGGTCAAGTGGATGACTTTATAATCTTATTACCTGAAAGATTTTTCCTTCGTGTTTTATCATCTAGCAAAATCAATTTGTATTATTGTTGTGTCCAGCAGTTCATTTGGGCTGGAATGTATTTCTTAAAATTATTCAAATGATTTTTCTCTGGAAATACGGAGTGCTCATAGAAATTAATATTCTTAGATACCTACTTGAATTTAGAGTGAATTCAAACCATAAATTATGTTACTGTCTTTCAAAAAACGTCTCTTGGTACAACAACACAAAACTGGCTGCTAGAATCAAAACAACACATTCAACGTTGAATTCAATTTAAATTTTCACTAAAGTTTACTTTGGACTTTAAAATATTAGAACTTGAGTCTGTAATTCTATGATTATTTGAGGGTTTTAGTTCAATACCGTAAGTTTTTTTTTTACTTTATTTTGCATTCCAGAGAAATAAATTATTTATTGAATTTCATAACGTTTCTGATTTCTACTCTTTTCTGTTGCTTTTTTCAAGAACATTGACTCGTAATAATTTATAATATTAAAGGTTTTCTGTCATTATCAGTCACGAGGGAGAACATACGACTGCTTTAATTGCATATTCCTCCATTAGCGACAGTTTTTGGCAACATAACCAAGAAATATAAACTGATCGGTTTGCTAAATGTGTAATATAACAAGGCACTATTTTAAAAATGTTTCAACACGTGCATGTTTTTTTTGTATCCACACACTACGATCGGATATATGATTTTCTGTTAATATGAAAAAACATCCATTATAGAGTTGTAACGATTTAGGATTACCCCCTAGTGCATCTGCTAATGCAAGGGTGTCATGTAACTTATATAAGAGCTGATAAGGTGATGGTGTTAAATACCGTTTACAATATAGCTGTCACTGTTCGAAAACACGGTACGAAAGGAAGCAATCAAGGCAATCATCAGAAACAAAAGTTCACTGTTTGAAATCCCCCATGGAACAGAGCACGAATAATTCAATGTTTTTCTGAATAAACCATCTTCAGAGAGAAACAAAAACGTAAACAAACGAAAATAAATTTACATAATGAGACTATATACATTAAAACATAATTTTATAACACACACATATGTTGAATGGTAGATTAGGTGTGTGTGTGTGTGTGTGTGTGTGTGTGTGTGTGTGTGTGTGTGTGTGATTTGAATATTTTACGCAGCTTTGAAAAGTTAGCCATATTACTACGACGTCTCCAGTGTGGCAGTTTATAGAGTTGTTTAGCACTGGGGCATCATGCCGCAGATATGTATCTTGACACCAAACCAACCATTCCTAACACTAACCTCTTCATGCTGAGCGAAACTGCTGTTAGTTCCATTTTTATTATAAGTCTTTGGTATAACTCGAACCCGCGACCTCCCGCTTCCGAGGCGGACGCTCTAAACACTAGGTCACCGGTACGGTTGAGAAATTAGGAAAAATGGGTTTATAAATGACACGGCTAAGCATAACGGACATTGGTCCCCAACGAGGTAATTTTTGTAATAAAATGAATCGTGTTATGAGGTAAACATCCTTTTCAAAGTAGGTAAATAAAATGAGATTACACCAGGAAATGACACCGAAACAAATAAATAATTTTGTAATATGTGCATGATGTTCGTCTTTAAAGCAACATATTAATAGTTTGACACTAACAGAGATAAAGCATATTCTCTTGCAAGTTCGGGTCCAATACAGCGGAGTTCATGACATGTATATATTCTGTTGTCACTTTTTGCACGTCTCTGTAAATTGCACATGAGCTGAAAATTAGGTGTTTACAAGTTATACAATTAATAATAAATAACGAACCTATGTACACGTTTGGGGTAATTACCCACTGGATCGTTGAATAGGGTTGGTTCTGATGTGAAGTGAGATATTTTGACATTGATCATTTATGAAGCATTGTCACATGGATCGAGTATGAAAAAATGGTCTAAAACCCAAGGCAGAAAAAGAAACAAAACTAGTACCTTTTGTAAAACTTAACAATTACATTAATTCTCTAAGTCATAAAATGACAACTTAAGAGGACTCTTCAGTCTTATGAACTATATTCCAAAAATATCCTGCAAGATTAATACAAGTTAAAACGAATCAAGTGTTCCGAATGAATTTCAGGTCCTCGAATGTGCTGATGTGCCTACAGTCTTGATGCTTCACAATTTCAGTGTCCAGAACACATTTGACGACATTTACAATTGTCAGAGAATTGTATTCTAGACCAGAGTCAAAGAGCACTTTGATATTCAAAACCAATTCAAAGCAAAACATTAAATACATCTGCACTGCTATCAAAACAGAACATATGTAATAAAAATGAATTAGTCGATGAACACTCCACCTTATTTACACTCTTATGCTCTAGATCGCAAAATGATCATACGTGACTTATGTCACACTACCTCACGTTGCAGCAGAATGTACCTGAATGAATCATTCAATGTCAAATCACCTCAACATGTACACAGGTCCATTATCACGACTTATTTAATGGTTTTAAACACCTATTTATAACTCATATGCAATCTACAGATAGTGAAAAGCAATATATCATAAACTACGAAAAATATATTCAGTAAAGCTTTATTTTACATGTTGGTGAAATATATGCTAATAAAATTACACAGGAAGATATCTGATGAATAACAAAAATATGTACAAAATAAAGCAACATAAAACTTCCATATACGTGAAAGTTTATCTCCAATCAGGTTATATTTTCCCTTGAGGTGCCTCATATCAATATTGCATCCTTTCAACATCAAACTCTATCTCAACAGTCTCTAATTTTTGATTACCATTTTGCTGATGAAAGTAAAGGAGTTGTGATCACTAAATACAATAATAGGAGAAAGAGCTAATTAAAATACACTTCAAAGTGTTACAAAGACAACATTAAAGCCAAGCACTACTAGATAGTGGATTAATTAATATGGTGCTTATTTAATGATTTTAGAAATAGTACACTAGATGATCCACACCATCTTTGTCTTCTTGATTTTATACTCCATTATCAATTATGTCGCTTGCATCAACATTTTTAATGACTGGTTGAAATCTGGAGCTGAAAGAACTGGCGCACGCTTAAGAATGACCTATAATTTATCAGACCAACAAAACTTGATTTTCTTAGTCAACACATTGGTTATGGGTTCAGCAATTATAAAAAAGTTTGAGTAACATTGTCGAGTACTTCTAGCATATAAAAAGCTATGAGATGCTCCTATTCATTAATTGGCAAAGCGGAATTAGATATAGCCTTATCATTAACTCCTGCAGGCTTAATTTGATCATGTCCCGCAATATGTCATAAGTTGTAAAAGAAGCACACTAAAACCCATATTTACTTATAATTGTCAAATTTGCATGACTCGGTCGATCAAAGATTTTCCGAATATTTTTCAGGTGATATTTTCAGGAGTCGCTGTAAATCATGACGTCATAAATGTACGTATCGCAGTCATTTATGCAAGATGTTATCATGTTCATTAAACGCTGGAATGCTGACGGAGATGTTTTCATATTAAATGGTTTCACATTATACTTATAAAATCGATCTGGACTTGAAAATGTAGAAATTTATTTTGCCAAATCCTTTCAAAAGTCCGAATTTGGTGACATTTTGCATTTCATATTCCTTCAATGCAGTTATCAATTCTAGATATTGTAAATGTTAGCTTTTCTGTTGTCAGTGCACATATGGAAATTATATTCTGGTTTCATTACCAGAATACAAATCGAACTCCGATTACTGTTACTTGTTTTAATTAAATCATTCTCTAGCAAATACTGAATTTCCTTTTCAAACATTCATATTGTATGGATTCTGTTTTACATGTGTAGAATCTTCAATTTCAACAACATGGTAAATTTCTGATTTTCGCGTTGGAACATTTTAAATCAGGTGCTCAAATTCGTATTACAGCTGTTTAAATTCATTCTTCTCTTGAGGCTTTAGATGTCAACGTTTCTGGCATAGATTCTCTAATATTTCCGATTTCCAAAGACTGGTAAAACCAAAGTCTCTACTACCTGCTTGCACACCATCGTTTACATTCGCACCGTGTAGGAACAGATTCAACTAAGCTGACTACCCCTTTAACATATTTATGTGACAGTAGATTTTTCTGTTTCTGCCAGCCAGGATTGTTGATGATATTATATAAGTCACTGATTTTTTTTAATTGTATAGGGTCCATATTAATTGGCCTGAAAAGCATTTTGAGTTACGGCCAAGAGAGCCAGAGATATCACCAGGCTAAAAGGTCCTTTCTTTTGTATTTCTGTCATGCATGAACTTCATTCTTGAATGAATAGATTGTGGATAGGCCTTGTTACTTCTCAGGCATTTGACAGCATGTCCAACTTCAAATTCAAGAAGACTAAAGCATAATGATTCTTTAACTGGTTCTCTAAAGCAAACACTATTAAATGAACTCACTCATCATCTTTTACGGCATCAAAACAATATGATCGAATTATGTTCTTTAAAGTCTAGTGGAATATTTCCAATGTACCTTGACTTATAGTGTGATATGTAGAGGCATTAAATTGTTGGATACCCAATTCATATAGATTAGCTGAAAAATCCCAGACATGAAATTTTATCTTCATCTGATTAGACAGTATGGGAAGGCAAAAAAGTGTGAAAAATAAGTATCAAAACATTTGCTATGGTTTACGTTTTAATATCCCTCAAAGGAACTAGGAAGAGCCTCTGGAAATCTTGTGGACGCACACATTGTCAGCAAGTATTTGTTGCTTGATTTCGTCTTATGTAATGAACTGTCACAGTCTACCATTGTTCTTCTAATCGATTCTTTATATGCAAGAATAGGTTGCACATAAATTCGATTGCAGTTACCTACCATTTGATAAGTGTGAAAAGAATTGCAGTATTCCAAACATCAAACATCACCATCACAACTGATTTAAGAGTATGTGGTAACTTGTATTGACATGGCAAGGGAATTTCATGAGTTAAACTAAGAATTTTTGTAGATATGACTTAAGAACAACGACTTGATAGTTTTCTGACCACTCGTCAGGTGGTCTCCATTTTCTCTAGTTCTATACGGCAAACACAATGAGATATATAAAGTTGACAAGATCCATGTACATCCTAGCAGATTGCATATTTATTTAATGAATGTTTCTCAGGTAAAAATGCATTACATGTCTTACTCATAATATCATATCTATTTATGGGGCAGTGATAAAATATTCCACTCCAGTTAGTCAGCAAAATTATTTCTCTTGAGAATCCGAACATTCGTGGTCTAGCATGAAATATGTAGTAGATAGTTTATTTTAGACTAAGTTTTATTTCACGGACAACCATACAGAAAGGCGGACTGACTTAATCTACATTTGTAGGCAGTTTAGCTTTTACTATAAAATATAGGATCAACAAAAAGATCATATGGCCAATGTCAAAAGTCAGCATAGTGTTTTTCATGTATATACTATATTTTTGGTTGACAGAAAACATCAGGCAAAGCACTGGGCATGATGTTGCATATTCTGAGGATCTGTAATGAATAAGAAAAAAAAAAAACCAACAATCCCTACCTCCCCCCCCATTTCTGACTTTTTTCTCCCAAAAGTTTGGAGCAAGCGAAGTAAATTTTCTTATCTTTTAGGTCTTGATAAATGAAACCACACAATGAATTGCCGTCTGGATGACAAATATTTTGAAACAAACAAGCTTTCTAATAATATTTTTTTTCTCGGGAAATTTGAATTTAAATATATAGATTATGCTTGATTAGCTGAGTCTGATCTTGATGGATTTCAATTTCGTCATATTCCTTTCCACACACAATTGAAGAATTTTTTTAAAGATGTATTCGGTTTTTATTTTAAGTTTCAGATCAAAGTTTATCAAAATTTCAAAACTAATACCAGTTTGGACTTGTAGAATTTCATGGTTGCAAGGGAGTATCATAGATGAATATTTAGGTGAATCTGTGAATTTTGCCTACCCTAAAGTTAATGATTATGTGGCCTTGATCAAGCAAAATGGACGAAATTGTTTTCCTTCTGTTTCAAAGTGACTCGATCATAATCTACAGACACATACATGTTGGATCATGAGGTTTTCAATTAGAATGTTTTGTCCTTGAAAAGCATATTTGTGCTTTCATTAGGACTGAGGTTTGTTGTTCATATTTGAAAAAGACCTAACAGTGCCATGGTTTTTGTATACTTACTCATCTGAGCTGCAAGTTTTGGCCAAGCCTGCAAAGACTACCACAATATAGGGGAAGTAATTCAAAATGTGAAGTTGAGCATGCTCTTGATACAGATTGTTCCCCTTTCAATCATGATGGTGGTTAAAGGAATATTATTTGACATGAACCCCCTCACCAAACCCCGACCCCTCATTTCATCTCCAAACTGTTTTGGCCTATATCCGTAATCTTAAAGCTGACCACAACATGTCTGCCCCCTAAACGTTTATACGGATGCCCTTGTTATTTTATATAATGAAGCTATTCCTGGACATGTAAGAAGTCAGATTAAAGCAAATCTTTAATTTTTGCAAATTAAAAGAGAGGTTAGTTTTATTCCTTTGTATGAAAACCTTACGTTCTGGAGAATGGACGGTTTTTTGTCAGATTTTTAAATGAAATATATTTGAGAAAGGTATTTTAAAAAGGATCTGGTATGGTGGGGAAAGTTCTTACCCCGGTTCCAAGAAATTTTTAAAACTCAGTTACAGGGTCTTTTTCACCAGGCCAAACGATTCCTATTTTGGTTTGTGACGATATATTTCAAGGGTAGTTGTTTTCATAAAGAATATAAACCAAAGACTGGGATATCAGTATCCATCAGTACCCAGCCATCGTATTCTGCGTTCATTTCTGGGTCAGCATGTTATCGAAGGAAACGAATTATTGTCATTTGTGATGATATCACTTCTGTTTCCGTTTTAAATTCAAGCCAAAGTAAAGGACAAGTTAATGCAAATTTGTCTCAGAGAAGTATATCTTGTTTTCCTGGTGGTACTGGGATAGACAAGTCCAGCAGGATTGACTTTAGATTTCGGAAGAAGGTCAGGTTGAAAATTTCGTTTTCTCATTTTAAGGGTTTCTGGTAACTCTTTTCTATTATATTTCAGATTAATAAATTCATAAGCGTCAAAATGTTCTGAGATGCTTTCAAATCCACCCGAATGAACAAAGCAATCTGAATACAATGGAGCAGCTATTTATTTTTTTGTGTGCAATATCTTCGGTTTTTCAAACCTTTCTGAACTTGCAACGAAGCAAATCATTAAAATGTGCAGGCTCAAAGATAAATTATATATTTAAAATAAAAAATGCCAATAGATTGAAAATACTTTATTTTCTGACTTGTTTAAGTTTTGAACATGTAAAGATATATGACGTAAATGAAGCCAACAAAAAGGAATATACAGACAGAATTCCAATTGCAAAAAGATAATCTTGCCATTGCTCCCTTTAAAACAGATGATTATCAAATTGTTTATAATTTTGACAATGATGTATATTGATATCTGCTTCATTTTCCTTTCTTTCTTTTTAATGACCAGAAAATCTAATCTTACGTGTAGTAATGCAACGAAATTGTATATATTACAAATATTATCCGCAGAGATATCCAGTCAAATGAGATTAAATTCATGGCCTTTTTTACATGTCAGTACATATGTAGGCTGGAGAGCATTCCTTAAATCTGTGTCATTTATAGCCATACATATACAGTCATACATATATCGTCATACATATATAGTCATACATATATAGTATATAGTCATACATATATAGTCATACATATATAGTCATGCCAGGTACAAGTTATGATCTGTACAACAAACATGATATCTCTCTCTCTCTCTCTCTCTCTCTCTCTCTCTCTCTCTCTCTCTCTCTCTCTCTCTGTAAATTTTAATTTTTTAAAGATAAGGCAATTTTCAGAACAAAGTAGGGGAGCCTATTAAGGCAACAGACAATATCTCCTCTCTGGTTTCGTCAGATAGTCTCAGACGATGATAAATTTGTCAGGTGAATTAATATAACGACAAGAAGACTGATCATTCCGGTGGGTACCTGCAATATTCTTTATCAGACAAGATTAAGATGTCATTGTAAATGTATCTTAGATCGAAGGTATTTATAGCCAATAGCACTTGCTCTGTTTTCTTTCACACACATTAATTGTAGATAATGAATCGAATTTATACGCATTTTTGTATCGTTAACTGAATTAATAATCACAATTATAAGTAATTTCATCTGCCAATACATACAAGATTTTTAGGTTTTAATAAACTTGTGCTGAATCCCATCGATAGTAACCCAACGCATTTATTGCAGTGACCCCACCAATTTACACGATTCTCTCAGCCGTTAAGTCAGTGGTGGGAGTGTTAAGAATGTCGCCTTTGCGGTTGGGGATTTCAGTCGTTGGGACAATCGAGGGAATTAGCCACGGGAAGACCGCAGCGTGATAGCTAAGGAACCTCTGATCACATAGAATCAGAACTTGTGTTGTTTGCACAATTCAGAACATTATTGGTTATTTGTGATCCCAATGGTGATTCTGGACTCCAGTATATTACCTGGTCTTCCTTATCATGTAAGATCATTGATCATACCTCCACATTATCTGGTCCACTAAGAGTTTTCCATAGGAGATAGTTCTCTCGTCCCTGTAGGGCTGACCATACACAGGAATACATTGATGTATGGTAATTTTCTACCATCAGCAATATTTCCAGTTGTTCCTGTCTGATCGTGTGGTACATAAATTCTAAAGCAGTAGAGTAGTTGGGGAACTGAGTGCTACAACTGGCATGCCTTCTCCCTTGACAATATCGCCCTTGCGTCTTGCAGGCCCACGCGCAATAGGATACGTAGAATATTTGATGATTCTGACTCTCTTTGTGGAAGCGTTGTAGACTGCAGTCATTCCAGGCATCGAAGCCTGCTTACAATCACGAGCATTTGCATGTTGTTATGTCCTTCAAGAATGTCACATTTACAAAATTTATTCTTACCAAAGTCCGCCGAATTGTTGAACCATGCTCATTTTACACAATGTACAACAGCACAACGAATATTCTTCAAAAAATGCATATGGCCTGTTCTAGAGCTTCGGGCCCTACCAAAATATTCATTAACAAGGGATAATTTGTCAGAAAAAAACCCCACTAGTGTAAACATCGTTTGTTGAGATAGCATTGCCACAAGTAGTTGACTTTAATAGCGACGGGAAAAATAGCGTGAGAGGTGTCCTTAATTTTAGCGCGCGCGCGCGCGCGAGAGAGAGAGAGAGAGAGAGAGAGAGAGAGAGAGAGAGAGAGAGAGAGAGAGAGAGAGAGAGAGAGAGAGAGAGAGAGAGAGAGAGATTAACAAGCTACTACCAATGACAAGGCGTAAATGTGAAATGACGTATGCTTAAAGAACCAGAAATTTCTCGACTCATTCCGAAAGTACTCCTTCCCCACGCCGAGACCGGATATGTTTATAACCAATGGAGCTTTGCACATGCCAGTTGGGGCATAAGTATTCGCGACCACTTGTTTACAGTAGTTTTTGCAGAAGCATCGGGGATACTAACTCTTTCAAATCATCTGTCAAGTAAGAAAGTTTCTCACTGAGTTGAAGTGCCCAATTTCTGTGTGGGATGCCCTCTTTTGTTCGTTTTGTTATATTTCAACCGGCAACCATTCATTGTTGAGACCTAATGCTCAGGCGAAATTAACATCAACTTGCTATTGTAATGTGAATGGGAGAAAAAATGTATTGCTTTGTACATTATTTCAACTCAGTTCCACCCCCACCCCCACTAAAATCTGAGGGCTTCCTCCTGCTTGGCAATGTACCTGTGATTTCGAGAATTCTGGAAACCTTCCGTTTTAACGATACTCGTCTAAATTGGCTAGGGATCGGTCTAGTTCATCTTGTGAGTACACAATCTTTTTGATTCCACCTTTCTGGCAACCCTCTGCCGTATGCCCAAAAATGATATCCGTCCGCAATTATGTTTTTGCTTTATCATATTCCATTTCAAAGTAGAATTTACCTTCAGTCATGCCATGTCGTTATATACGCGCTCTTATTAAATACGGGATGCATGTGTTCCAACAGTACCAGTTGGATCGTATTCATGTCTAGTCCATACGGAAAATAACATGCTGTGACAGGGTCACTGTGCATAGTTGTTGTTATTAACCCAAGCACCATAGACCAGGTGCTTTCGGTCATATTTCCAAACCTCAGCAGTAACAGAGGTATTGTGCCCGGTCCTACCAGGCTGACATTCACAACAGTATTAATGCATCAGTGCACGCTGCCGCCAAATGAACATTTGCAATAAACATTGAAGTTAAAGAAGTGGTCTGCGTTAAAGTCGTCTATGCGTTTAATGTCTTGAAAGATCTCTGACTGTATGCCTTATACGGGAAATACCGTTACCACCATCCAGCTCGACGAGAATATTGCCTTAGTGTTTGAAAACTGCTTCTTCATGCCTTTCAACTTCGAGCTATAAATTTGACTCGATGTGGGTTTGTTAAATCTTGTCTGACTTTGGTGCAATTTGACAGCATTTTGATAGCTGTCACGTACTGGATTACATTGCCGTAAACCTAGTATCCATCGCTTTTAACGGGAGTGTTATTAGATATTGTCATGCACACAAGCAAATTTTTCTCCTAGCTGTTGAGTCAGCACGCTCGTAGAGGTAATAAAGGCTCGTTACTCTTACGTTGCTACTCCTCCTGCGGAGTGGTAAGGGCGTCTTGCGTCTATTTGAGAAGAATGTCTTCCGCTCCGGCCGCATCTGCTTTTAATACATTACAGATAACTATTCCTCCGGAGTTAAAGATGACTCCGCGAATTATCATACCACGAGGCGACGGCCATTAGGCAGCAAAGATGGTATTAGCAAGAATGATACTCTCTTTAATTAGCATATTCTGCGTCCAAAGGTTCAACGCCGACATAATAACGGCCTTTGATGTGTATTCGAAGTCAGGGCAACCAAGGTGACCGGTCTCATTTTTAATAGGCTTTGGCAATCATCGTATACTTAAAGTCAAGGCCGCCGAGCAGTACTTCATGGTAAATGAAGTTTTTCTGAGCTCTTTTGTGTACAGTGATGAAGACATTTAGCGTATTTGCAAAAGTGTCTGGCGTGTCTAGTACAGGATACATGCACATACGCGGTCTGGAGTTTCTTTGGTACCGCTGCTGATTGCTTATTGGCAAATCCCGCATTCAAACGCACATGGGGCTAATCGGTAAAAGCTAGGCTGACGCATGGAGTATAAACTTTTCATCGCGTTCCCTTGTGCAGCCATATCTGTGTTTGCCTATAGTGACGCGACGCGACTGTCTGCGCTTTGCTCAGCCCGTCCAACTAATAATAATAATAATAATCATAATAATAATAATAATAATAATAATAATAACAAGAAGAAGAAGAAGAAGAAGAAGAAGAAGAAGAAGAAGAAGAAGAAGAAGAAGAAGAAGAATGTGGACTTGGTGCAGCACCTAATATTAAAAAGCTCTAAGTGTTTGACAATATTAGATAATACATAACACATATATAACGACAATATTGCAAAAACAAACACAACAAAATAACAAAATAAAAAGATGCTGAATATAATTAAAGAAGTAAACATTATTAAGTCTTGATGTCTGTTCTTGTAATTCCTGTAATTCTTGTAGTCTTTTAGTTCTTGTTTCTGTCATTTTAATTTCAATAATAGCCTTAATAATTTCAATAATAACCTTAACGTCGGCGTTTTTCCGATTTCTTTATATATATATATATATATATATATATATATATATATATATATATATATATATATATATATATATATATATATATATATATATATATATGTGTGTGTGTGTGTGTGTGTGTGTATGTGTGTGTGTATGTGTGATTTATTTGTACCAAGGAATGCCATTTGTAAATAAGAATAAGATAAGACTCATTGGCCTATATGAGAAATAATCCTTCACTATGCACCAACGATGTTGGATAAGGAAATTCTTCCTTGGGTCAGAATTTTCATTAGGGAAATTAGCCTTAGGGTCAGACTTCTGCATCAGATATGGCATGGCTCGCTTCTTAGGTAAAATTTTAACCCTCGATTGTAATGTTCAAGTCATTTTTGAGTGAACAAGGATTACATGCCTTTTTAGTATCAATCGTCAAAACTTTGATATGGGAAAGATTCTCTTTGTACCGAAGAACTTAGAGATAAAATAGTGAGATTGAATGACGTGTATGTTCAGAAGAGAATATTATATGTGTAATATGTATTTAGCTTGTTTCTCACACAGGTATATTGGTTATTTCTTTTTTCTGATAACAACAGCTACAACAACAAAAACAACAACAAAAACAACAGCAAGAACTATAACAGAAGACTGCAATTATGATATTGAACTTGTTCAACTGAGGCACGAATCATGTACGAATTAAAGCATACTTCTCCTACAGTAAACTTTTCAGAATCTGCACATACCGTTTTGTTCTGCTTCAGTGTATCAACGCTAAATTATAATGATTAGAACAGTAATAAAAATACCAAATTGTGTTGACAAATTGGAACAATATGTATCATAACAAAACTGAAACATTGTTTCAGAACTGGTGGTGGTTGAATGTTGTTAATTGTTCTGGGAGCTATATTCCATTTTAGTGAAAACAAACATCATAAAATGAGGATGTCCAAAATAAACACAATCCGCAGTCTATCAAAGCATTTTAAAATGCCGTAAGTCATTAGACGTATGAAACTGGGTTACTAGGTGTTAGGCATAGGAATTTATTTTGCTACAAGATGACGGCTGTCTCCGTTCAGAATAGTAATGCGTACCTCAGCATCGTGATAGGACTGATCTTCACCTGAAAATATACATGACCGCTGGTGTAAGACTAGGTGTTTTATCCATTGACAAAATAGTAAAAGAAGAGTTAGCCATCCATTTATAAATCAATGTATTTTATATGCATTATGTACTATATTGACTATGTGCTTCTTGTGTAGTAAAATAATAATCAATAAAATTATGCAGTGTTCCGTTGTTGATCTACCGACCAAAGATAACACAAATGTAATCAAAGATTAAATAGCTCGCTTTTGCGAAGCTTCCATGGGTGTCAAGCATCCACTGAAAATATTAATTATTATCCAGAAAATAAATTCCGACTAAAGCAAATGCAACCCATGAAATATTGATTCCTTTTACTAGGCGTGGAAATATAAAACGAAGTAGCCGAAAACTCCATTCTGTGATACCGAGAAAGAGGTACTATAATGAGTTGTTAAAATTCTAAGATATTTTATAAAATCGTTGTTCATAGAATCTACTTAAGAAGCTATTTTCATTGTTCTAACCTTTAGAAGCAAGATTTTACTGTGTGAAACACACGGTCTTTGGGTAACCTAGGAGTAACGTCCAATACGACCACACTTACAAAGTTCGTTCATCAATAATTAGCAAATATAGCCCATGCTTTACGTGAAATGTATACAACGCACTATCCTAATTAATATATATTCATTTTTATGCACACAATGCAATTAACAAGCTGAGATTAGCCATTCACAATATGAAAAATATAGTCATTAACATGTATAGAATGACCTCTCTCTATATGAAATATATATGCATTAACACGCTGAAAATGACATATCACTATATGAAATATATATATGTATTAGGTATGAAATATATAGTCATTAACATGTATAGAATATCCTTTCACAATGTGGCATGACTCGGCATTAAGATGTTGAGAATAATATATAACAATATGTGATGTATATTCATTAACATGTTGAGGATAATATGTCGCATTATTATATGCTCATCTTTTATCTCCGTTAACTTTACATTGTCAGAATCGTGCAATATTACCCGATGTTGCACACATTTCTACTATATCCCACGCGTAAAGTAACTATTTTCTAAGGTTAACAATTTTTTGAAGCCGATATTTCATGGACGGCCACATATGAGCACATTTTTCATAGACTGACACATCCAAACTGCTTTGGCACATTTACTTTTTTGATACAACGTTTCAGATTTAACTATATATAGACGCTATACATGTTCCTCACAAAAAAAAACGCAAGTTATACACATAAACTGTCTTCTTTAACTGTTAATAAAAATGGCCAAAATATACTTACAATTTTACATCCTGAATTTTCTCAAAAAATATACTTTCGTAGGTCTGTAAATCTAAATTAGATTAGCTATGTTATAGGTTCTCAAGTTTGATTACACATTTTGAAATTGTACTGTAAATCCGAGTATATTCCAAGGGCAGTTACATCCTCCTTACTGCACTCAAAATGAAATAAACATCAATTTTCACAGCATCTTTTCGATAATTGCAATAGAAAGGCTTCATAATTTTCCCACATTATGATCTGAATCGTTTAATGACAGAAAAAGAAACACGCATGCCGATATCAACACACTTCAATACGATTAAATTGGCAGTTGCCGCTGGAATCCGATGCAAGTCACTTCATGTAGAAAAATCAAGACCATGATGAAATGATTGAGTTGAATCGACAAAATTAGCAAAAACGTATTCATTTCAGATCAAATGGAAAAGTTGTTGCAATGTGTATTCGTTAACAATATTACTCCGATTTCAATTTTAAGTAGAGCAAACGCCATTTTCTTTAAAAACGTACGTCTAGCGCGCGACCAACTTCATATTTATCTGGGCGGAGTTATGCGCTCATTAATATTGTTGTGTGATGTACCATCAACGCTTATGTATTTACTTTGGAATACGGCATGCATTTAGTTACTTTGTTTCTTGCAGTGTATATATTTATATATATATATATATATATATATATATATATATATATATATATATATATATATATATATATATATATCTATATCTATATCTATATATATATATATATATATATATATATATATATATATATATATATATATATATATATATATATATATATATATATATATATATATATATATATATATATATATAGATAGATATATATAGTATTGTATGTTAGTATTGTTTGTATTAAACTATTATTTATGCCCAAAATTATCAAGATTCTACTACAGAATCCAGCGATAGCGCAGTCTGTTCTGTCTGGTATATATTTATAATTATTTGTAATACAAAAATCCTATATACCTTGATTTCTTTCATAGGAATCTGGAACGACTGTATATATATATATATATATATATATATATATATATATATATATATATATATATATATATATATATATATATATATATATATATATATGAGAAGTCATTACTAGGTTGTCATGCGCGTGTGTCTGCTACGCACGAGCTTATATAACACCGATTCAGTGCCATCATTTATTGGTGATGCGTGCTTAGTCGTGACCGTTTATGGGTTTGTGCGTGCAGGCAAGGCGATGGGTGCCATTTGCTCGCGGACATGGGTTCGAAACTCGGTAGGGTACGAATTTAATTTCTCTAACCTGTATGATAGTATTCTTTGTATTAAACTATACACACACACACACACACACTTTATTTTATTTGCTACGAGCTCTGTGTGGTAATTTAGCCTTGGTAGATAGACACAAACTTCTCTCAAGTGTCAATTGCACACAGTTGCGAGAATGTTTATATATACGTATTATTGCGTCATGAACGGATCACAATTTGGCATAGTCATGCCCCACCCAGTCACATTATCCCGACAATAGTCCTACAACTAACTTCTCAATGCTGAGCGCCAGGTGAGGCTCCTGTTAGTACCATTTTGTAAGTCTTTGGTATGACCCGGCCGTTGTTGGAACCGGGAGGACGCTCCAACCACTTTAGCCACCGGAGCGGTCAGTATGACTGTTTGCATATACGTATCTAGTTATATACATTATAGTTTATATACATGTGTGTAGTTTATGTTTTTATCAAAATACATGTGTGTAGTTTATGTTATGTATCAAAATACATGTGTGTAGTTTATGTTTTGTATCAAAATAATTGTGTGTAGTTAATTTTATGTATCAAAATACATGTGTGTAGTTTATGCCATGTAAAAAAATAATTGTGTATAGTTTATGCTATGTATCAAAATACATGTGTGTAGTTTATGCTATGTATCAAAATAAATGTTTATAGTTTAAGCTATGTATCAAAATGCATGTGTGTAGTTTCTGCTATGTATCAAGATATATGCGTGTAGTTTATTCTATGTATCAAAATACATGTGTGTAGTTTATGCTATGCATACAAATACGTGTGTGTAGATATTTTCCTTTTTTGTTTTTTGTTTTACAGTCAGATCTGTGACTTTCCCAATGCCGGATTGAGGACCAACGAGGACCTGTGCTTATTAAATTATGGGGCCCCTTACTTGGGCCCTGAAGGAGGTAGGCTCGGTAGGCCTACACAGGTAGTTAGGCCTATATACTCAGGAAATTTATGAGTAGTTAAAATAGTCACAGACTTGAAAAATTCATCGTAAATATTTTTGCCAAGAAGATGAGCCCCATGGCTAACAGGGGCCTTGTGCTTAAGTACACCTAAGCACAATGGTAAATCCGGTACTGGACTTACCACATCCGTTTTCATCTGAACCGTCTTTACAATCTCGAATACCATCGCAGATATATCTGAATGACAAACAATCGTCTCCGCTGTGACATTCAAACTTGTCGGGTCGACAGCCTAAATAAAATCAATTCAACTTTACAGATTTGTCCAGATGGTTATCCAATATCATAATCTTATGTCAACCTGTAAAAGTCATTTGATATCTTGCTATATTGCTATATAATAAGATCATTAGTTAAACGTTTGTTTTGTAAATTAAAAAAAATATTGCTTGATTATCATGAGGATATAATAGCAAATAAACAGCCTTCTGAGCAATCTGTCTTAAGACAGAAATATAATGTTCAAATCAGAACAGATAAATCTATTTTTTTTCTTTACCCAGTTTTTTCAACACCGATGATTTTGCATTGCTGGCGATTAAACTCTCTCTCTCTCTCTCTCTCTCTCTCTCTCTCTCTCTCTCTCTCTCTCTCTCTCTCTCTCTCTCTCTCTCTCTCTCTCTCTCATATAGAGAAGCAAACAAATATTATAGTGTTATAATCGAAAACAGTGTTTCTTAAAAATCCTTGTTTTTTTCTAAATCTGATGGCAAAACAGGACACAATTTATAAATACCAAAGATATTAGGATTTTGCAGAGAAAAAATAATTTATGATAAATGCAGAACAGGAGTACGACATTGATTACAATACTTACGTAATATTGCTGCTGATGACAAAACTAATAACCTGAGATTAGTAGCAGTGATATCAAAAATTAGTATCATCAGAAAGACTGCTGGTGATTTCTTCATTTTTGCACAAGGATAGGTCTAGCGTACAGAGTAGTACTGATGTTGACGAATTGGATGCGGTATCCGGTAGGGTAATATATCTTATACCAAGGGGAATAATAGTCAGTGTTACCCTATATATCTCAAGGATGTTTAACCGTATTGCTTATGGGAATAATACGTATATATCCAACTAGTTATTCAACCATATATTACTATTACTATTAATACCATCTGTGCTATTACTACTACTACCACTACTACTGCTACTATTACTACTACTACTACTACAACAAATACTACTACTAAAATTATTATTACCACTACTGTTGCTACTACTATTACTACTACTGCTGCTACTAATACTATTACTACTACTATAGATATTACTGCTATTGCTACTACTACTACTGCTACTACGACTATTATTACTACAACTAATACTACTATGATTAGTGCTACCACCACTAAAACTATTATTAGTACTCTACTCTTACCATTACTACTACTATTATTTCTACTACTGCTACTACTACTATTATTTCTACTACTGCTACTACTACTATTAATATTACTACTACTACTGCTACTATTAATATTACTACTGCTACTACTACGAGTACTACTACTACTTCTATTACTACTAATGTTACTACTCCTAATGCTTCTGCTACTAAAAATATTACTACTACTACTACTCCTACTACTACTACTACTTCTCCTCGTACTACAACTATTTATAAAACTACTATTACTATTACTCCTGCTTCTACGACCATAACTGCTATTACTACTGCTACTACTACTACTACTAATACTAATACCGCTATGGCTGATGATACTACTACTAAAATTATTACTACTACTTCTACTGCTAACTTTCACTACTACAACTACAACAACTACTATTACTACTACCACAGCAACTACTACTACTCTGACTAACACTAGTACAACTACTACTACTACTATTATTACTACTACAACTACTACTATTACAACTATTACTAAAACTGCAACAAATGTTACTACAACTATTACTACTACAACTACTATTACTACAACAACTCTTACTACTACAACTACTATAACTGCTACTAATACAACAACTACTACTACTACTACTATAATAACTACTACAATTACTACTGCTACTACAACTACTACTACAGCTACTACTACCACGATTACTACAACAACTACTACTATTACAACTACTACTGCTTCTACAACTACTGCTGCTACTACTAAAACAACAACTACTACTACTACTACTGCTACTACTATTACGGCTTATGCTATTTCTACTACTACTGCTACTAATACAACAACTACTAGTACTACTACAACTACTACTGCTATTACAACTACTACTACTACAAATACTACTACAACTACTACTATTATAACAACAACTACTACTACTACAAATACTACTACAACTACTACTACAACTACCACATCTACTACTACTACCACTACCACAACTATTATTGCTACTAGTACAACTGCTACTAATACTACTACAACTACTACTGCATACATACATACATACATACATACATACATACATACATACATACATACATGCATGCATGCATGCATGCATGCGTGCGTGCGTGCGTGCGTGCGTGCGTGCGTGCGTACGTACATACATACATACATACATACATACATACATACATACATACATACATACATACATACATACATACATACATACATACATACATACACACACACACACACATACACACACACACACACACATACATACATACATACATACATACATACATACATACATACATACATACATACATACATACATACATACATACATACATACATGCGTGCGTGCGTGCGTGCGTGCGTGCGTGCGTGCGTGCGTACGTACGTACGTACGTACATACATACATACATACATACATACATACATACATACATACATACATACATACATACATACATACATACATACATACATACACACACACACACACACACACACACACACACACACACACACACACATACATACATACATACATACATACATACATACATACATACATACATACATACATACATACATACATACATACATACATACATACATACATACATACATACATGCATACATACATACATATTCAATTTGTTTTAATATGGGGCAGTGAGCGACAAAGCTGAATGAGCCTTTTGACTTTACAGGATAAAGCACTTAAGGCTGTTACGCTATGTGACGACAGAAATCCTACATCAGAGAAATTCAAAGCAATTATTCTTGCATAATTAGCAAGTAGAATCCTTACAACGAATTATTTTCAGGATGATAGCAAACATAGAAGGTTGTTAATAAATTTAGAAAATGACCGTACAATGGAATAACTCTACCCTTCCCTTTCAATTTTTGAAATATGATTTCGCAGTAGTTTCTTTTAGATTGCATGAATAAAATTTAGTGACTAAGTGGGCTTTTTTAGTACAACAATCACCTATTTTGCTGACCAGCATGAAAAAAATTAACGTAGTTGGTAAAATAAATTACTGCTTATAAATTGGATTTTTTGTAGCACAAATGCGGAGGAAAACAAAATACATAGTCAAATCCAAAGTTCATCAACTTTTCTTGAACAATTTTAGAAGCAACAACAAAGTAAACAAGAATGAATTTCTGTATGAATGAAAACATTTTAAACCAGACATTTATATACAAATAGTTCTTATACGTATATGGTCACCACAGCTGGTATCACGGTTTCTAAAGAGTAAATGAGCTACTGTGACACAACAGATTTACTGCATCTAAAACGAAAATAAGCTGCCGCGACTCAACTGGCTTAACTGTATCTAAAGAGATAATGAACTACCTCGACATGAGATAAAACAGTCTTGATTTGTCTGGGTATTTTTTAGTTGATAGCTTTCGTTTTCTTTTCCATTTTTCACTATCTCCTTAACATTATTTTCCAGTAGTATGAAGAACACACAGATTACACAGTGAACATACGAAAATACACACACACACACGCACAGACATGTGTATCTCATGAGAATCTAGGAGGCTTAAGTCGACCCCAACCTACTATTTGTGTTGAATCTTGTAATCATGTTATACAGTCATTCTGTATAATTGAATCTGAACTTTCTAACTCGATTTTATTTTTAAATGTGTCATATCTGTGCAATAATAAATGCTAACTGCATTTTCAAAGAGGTTTTATATAATAATATTTTGATAGAAGGGTGTCTTTCAAGTGTCCTATACAATTTTATTTTGTATATCTAATTGATTAAATTGTTACATTTTTTATAAGGGGGCTGGTGTTGCTCTATTATATATCTCTGCTCTAATATCTCTGATCTGGGTAATAATACCGTGGTCGAGCATTATCCATATAAAGAAAACCACCACCATCACCTCGTAACAAAACTTTTTCTTTGTTGTTGTTGTTGGGCTTAACGCCATTTTTCAGCACACGATAGGTTATTCATGGCGGCCAGTATTAATGGTGGAGGAAGAAACCGGGAAATCACCGGAAAGAACCACCGACCCACGAGAAGCTACTGGCAAGCTTTCTCACATATCCACATTCGCCAAATCCTAGACTCGAACACACGCAGACAGAGGTGAGATGGCAGTGATCCATAACGGACAGCGCTTTAGACCACTTGGCCACTCGGGGCCCCACTATTTCTTTATTAATTGAGAACAAGTCGAGCACAGGTTGAGTTGAACCTGAAATGTCACAGTGAAATCTGATAATGAACGTTCAGTGTTAATTATAGCTACTAGTACGCACAATTCTTCGAGAGTTAGTCAGGTCTGAAACATCCTCTGAGCTTTCTGTGACGTCGTTTGGTACCCTTGAAGCATATGTAACAAATTCACACCACCGTAATGAAACCTTATAGCGATTCTATTGACTGTAAGAAGATGTGCAAGAGCTTAAGACAGCAGAAAGCCTTTAATTCCTGGAGAAAAGCGGTAGCGCTCTTGTGCTGTCGCAGATAAAGATAAATATTACTGTTTAGTCTGAAGGAGTGGTATCGATTCGTCATAAATATCCTAAATATGCTATAAAATGTTTGAAATACGTATATGGAGACCTTGATCAGTTAATTAAGTTGTTGATCACGTCGAGGAAAGGATAACGAAAACTGGGTTAAAGAATACAAAGAAAGCGCCAGAAATGTAATTGTACAAAGTTGTGGAAGAAATGTTTATGTAGCTGACGGTTACCGAGTCGCCCAGAGAAGACGACACAGACAATAAAGACAGCGACGACGGCGAAGATCACCAATTAGAAATCAATTAGATAATGCCATTACTTATATCAGTTGCATCCACATCCAACTTTCTAGAGGTATACCAATGAAAGTACAATGCCGGAAAAACTAGGTAGCTTAGCCTATGCGAGAAATTTTCAGAAGCCGTTTCCAATTTCAGAAAATTAAAAATCTGGTTTATATATTCAAACTTACAGGACACAAAAATATTGGATATCGCTTGATGGGCTTTGTAAAGTTGCAACCATCATGTGGATTATCTCCTTCTGGTTCAGACACTACGGTATGCAGGTGTGAAGAAAAAATGAAGGCGACTGCAATAGGAACATGAAACAAATTAAATCATTTCGTGTATATATAACAAGTATGATTGTCCTGGAAACCTAATCGGTGTAACAGCGTTTGTCTTGGAAAGCATAAACTTTGCGGCAGAACATGTCATTACGAATCCTACAGATCCAACATACATGATAATAGCATTCCCATTCCCATGAAACCACGGTTTTTGATTTGCATCACTACTAAGGGTTCACCATTTCTACACTCCACCAACAGAACCCGGTTTACCTCTGCTGCAGAGGAGCATGCTGCACATGTGATTAGTAACTTATGAGGGCCTCGCGCTAGAGTCTTGTAGATTAGCCTACGCGACAGCTTCAGAGACTATAATGTCTTCGATACGACGATGATTTTCTTCATCATCAACCACATGTACAGTTTAAGTGTTTTGGTCTATAAACGATATTTCATACGCAAACGCACTGCCGTTGTATGAAGCTACTTAAAAATCAACCGTGGCTCATCCGGAGGATGATCTAATATTGCACGTATATCTGCACTTCAGGACACACGGTACTAATGGTATGGAAAAATGTGAACCAGTCTGAAAATAAACATTAGGGTATATATGTGTTTGGCTGGCCAGGATTGGTTAATAATGTAAGTTATGTTTCAGAAAAAAAAAGATTCTTTTTAGAGCTTATCCTATTTGTATGTGAAAAAAATATACATTGTTTTTATGGAATTTTATTCATTTAACAGTCTTGAGGTTGGAACACTCATTACTAAAATAACGCCTGACTCTTTGGTGCGCAATTGAAAGCACATGATTCAAACACATGCTGGTCCAGAAATTTCCGCTGCTCATATCCTTTCCTCTACACAGAAGCTGACATCCGGGTTTCATCCATGCTGAAAATATAGGTTTGAATTTTTAATATGGTGTTTGCATAGGTATTCTACGGGAACTAAATTTGTACCGTGTGTTCTTCATGCACATCCTCGTATCCTCATTCCACGATCTTGCATAAATTGTTTGATTGACGGTAAGCAATAGCTTTTAATAAAACATCATCTAGTTGCTGATTCGGCAATGAACTTTCGTAGTATCATTTGTACTTTACCAGCATTTATCTTTAATACTATTTTATTCACTTTCGTTGTGTCCTTCCTCAACAGAGCCGATGACATATATTTGTCCCATGTTCGCGGATCCGCATGGTCGGCATACGCGTCTTTGCTCCAATGACTTATGTAAGGCATTACAGAGAGCCAGTCAGAACTTGCAACAATTCTATGTTGGATCTAATGTTGTCATTTGTGACATATTAGTGAATGAGGATGCTGATTTTCATTCTGGCTTTGATTTAGGTTAAATCTGATTATAATCAGATCTCCACTGTCCTAAGTTAAGATCTGACAGCAACCGGTAATGCGTTATGTTCTGGTGACCTTTCAATTAGCCAGTAGAAAATGCAGCTGTCAGAAACATGAATCAGATTGTTTGGCACAGACTAATGCTCTCCAGTCTCTGAAAAGCGAAGGTATAAGACTTCATCTGAATGGCTGATAAAATTGGCGATTATGGTAATAATGTAGGTCACCAGTATATGACCAATAAGCGATCGTTGTCAGATGTTCACTTAGGACAGTGGAGATCGGATTTTAATCAGATTGATTAGGACTAGTCATGAAGAGAAGCACATGTTGTAATAATTCTGGATGAGGTATGTAAAGATTTGGATCATATTGACAGTTGACAGCATTGTCCTTGTCAGTAAGCATTGGGTATGTAATTATAAATATAGACTCCAGTTAATAAATTTTATATATGATCAAATCATATAAACATTTTATTTTCTGCTTTTATTTTCCGCAGTTTCGATTACTTGGATAATCTAACAAAGGTCTGATATTCATGTCTACCTGCACTTATAAATGAGTCATTGACCACATTTTGTTGTTCTATAATGAATAGGTATTGACCGGACATGTAGCATTTTCAGGTTACAGGTCCTGTAGGCTTGCAAGATTTTTCTGTGAGTTTCGCATACTGAATGAAGGCGTCCCCAACTTTTATTAGAAACTACTGTCAACGCTGTTCAGGACTGCATTTTATTTGCAAACAGTATGTGCCGAAAGCAAGAACATTTTTCATTGTCTGCACGTTTTATACAAATAGTGTATTCATGAACGTCAGATACATTTAACTTTCAGTGAATACAGACTTTATATTGATGTACACTGCATCAAAGACTTGGGTCTAAAAGGTATGGAATCAATCATAACTTATTGTTTCACACACGCACTACTAACCCTTACAGGACACCTAAATGAAAGAAATGGGACTTCATTGTTACCATAATATTTAGCCATCTCTTTGCAATAAGAATAGAATACCCCAACCCACCTGCAGCTATGGTAGCATTCAGGTCACACAGTCTTAATATCTTGCTCTCTCATTCATATACATAAATACATGCACACATAAACACATACCAACTATATTTTTGACAGACCGAAACTGTGGTTATTGCGTCCGCCTTGGATGCGGAAGGTCACTTGGTCTAACCTTGGCCGAGTCATACCAAAGACGTAAAAATGGTACTAGCGACTGCCTCGATTGGCGCTCAACATTATCTAGGTTAGAGTTAGAAATGGTTGGTCTGGTGTCAGGATAATTTGACTTGGTGAAACATGATGCTACATGTCTGAGGCATGATGCCCCAATGCTAGATAAACTGCCACACTGCCAAACTGCAGACATCGTAGCGATAAGACTGATTTTTTTAAAAACAAATTTACGTTAAAAATCAAAATATCAATAACACATCAGCAAAGGAGGTGAACCGACCATTTTGCTGGAGACAAAATTTATTAAAATAAAACATCGTACGAAAATGAAAATATAAAGTTAATAACGTCAAACCGACGCTTCTAACCTACCGAGAGTTTCTCTAATTGGGTTAATACTGTTTGTTATTTTATTTTTTACGATTGTGTTTTCATTCTTATGGCGTGTTCGTTTTCTCTCCGGTCACCCACTGTTGGCCGTCACCCCCTCTGCTTCTATAATTTAAAAATTATTATATCAGTCTCTCAACCAAAACTTTTATAAAGAGCTATACGATACTTCGACCGTGGATCATGTAGATATCATGATGAATCCATGTGGGGTAGCTTGTGCTTTTGGAAAGAAGTTTTTGAGCTTAATTATTCCATATCTCCTGAACACCAAGTGTGATGAATATTTCGCGGAGTATGTGTAACGACTCGAACAAATACAACTAAGATATTGCCGTTTTCTCTTTAGGTATTTGCATGTATCGCTGAATAACATAAATCACATCAGTATTTTTATGTCTACCTCTGGAAAATATTCATGCTGAATTTGATTGTTTGTCCAGCATCACATCGTCGTACACTACGAGATTATTAATAAATCCATTTATGTCATCCACAGATAGGGATTCCTCAATATCGGTGATCAAATCATCATCATTGCCGTCTTCATTCAGCAACTTTGAGTTTTCGTTATAATCTTTACGTACTTCATATAACTTAGACCATTTTAATAATCTCATCATCAGAATAAGCAACAATTGCGTTTTGCCACTTCCAGATGGATCTATTATTACCATCCTAATAGAATTTGGGAGAGCTGGATGACGCTTAACTGGCTCTCGTTTTCGTGTCGCTGAGAAATCAATGATATCCATTTTGAAAATATATAATAAATAATATGAATCTATATTGTGTTCGATGCAGATCACTCACGTTCACCGCTGGATTAACAACAATATTAACAAAAATAACACGCGTGTTCTTACAGGCAAGTGTGTGAAATGTGGTAACAAAGCTTAAAATTTATTTTGTCTCCTATAAAGACGGGTGGTGATATTACTGATTCACTGGAAAAATAACCAGGAGCTATATGGGCTAAATAAACTGGTGAGACACATGTGCCTGGATATAATTACTGTGGTCTGTAATCCGACTTGATATTCGACTTGACGAACGAGATCAGTCACGATCTGGAGAATATCCAATAAATGTTATTGATCTAGCATGTCACGTTAATGATGTTAGGTTTAAAAGTAAAAATTTATAGCAACAACATATTACAGATGTGAAGTTGATTCGTTCCTTAAATTCTATTAAAAATAAATCTCTCAGAGAAAATCTTTCTAGTATTCTGGTAAATAATGCGATGAAAGGTAAAGTAGGGGCTGGTAATCAATCAACTTTTATTTTAATGGAATCTGTTTATCAGTGGTTCATCAATAGCTCTATGATCATCAGTTATTTCTTCGTAAGAATCTACAAATGTTTTCAGTCATTCATGTGGAGACAGTCTAACAAAAGGCATTTGTTGACCATGATCACCACATTTTATCACAGCATCATTTTTCGACAACAATCAATCAAGAGATAATTTTAATACTTCCAATGATACCGTAATACTTCATCCCAGATAATAATTTTAGGAATATATTTTCCATCCATTAGTGCAGGAGTCCATACGTTTCCGCACCATCTGAAGAAACTATAAACTTGCAATTTAACTTCATGTTTGATCATTTCTCTGACGAGTCTGTGTGTAGGTGTACCAACCATATCAAGATTCCGAAATAATTCAATCGAACGCGTTATTTTACCAAAACCACCACACCTATTAAGATGAACAGTTTTATGTCTAACTACAGGATCATATTCCAATGGTACATATGACAATTATGACATTTGATTATTCTTTTAATGTTTATCTTTAATTTCAACGTCGTCAGATTCAGAATAACTAATTATATTTTCTCATTTTATTCTCCATTCGCTCCATGATGCATCATCGCCGATATGTAATTGTCTCAACAAATCTGTATACCTTTTATTCATATAAAATGAATCTGTATCAACTCTAGCCGCGATATCAGAAAATCAGTTTATCATCGATAATAAATTTATCAATACGTACGCAACGATTGAAGATCTTACATAAGTCAACTGTGGTGACTCAACATCAATAAACTCACAATTGTACCTAATTTAGTTCCGTCTGATAAATAAGTATTACTTTAACTTATAAAAGTACCCATCGATGTTGTATCTGCAATTACAAATTGAGTTTGGCATCGTCCACAATTAATTTTGTACTATGGTCCTCCTTGAGTAAATTTACCGATTATTTTCTACCAAGATCTTTTGCATCTATATTTTCGTAATCAGCAATATCAGGATTTTCTTCATCAGTATATTTTTTGTTGTGGTAAATAATTTGCTTCTGCGGACGATATGATACAATTGCTTCATTTACATCCAAAGTTATCATTATTTTTACATAACGCATGTATCGTAAAAAAAAACTATAGCGCAAACCAAGAATAAGTGATTGAATGAAGATTTTCCGCAAGCTCGAATGCCTATACAGGCGAATCCGGTTAAGTTAAAATATGACAGAGTCCATTTATCTATGTGTTTTAAAATATTCAGAACACTCACCGTATCCAATAAATTTTCCAGGATAATATGCTATCATATCAACCGAGATAACGTCACAATGATTTATTTAGTATATTCCATAATCAGCCGTGTCCGTATTCTATGGAGCTGCGTTGAACATCTTCAAGAAATTCCATGTGTCGGTTTTCATGCATTTTTCTCCTGAGCAAAGTGAGCAGCAACTGATGGAACGGTAAAACAATTATTCAGTAATTGTTCAACTCTGACATCGTCAGGGGTATATTTCAACGCAATATTTTTCATTTCTTCGTGGAGTGATTCTGTACAGTAAATTTCACCATTATGTCTTGCAAACTGATCATAATTTTCATTATCGGAACATTGAAATAACCACATCGACACGGTCACTCTTACTCATATTTCTGATAAAATAAAATATATAAAATATATTAAATTTAATTGTTCTATCTCGAGGAAATATTTTTACCGTTGATGTCCATGTCTGTGCGCTATGATCAATAATTTCTATCGAAGTTTCTCTTGATTCATGTTTCGATAGGTATAAAATATCTTCAGTTAACGTCTTCGCAACTATTGGAAATTTTAATTTCTTTCCCAGATCAGCAACGTCGCTGATAGACGCTCCGGTATCCATAACTGTTTTTGCCCACGTATATATTCTTTTCGCCTTTGATCAGTTAAACATTTTTCCACGCATCGCGTCTGTGAATTATTCTGTAAAATGCTCAGCTACAAAATTCAACCATGACAGTTTCATCGGTATGAGATCGAGAACGTTAGGTTTATCATGCAGCGGATACAACGCGCAAACAACTGCAGTAGCAGTATATGATCGCTCATAATATGGTTTGTCAATTCTAGTTAAAGTTCCTGGTTTGGAATTTTTATTTGACGTGACGATGCAGTTTTATCATGAACTCGTGTAACTTTGCGTTTGTGATGATAATAGAAATAGCAGCAATTGTTGTTGCGGATGGAACACAGCTTGTCACAACTGCTGGCGACTTCATCGTTGCTTCTGATAGCATAATTGTTGATGGAACTTCCAGAGTCTTGTATTCTACCGTATTCATCAAATATAACAATGTAATCTTTGAGCGCGTTTGTAATTTGTACAATTATGTCTGTCAACGGAATATTACTTGATTTTAATTGTACTTGGTTATCCTGAAAAATAACAATCTCATTACTATCTACGCTTGCAAGATTTACAAGATCATCAGTTTCATTCCCGAAATAATCAAGCGTTGGTTATTTATATAAATCACCTGTTTGCTGGGTTTTAGTCTTAGTTGATCTTCCGTAAATATCAACCATTATACTTTAATATCTGTTTAAAATGTTTACATTGATGTATACTCATATAGAACTTTATGAGGAGCCATTCGGGACGTTGAGACATCATCGAGTACAGCGATAATTTCACGGTCACATATCAGAAGATCTGTTAATTTTTGTGTTGGTAATATTGAATATCAGACTGGAATATTTTGCATGCTATGCTAAAAATTCTTTTGGTGGTGCCAACCCGTACGAATCGAATTAAACAATTCCCCGTGGATCGGTCGCCTATGCAACCCAATGAATAAATGGACCAGAACTTCCATCGAGATTAATGATGCCAGTTTCAACATTATTTAGTTTGTGCGGTAACTGATCACGCTTAAACACCTCTGAAGTATTTTATATTTAGTTCTTTTTAGAAGCATCAAGTAAATCAAGTAAATTACAATTGGACATAAGAAGAACCAAAGAATTGTATCTGGCAGTCTTAGACCTTTTCCGTTTCTGGCAATTGTAGACCTTTTCCCTTTTTTATTCCTTGTCATGATGATTTCTTTAGTACCATCCCAGCAGCAACTCCAACAGTGCTCAACTCAGAATCCTTTGCATCAGCTGTGGCTGTAGCGGCTATCAACGCTGGTAAGAAGTGGAAATATACCACCTATCTTTGCGATGTCTTTAATGACACAGCAGAAAGATTAGATCGTATGCCGGTCTTTGATTTGCCTGGTTTTATTGAAGTGCTTGAGCTGATAATGATAGTTTATTCAGACCACCTTGGATTTTTATTCTTGTTTTAGTAATATTTTTACTCCACAGTTTTCTTTTCATACCAATTGAAATTTCTTAATCTGA
Source organism: Potamilus streckersoni (assembly GCA_016746295.1). NCBI lineage: Eukaryota > Metazoa > Mollusca > Bivalvia > Unionida > Unionidae > Potamilus > Potamilus streckersoni. Next base: position 4,008,031 of record JAEAOA010001006.1, read on the forward strand.
TCAGGAGTCAGATTGACACTAACATGTTAATATGACATTATAATTATCATGAGTCATTTAATTATATATTTTCTACTGGGGCATCAATGACTCTGATTTGTCCACCTACACATTCAAGCAACATTGATTTATCGCTGAGTGTGACGGCGATTGCTGTGTAACCACAAGCGGTAACTGAGTTACACGAGTTCGAAAATGTATTATAACGACAGACTGTCGGAATAAATCTAAATGGTCTAGTGAAAAACAGTAAATCAGATACAGCGTTATAAAATCTCGCTGAGATATCTGTAAACCTGAATCAACATTCTGATAACACCCCATAAATGTCATCAACCGATGATATGCACGTGCAACATGATTGTGTTCAAAATTCAACAACACTTCTTCGGAAGGTTCTTGAAATAGATTGATCCTCAAGGAAACTTCACTAGCTTCAAGCCAATCAAACACCACTGGATGTCGTTCCTGATAATCGTCTCTGGCATCTTCCTGAAACGTGGTGCTGATATGATACACCGTGCTGTGATGCTATCTGCCATATGAATAAACCAGCAACATTACTTTGAATACTGTCTGTGGTCAATGATAACCATGGCAGTGTCGAGTTACCATCCTGATCCATGAAAGATAGTAAACGTTGGAGTCAGCACTGGCATTCAGTTTTGTCAGCGTTACTTTAACTGCATCAATGGCAGCATCACGCAATATTGCATCATTGTATGTGGCTTTTCTAACAAGTACCACTGTGTTTCTAGCGCAAAATATAACTTTCTTAACTTTTTTTGCAGAATGCAAATATATGCGGCTGTGGAATCACAAATGAAAATTCTTCTTCGCCGTTTAATATTGTTGGAGGGTATGCGAATCCTAAATTGAAGTTTTCATTTATTGATGCAACTTCAGTTCCAGCTGCATTTTGTGTTACGTTTCTGCTTTCTGGATGATCAGTTATGTCATTGGCAGACATCATTGATGGATCAGCTAATCGTGAGTAATCATCACTATAACGCGCAAGGCCAAGTATTGTCGTAGCAACGTCGATGATTTTCAGGCATGATTCGATATTTTTTCCGTCAGTGATGTATGTAGCACTGTTAAATAAAGCAATGACGCCATTCCGTATGCGTTATTATCTGCTCGTAAGAGTCTGCCTTCTATTTCAATAAATGCTTCAGCGAGCTTAGAAATATCTAATTGTATCCTAAACTTGTAATTATATTCTTCCATGTGCGTCAGGTATGCGTGCATCATAAGAATAATACTGACTCATCTTTGAGACCTAATGCGTTCAATTCAAATACGGGATCAGATACACATTTGAACATTTTTATTGTTATGGTATATTTATAACAGGAAGACCACTTCCTGCTGTCTAACTTGTGGTTATTTTTTTTTTACTTCTGCACCTGCCAACTCGAATAGTTTTTGATTCGCAGCTTGATTTATTATTTTACTTACATTTGCAGGCATCACATCACTTTACTGGCTGAGGTTTTTGTCGTATCAACCGTGCTAGTCTATCATTGATTACTGAAAATACTTTCCCGACAACATCACTAACACCTTTTTTTCACCGACGAGTCTATCACCTTAGATAGCGCTATATATATATATATATATATATATATATATATATATATATATATATATATATATATATATATATATATATATATATATATATATATATATATATATATATATATATATATATATGTGTGTGTGTGTGTGTATGTGTGTATGTATGTATGTATGTATGTATGTATGTATGTATGTATGTATGTATGTATGTATGTATGTATGTATGTATGTATGTATGTATGTATGTATGTATGTATGTATGTATGTATGTATGTATGTATGTATGTATGTATGTATGTATGTATGTATGTATGTATATACATATATATATATATATATATATATATATATATATATATATATATATATATATATATAAATATATATATTTATATATATATTTTTCTATATATATATATATATATATATATATATATATATATATATATATATATATATATATATATATATATATATATATATATATGTATGTGTGTGTGTGCGTGTGTGATCTCGAATTTATCACCCTGACCATCTAATCTCATCGATGAGGGACCGATACACAATAATATCCATGACACCATCTGTAAATAATTGTTGACAAATTACAGCAGCTTCATTGATGTTTTCTGGTGAATTATTAACCGGCTCGTTTGCCCCCAATGAGGATTTCAAGTCTTTTAACATCGACAAGGACGTTATTAGAATATGGAATAATAATACCACTTCCTCTGGTAACAATACCGATACCGCTTCAAGTTGCAACGGGGATATCTTGCCATTTTTCTATATCCTAATATCTTTCTTGGGTTCGTCGTTGTAGTCGTTGGTACCGTGTAAGTTAACCATCTATTTCATTCCTAAATTCAATATATCTTGGATCGCCATTTCGGGCCTGGTTTACAATACTTTTTATCACCTATTTCAGTACGAGCTTATTCAATACCTTCAACTATTTCTTGCACTGGTTGAGCAGCAGCGATTTTACCTGAAAGTTTTCCTAAAATCTTCTTTGTTTTCTTAGTTCCTTTTGCTATTTTTTTCAGTTGTTTGTTCTAATGTGGGAAACAGACCTTTTGTAGTCTCCGTAATTAGTTTAAATAATTGTTCTGACCTTCTACAAATTCAATTTTAGCTTCCTGGGGATCGTGTAGTTGTTGTTTAAAATTATTATGAAAGCGGAAGATATTTTTTAATTGCTTCTAATCGCTTTCCAGCTGATTATTTTATCGATGTCATTCTTGAATCACGACTTGTAAGCCGGATACGCTTCCTAAGGCATAACGTTTAAATAAAAAGTGAATTTCGATATATTATGCCTGTATAAATTATATGTAACGTTATATAGGACACATTAGTAGTAGGGGAAAGTAAGAATCCGAGCTCAACAACCCCTTTCCCCACCCCTCCAGACCTCCAAACAAATACAAAATACCTAGGTAACGTAATAGAACACCTGTTGCAATCAATAATTGCGCTAAGAATCCGAGCTCAACAACCCCTTTCCCCACCCCTCTAGACCTCCAAACAAATACAATAGAACACCTGTTGCAAAATACCTAGGTAACAGGTAAAATTTAATTACGTGATCTTCCAGAATAAGCAAAATGATATGTCAGACTCAATTTTCCAAATCATTACGATTTAGCAGAGCGTGGCGATTGTGGATTAAATTAAGCATTAGAATTCCAATAAGGTAAGTGGTATTATATAAAATTTTATGTTATATTATACTTCTTTTGATAATCTTTCTCATATTTGCTGATCCTCATGGGTAGAATATCTGTTAACATGTTGTCAATAATACGAAATTCACGTATTAAATCGTCCATACTATATTTTACTCCTCGTAGGTAAGATCTTATTTGATCAAGTAGTTTTTTGTAAGTTATAATTGATGTTAAGCAGCCGTGCTCTTTTATCAAAATTTTAGGTTCAACTTTTTTACAAGCTGCTGTAAGAGAAACACCAACACCGGATATGATTAACAAAAACGGGTTTAATGATATACCACTTGAAATTATGCCAGAACTAGTCATTAACAAGGGTAGATATGATATTACTCGAAGTATTTTGTTATAATATTTGTAACATTTTTTAACGCACCAAAGTTTTTTATGATAATATTTGTAGTATTGTATTAGTGCGTCAACATCCTGTCCTGGAATATCTTTTGAAATATGATTGAAATCAACTATACTTTTTTCATTATAATATTTGTTCACATAATCTCAGGCTTGATTAAGTAACTAGTTGAGGTGTTTCAGCCACAAATTCCAGACAATACCAATATGACACAGCAGTTAATTTTTTGTCATCTGCTATTAGCATAAAAGTTTCTTCAACATCTTTGTTTAACACAATAGACACGGTTCCAGAGAAATTATCAGTCGAGTGACGCCATGGAAATAATGTAAATATATTAAACTTTGCACTGCTAAACACAGACAATCTATACACACCAGTGACCTCTGCAGTATGTTTGAGAGTGTTATTTTGCGGCGACCAAGTAGACATTCCAGAAGCAACAGTATAAACAATATTTTTAATCTGCTTGTGAAGAATTTTAATCATACTAGTTTTCTCAACAATACTAGGAATTCCACTAATAATATCGTTGAGTTTTGTGTTAATATTATCGAGTGTATTATCAACAGATGGCGGACTTCCAAAAAATTCGTTATTGGTTTTGTTTATGCTTCTGCGAAAATTTAAAAACGTGGTGATGTGATTAGTAAAATCAGTTTTGAACTTGGTGATTTCATTGTTGATATCATCAACATATTTCTTTGTTACAGCATCAAAATCAGATTCTGGTGTTCTAAGATTATTGATGCCATTATTGTTCATGTTGAGAAATGCACGCATTATACCGCCATGCACCGACACGTACTTTGATTCCTGATCATCAACATATTTCTTAGTAGCAGCGTCATTATCCTCAGTTGGGTTTCCAAGGTATGTGATCTTGTTCTGGTTCATAACAATGTTTCCCGTAAATAAATCACCTGCTTTTCTAACATAATCGTTAACTGACCTACCCGAATCTTCTATCTTACCTTGATTATTAAAAGTAACAATATTATTAGCAACTGCAGTAGGATTTCGTACTAGTACATCTGATAGTTGTACATTACTCGTCTTTAATCGTCCTTGTTTGTCCTGGAAAACTACAACTTCATTTGGATCTACACTTGCAACGTTTAACAAATTGTTGATTTCATTTTTGAGCTTATCAAGAGTCGCATACTTGGATAAGTCACCCTGGTAACCTTCTGTTAATAAATCTACTGCTAATGTTCCAAATTTTGTATAGTAGCTCATTATACATACCGTTCTATACAAAATTGTTGGTTTAATATAACATAAAATTATACGATGGCGAAGATAATAAACTTTGACACCGAGCGATTGGTGAAGCATAAACATAACAATGAACTTCCAGACTGTCATTATCTTATTGTTGGGCGAACTGGATCTGGTAAAACAAATTTGTTATTAAATCTTTTACTCAATAATAACTTTAACTATGATAAGGTGCATATTTACACCATCAACCCCCAACAAGACAAATACAAATTATTAAACGAGTATAGTGATAAACTTCGTGATGAACTTGGCATTGGTGATGATATATTTTTGATAAACCAACCAGAAGAACTCGTTCCAGTGAACGAACTCGATTCGTCAGAGCATAAGATTATCGTCTTTGATGATATTCCGCTAAACAATGAGGAGATGAACAAGATTAGATCATATTTTTCACTATCACGTAATAAAAGATGCAATTCTGTTTATCTTGCCCAAGGTTTTTATAATGTTGATAGGTTTATTAGGCGAAATACGGGTTGTTTCATATTATTTCCCGGACTAGATAATGTGGATGTGAGAAATATTGCAAACGAACAATGTGGTGATGTTACAAAAGATAAATTTATCGAATTATATCATCGAGCAACTAAAGATAGATATAGTTTCTTTTTATTTGACAAGCTAGCGCGTGATCCAACCAAGATGTTTCGTTGTTGCCTTGAGACGTTTCTATGATATAATTTTGTAAAGCGTATAAAAATAATGGACCAACATCAACAGAAAATCGAATTACTAAAAAAGTTTCTCGAAACTCGAGCGGCTTTTAAGAAAAAGGTGGAAGAAGCTCGACGTGGACAAGTTCAAGCAGAAGAAGAAAGAACCAAATTTTTCAAACCTGTTACTGAGGCGATGCTTGGCAAGCAGCCAGAAATACAAACATCATCTCCAGAAGAACTAGCAAAAATGAAAGAAAAGGGTTTGTTTGGTTTACTTGGAGAAAGATCAAAAGAAGAAACTGTAAAAATTGTAAACGAACTTGTAAGAAACATTGCTGATCCTGCTGCACGACAAGCTGAGTTTGACAGGCTCATGAACAATCCTCTTGAACTTCAACACGCAATAACAAGATTGACGGTTAATCCAGATGAGATAAGAAGTATGATGGAAAAATTATCAGAACAAACTGAAGAATTAACTGAGAAACAAAAAATATTACAAGAAAGTGTGATAAAAATGGTACCTTTTGGAGAATCTATAAAAATTTACAGAAGACAAGCTAGGTTTAAAATAGAATATGATGAATATGAAGAGTTTATGAAAAATAATAATATCATTGATATTAACAAAATTCGAACTTGGTCAGACGAAAACTATAACGATTTGATAGAAAAATTAGAAAGAATTAAAGAAGTTGGTGAAAATGCTGATGATGAAATTAAAGATGAAAAAGATGAAAGAGATACTTTAGTATTAGCTGATCGTATTAGAGATGGAATTATAGCTGAAATTTTACTAAAAACATCAAAACGATATCGAAATAAACCAGAAGATTATAATAAAGGTTGAGATTTTAAAAGACTACTCAAACAATATGAAAAAAAAACGAGATAAAAAATTACCAGATGAAAGGAATGGAGGTGGAGTTAAAGTTTTTACATCAAACGCAGACATAGTCGATCGGCTAATGCTGTTGATATCCTCTAAAGAAGCTGGTAATGAAAGTGTAGAGATTGATAACGAAATTATTGATATACTTGATCATCTAAGATCGAGTGGATTACTAACATCATCCGAGTACGAAATTTTACACCGCGATCTTATCTAAAATATTAGTATAATGCAAACAACATTATTGCTTGATTCATCACAAATAACAGGAAACAGCGCGAATTTTACAGTAAATTACAACCCACCAATAGAACTAGATCCTGCAAAACAGTATGAGATTGGATTAATTTCTTGTACTTGTTGGAACGCCATGCCGAATATTAAAACTGGGATTAATGATGAAATTTTAATCGTAAATGTTAAACAATCTCCAACATCACAAAAAGAGTTTATTGATATACAATACAAACTACAGATTCCACAAGGAGCTTATAACATTACTGATCTAAACAGAACAATAAAAGAGCTTCTAACAAAAGCTGGTGGGAATGCTGATAATTTCGAATTAGCGGCGAATTATAACACCTTACGAGCTAGGATAACAGTGAAAAGAAATATGAAAGTCCTCTTTGAAGAAAGAAGTTTTGGAAAGATGTTAGGTTTTACTAGAGTTTTATACTATACCACCGGTGAAGATAAATCTTTGACATTTGATGGAGAACTACCAGTAGATATCACAGAAGTAAATACAATACTCATCAATTGCTCTATCGCATCTGGATCTTATACGTCAAAAGGCAACCGCGGGCAAACGATCTACAGTTTCTCACCAGAAGTCCCACCAGGTTCTCTCATGCAAATCAATCCGCGACAGATTATCTACTATCCAATAACACCTGAGAATCAAATTACAAGCATTACAATGCAACTCACAGACCAATCTGGACGACAAATAGACGTGAACAACGAGATAGTCACGTATTACTTACACCTACGCACTGCCTAGGCATGTGATTTTGTGTACATAATTTTATAAAATGAGACGAAGAAAAGTTTATCGAAGAAAAATCGTAGGTGGATTTTTTGGAAATATATTTACAACAATTGCAGAGAATATTCCAGGAATCGCGCGTAAAGTAGCGCCCATTGCACTTGACGCTGGTAAAGCTTTCGCTACAGGGGCGGCATCTTCAGCAGGCACTGCAGTAGGGCAAAAGATTGCTGATAAGATTAAAGGACCTTTCCCATCAGAAATAAAACGAGTAATATCAGATATTGCGCCAACAGAAGAAACAAAATGAGCTATGATAGCTACAACAAAAAAAATTATTGTCGCCGAGTGGTGAAGAAATAGTACGTAAACTTGTAAAGAAAACAAAACCGATGACCCCTGCTGCCTTTTAATTTTGTGTAACGATTATAAAATAAATGTCAGCTAAAAGCTATCTCGACTTTGCAGAAGAAATTGATACTGACGATGCTGTAACAGAATTAGAGTATGTCGAGTATTTGGATGAAAACTCGAACGAACCGAATAAAACCGGAGTTAGAACTTTTAACACAAGAGACAAGGACGTGTTTCTACTACCCCATAAGGCAATGTTAGAAGTGCGTGGCCAAATATTAACTGTGATAGGTGGTGATATTGCAGCTGATGCAGAAATCGCTCTCGTCAATAATGGTTGGAGCTTGTTTAAGAGTGCACGATACCAACTGGCCAATCAAACCGTAGAAGATATTTCGATGCACTTACCCATAGCGAGTACAATACTAAACATCGTTTCCTTTAGCGATGACTATTCCAGATCAATAGCCACAAATATGATGTGGTTCAAAGATACCTCATTAGGTACAGCTGTTTCGAGTGAGTTTCGTACTGGTGCTGGTAATCCTGCTGCTGATAATAATAATCTCATCGCCAATCCTGCTAATGATAATGCCGCTGCGATAGGTGATTCGATCAGGTTAGCCGTTACAAATATAAGACGACAACAATATAACGAAGGATTTGCTGAACCAAAAGCGTTTGCCGCAGAATCTCACCAAATAACGATGATGCTTCCGTTAAGTACAATCTTTGGATTTTGCCGTGATTATAATAAAGTCTTTCGAGGAATAAAACATACGCTTATATTAAATCGAGCTGATCAAAACGATTGTATGATACACGCCGGTGGAGTGGCTGAGGGGCAGTTTTCTATTACAAGATTAGCACTGTGGATGCCTCGGGTTGTCCCTTCATTAGCTAAAATGATGGAGCTCGAATCTTTACTAGCCACCTTTACAAAAAAGATACACTTTCAACAGAACAGGATTTATCAAACAGCCATTCCCAACGCGACTGATTACACGTGGCGTGTAACGACCACGCCCAGCGAACAACTACCGCGACACTTGTTCGTCGTATTTCAACGACAAGCACGTCGTAACAATCAGGAAATGAACAACTCCGTATTCGATAACCCAGACGTTAGACGAATATTTGTAAGAATAAATTCCAAACAGTATCCCGAACGTGCAATCGAATGTAATTTTGCCGTAGACGCCACCAGAAACATCTCTCGGCCGTACATGTATCTTATGGAAGCAATGCAAAAATATCAGAACGCGGACAGTGGATCTCAAATATCAATAGAAGAGTTTCGATCGCTCTATCCCATCTTTTACTTTGACGTATCAAAACATTTGGAGCGTGTTGTGGGATCGACTGCAGATATTGAGGTCACGTGGACACTGGGCGATGTGCCAGGTGAACAGTATAACGTATACGCGCTATTGGTTAGTGATCGATTTCTGACCATCGATTCAATCAAAAGAAGAATGACAGTACAAGTTTAATCTAACAACTTGGATATAACATTATGAAAACCAAATACACAACTCGAGAAATATACCTAACATCTGGTCAAGTTGAAAAATTATCAGCAGCTGTTGCTAAACGCAGCTCTGTTTCTTTGATGATCTCTCCGGAAACTTCAAATAAAATTGCAGTAAAAGTCATGCTAACGCAACAACAAATCAATAAACTCGATCGCAACAAACCTTTTGTGCTGAAATTATCTGTTTCTCAGGTAACTGCAATGTCAAAAGAAGGTGGATTTTTTGGACCAGCGTTATCAATAATAGCTAGCAAAGTTTTACCAGTACTTGGTACACTTGGACTTGCGGCTGCGTCAGGAGCAGTCTCTGGCGCAACGAAGAAAGCAGTCGAAGGTCGTGGTATCAAACAAATCTATCGTTAATTTAATGTAACAGTATAAAATAAAATGCCAACGAAAATGCCAACGAAAATGCCAACGAAAAAGCCAACGAAAATGCCAACGAAAAAGTCGCTGAAAAAGTCGCCGAAAAAACAAAATCATCGAAAAAAAAGACAACAACAAAACGCAAACAAACAAAACAAGGAGGAATTATTCCTTTCGCTCCACTTTTAGCGGGACTAGCGGGAAGTCTGCTGCCAAACTTACTAGGAATCGGATGTGGATTAACTCTACCAGGGACCAGACGTTATTGAGCAATTTTGACATCATTGAAAAATTGAAGGACGTTGTTGGATTTCGAGGAGTATTTTCCAAGGATGAACTCGATGACGTACCAACAGGCGGTTCTTGTGTTGTAAATATTGAAAACTTCAATGATGGCTCTGGCACCCACTGGGTTGCTGTCCACGATAACTATTATTTTGATTCGTTCGGACTTCCTCCAAGCGATCTCATAAAAAAATATATTTTTAAAAAATTTGATAAAATAAATTATTCGTCTAATCAACTACAGCCGATTGGAACATCAGCTTGTGGTTATTATTGTACCATGTTTGTCAGACAAATGCACCAGAGTAAAAGCCCTGGAAGTAAAAACTTTTTAAAGTTTATTTTACAATTTGATGAGCATCCTTCTCATGCGAATGATAATATTGCAATCAATTTTATCTAAACTCCTTGATATAATAATGTCAACATACTGTCTCAAATGCAAAACTAAAACAGAGAACAAGGATGAGATGACGGAAAAAACGAAAAATAATAGAACGATGTTAAAAAGTATTTGTGCAATCTGTGGTAGAAAGAAAAGTATGTTTTTAAAAAAACAAGTAGGATCTAGCGTTGATAGAGTTATCTTGATCGACGAATAATCTTATGAAACAAAATAAAATAAAATGAAATGCAATTGTGATTGTGACAAAGATCTTTGCATAGAACAAGATAAAGTCATTACGTACTGTCAACGTTGTAACAGCAGAGAAATAATAGGGTTAGGTATAGATATACATAAACTAATTGGTAAATTACCAAAACCAAAAGGCGGTTGGACCTTGCCAGGTCATCGGTATACAGGGCCTTACAATCCGCTAGACCAACAACTAGATGAAAACGACAATCCATTGCCAGGACAAGAGCCTTATAATCAAGTGGACGCAATAGCAATGCGTCATGATATCTGTTATCGTGATCATGAAAACTCGAAAGCAGATTGTGATAAAGTAATGTTAGACGAATTACGTGATATGGAGCCAACAAATCTACGAGAACGTTTTGATAGAAGATTTGTTCAAGGAATGATAGGAGCAAAATATAAACTCGGACTCGGAAAAGAATTATACGATGATCTTGCAGTCGAACTACACAGACCTAAAAAAAAAGTTTCCGAGACGTAAAGTTGTTGCAAACGCTGTAGATGATATCTGGGCAATAGATTTGGTAGATGTATCTAATATGGCTCAGTTTAACGATAATAAGAAATATTTGTTTAATGTCACAGATGTTTTCAGCAAATACGCTTTTAGTGTGCCAGTTTCAGATAAAACAGGAACGTCAATCACTGATGCACTAAAACAAATAATAACGAGTACCGAAAGAAAACCAAACAAAATCTGGACTGATCATGGAGCCGAGTTTTTTAACAAAAAGTTTGAACAGTTTCTAGAACAAAATAATATTAAAAAATACGTTACAGGAAACGAAGGCAAAAGCGTTGTTGTCGAGAGATTTAATCGCACGCTAAACGAAAAATTACACAAATATATGACAGCTAAAAACACCAACAGGTACATCGATGACCTTTCTCAAATCGTAGGCGAATATAATAACACGAAACATCGAACCATCAAAATGTCACCCAATGACGCTATCAAAAATCCAATATTAGCAAACGAAAACATGTACCGCAGACATAAATTTAAGGTCGGTGATAAAGTTAGAATCTCTTTGACTAAAAAGATATTTGAAAAAGGATTTACTCCAAACTGGAGCGAAGAAGTATTTGTTGTTGATAAAGTACTCTTAACAGTACCGGTAACGTACGCTTTAAAAGATCTGGCAGGGGAACCTATAGTAGGTAGTTTTTACGAACAAGAACTACAAAAAACTGAACAAGATGTTTTCGTTATCGAAAAAGTGATTAGGAAAAAAGGGGATAAAAGTTTAGTCAAATGGCGTGGGTATAGTGATAAATTTAACAGCTGGATTCCAACCCGGTCGATTTTATCGACTGTGAAATAATGCTATTATAAATTTCCTCATACTTTCGTTTGATAGATACACCTTTTACTGGTTTACATAATGATATTAGATATTGTCTGCGATCGTCAGAGATCGTCATTAGATTAAAAATCTTGACAAAGATGAAATCGAATTTGATATTTTTCTGTCGACCTGAAATTTTGATGTTTAAAAAAGGTCTGATTAACTGCAAAAATACCTGCTGTTCGGTAACGGTAAAATTAAATTTTATAATTTTTTTAGCAATGTGATACTTGACATTATATTTTCCAGTGGTTGGTCTGCTATAATTAGATCTGTCAGTAACAGTGACTATTTCACCATCATCAGACTCGTTGTTATATAAAATATCATCTTCGTTATAACCAACAGATTTGTGTATCATATCATTAGAGATTGTGGAGACCTTATCGCTGATATCACTAGTATCTTCTTCGTATAGTTGAACGAGTCGTTTCTTCATATCCATATTATAATATACTTTTTATCTAATTTTTTGTTATAAGATGACTGACAAGGTAAAATATCACCAAAAAGTTAATATAATAAACTACCACGAACTGACCGAAGCGGTAAGAAAATGCCTGTCAGGTTATAGTTCATATTCCGTTGACGTTATTGTAATGCAAGGTGATTCTCATAAAATATTACTAACAGAAGCAGAAAAAAATAAAATTAATGAAAGTGCAGTAGTGACGCTAAAATTTGATTGCGATGATATTATAGCATTTGCTCATCATTGTTGGACTAAAACCGAATTACAAAATATTATTAATCATCATATCTAAAAATAATACTAGCATCATATTTGTTTGAAAAAGCTGATTTTGTTGCTCCATCAGCTACAAATTTTACTGCTCTGGGATTTATATTATAATATTTCGCCGCAGCTGTAATTGATTTGAATTTGATCTCCTCATCCGTTTCAAGGTTTAACGAAATAACAGGTTTTATTGGGCATCTAAAATTAATACCACCACCTCGTCCTTTTCTCACATTTTCCTGTTGGGTCACTAGCTCCAGATTTTCCAATCGATTGTCCGTCTTTACATTATTGATATGATTAATAACCCGACCATTGGGTATAGATCCGTTGAACACCTCGTAAACAAACCTATGACCAGTATAACAAACTCGATCTGTCGATGTTCCTCTAACAGTTACTATAAGATATCCCATATTGTTCATAGAACTAAGAACTTTTTTAGTTTTTCTGTTTCTTATAATACCACGATCGTTAGCCTCGTATAAATCAAAGACCGGATGCGGCTGAAACTCGTCTTGTAAGGATAAATTTTCAATATTATCATCAGTGACTTTACCGTTATAATGATATACTCGTTTCCCCTCTGGAATGTCATCGCAAAATAACGTGTAAATAAAATCTTTTCTAAACATCGTAATTCTTTCAGTATTATCTCCCTTTACACTAATCGTATAACCCGCTGACGTTGCTTTACCAACAGATATTCCAGTAATGATATTAATAACCGAACCAAGTGCATTTCCAGCGTACAGGTTGTACTTCGGATAAACATGATATACCTCTTGCTCACGTGCGCTTGTCAGATTTACTGTCATTATATTATAGGTGATATTTTTTATCTCTAATTGTTGTTTAGCGCATGCGCAGTGTGCGGTAAATTATCAATTAGATATTAGACTATAGTATAGCGATGTTGAAATTGCGTGATATTGCCAAGAAGAGACTTATTGGAGAACCTGTTAAAATAGCGACTGCTTTTGCAGGTTTTGATAATAGTTATCAGTTTGATAATCAAAACGTTTTAGTAAATTTTTCTGAAACAAATCTCTTTCATCTGCTACAGACGACTGTAAAACGTGAGCTTGAAAAACACAAGGGTCTAAGATTGTTAGTGCAATATCACGTTATATTTTCAAAACTACTTGTGACGGAAGAATCTACTAACAAGGAAATTGCAGACCCTTATATCAACGCAAAATCTAGACGTGTTTTACTTGGTAGTGATCTTTTGTCACTATCTAATGAAATACACCAAGAAATTTGGAAAAAAATAGAAGAATTTACCGAATTAGGTTCGGGTTGGAAGTTTGAAATGATCAAGGAAATTTTGTTTCACACGATGAAATATGACGCATTACGCGGTAGTTCGTATATCGACCTGCCACCAAAAATAAAAAATAAACAGTGCTGTATAAACATAAAAAACGTCGATAGCAAATGTTTCCAATGGGCTGTTCTTTCCGCGCTATTTCCAGCAGAAAAAAATGCTGATCGTGTTGAGAAGTATATCAGTCACGTGTCAAGATTAAATTGTGCTGGTATTGACTTTCCAGTGGCAGAAAATCAAATACCAAAGTTTGAAAAGCAAAATAATGTTTCGATTAACGTTTTCGGATTAGATGAAAAAGAAAATGTCTATCCGAGGTATATTTCAGAAAAAGCTTCACAATCGACTATCAATTTACTGTTTTATAAAAATCATTACGTTTGGATCAAAAACTTTAACAGACTAGTTGGAAGACAGTATAATAAAAATAACAACAAAAAGTTCTTTTGTTATCGCTGTTTGCACGGTTGTAGAGACAATGAAACATTACAAAAGCATTTGCAGTACTGTAGTGACGTACAAAGAATAACAATGCCATCTAAAAAAGATAGCGTGTTACAGTTTGTCCATCATAATCACAAACTAAAAATTCCTTTCGTCATATACGTCGATTTCGAATGCTTACTTCAACCTGTACTTGGCGTAGAAAATGATCCTGACCAATCGAGTACAAGAAAAATTCAAAATCATGTTCCGTGCGGAGTAGCGTACAAGGTAGTTTGTTGCGCTGATTCGAGATTATCTAAACCAATCCAACTCTATCGTGGTAAAAATCCAGCTGTCTGGCTTCTCAAGCAATTGATCAGCGAAGTTGATCATATAACTTATCGTTTGAAAAGAGTAACTCCAATGTTAAAATTAACACCTCAACAAGAATCTGATCACGAGCAAGCGAAAATTTGTCATATTTGTGAAAAAGCTTTTGATACTGACAACAAAAAAGTACGTGACCATTGCCATTTGACCGGACAGTATCGTGGAGCGGCTCATGACCAGTGTAATTTAAAATTTCACGCTCCAGATTTTATTCCAGTTATTCTTCACAATTTTCGAGGATATGATAGCCATATTATAGTAGAAGCTTTTGGTGATCCTGAGATAAAAGCTCATATAAAACTCAATAATGTCATCAAATGCATTCCAAATAATTTTGAAAAGTATATGTCAGTTACGCTAGGTAAATTGCGCTTTATTGACAGCCTGCAGTTTATGGCAGCCTCGTTAGATGAGCTAGTAAAAGGTTGTAGTAAATTTAATAACCTAAGAGACTGTTTTGGAGATAAATTTAATCTACTAGCTATTGGACGATTGGAGTAAATTTGATGAAACATCTTTACCTAGCAAAGACAAATTTTACTCGCAACTTAAAAATGAAAATATCACTGATGATGAGTACAAGTATGCACAAGATATCTGGAAAGAGTTTGATTGTGAGACTTTTGGTGATTATCTCGATTTGTATTTGAAAACTGACGTGTTATTATTAGCAGATGTTTTTGAAAGTTTTCGAGAAGTGAGTTATAATAATTACGGACTAGATCCTTGCTGGTATTATTCTGCCCCCGGACTGTCATGGGATGCTCTGTTAAAGTTTAGTAAGGTAAGGTTGGAATTACTGACTGATGTTGATATGTTCAATTTTATTGAAAAAGGTATCCGAGGCGGTATTAGCGTGATAACGAAGAAATATGCTGAAGCAAACAACAAATATTTGAAAGAGTATAATCCTGACCTTCCTTCGAAGTATATAGTTTATCTAGATTGCAATAACTTGTACGGGTATTCGATGGCAGAACCAATGCCGTTTGGTGGATTTCATTGGATCACGGCTGATCAATTTTTATCAGAGACAGAAAAAAAGATACCCGACGATGTTTCGTATTTCGTTGAAGTTGATCTCGATTATCCAACTTCGCTACACAAATTGCATAACGATTACCCTTTCTGCGCGGAATCGATGGTTATAGAATATAGTTTGTTATCAGAAGAACAACAAGCGTCAGCATTACCAAGACAACATTCTATGGTAAAGAAACTAGTACCAAATTTGCTTCATAAACGTAATTATGTTTTGCATTACAAAGCTTTAAAACAAGCAGTCGATGCTGGTCTCGTGTTGAGAAAAGTTCATCGCGTACTAAAATTTAATCAGTCACCGTGGATGAGAGGTTATATTAACTCGAACACTACAAGAAGAGCTGCGGCAAAAACTGATTTTGAGAAAAACTTTTTCAAACTGATGAACAATTCTGTTTTTGGTAAGACGATGGAGAATATTAGGAAACGCGTAAATATCGAACTAGTCAATGATGTCAATCGCAGAAACAAACTTGTGTCAGACGATGATTTTGTGAGCATGAAAATTTTAATGAGAATCTTGTTGCGATACAAAGAAGAAAAACAAATCTAAAACTAAACAAACCGATCTACGTTGGAGCTTCAGTGTTAGATTTATCAAAGTGGCTGATGTACGATTTTCATTATAATTTTGTTAAAAATCAGTGGCCGGCTAGTAGATTATTATTTACTGATACTGATTCGCTCGTATATGAAATCGAATGCGAGGACGTCTATCAGGATATGCATGATAATAGATATCTGTTTGATCTTTCTGATTACCCACGTGACAGTAAATTTCATGACGACACAAATAAAAAGGTTATTGGTAAGTTCAAAGATGAAATGAACTTGAGCGCTATCAAATACTTTATCGGATTACGTAGTAAAATGTATGCCGTATTGTTAGACAATAATAAAATAACAAAAAAAGCAAAAGGTCTGCGTCGTGATTTTGTTAAAAAGTTTATAAAATTTGATGACTACAAGTATGCGCTTGATGGCGGTGTTAGTTTTATAAGAGCTATGTCAATTCGGACAAATCATCATAAGCTCGAAACAGATGTCCTTATCAAACGCGGTTTGAGCAATTTTGATGATAAACGTTATTGCGAAAATGGGGTAGATACACTTGCACTTGGGTATTGTCATGATGATAGAGATATACTTGACATTATCTTTGCAAACTAAAATTTTATCTAAACTTATAAAATAATGTTTGAAAATTTGACAATGACAAATAGCTACAATAGTAACATCAAATATCTAATGATGGACGGTAAACAATTGACAGTTGAATTTAATAATGGAACATCAGGTATATGTTTTAATGGAACATGTGACAAGTTAAAACTTTCGCTCATCAGATCTGATAATAGCGTGTATTTCAATTATATCGAACAATTGTATCAAAAGTTGCTATCGGAATTTAAAAACTTTCACAGCCCCATTAACCAACAAAAATATACTAAACTCACAATTGATCTAGATCGGTCAAAGGTGTATTTTATCGACAAAAAATACCCTCTTAACAAATCACAAATAAAAGATTTGTTTGAGTCCCGTCGTTATGTCAGCGGTAAAGTAAAGTTTAGCCTCTATTACCATGATAATGAAATATTTTTGATATCTACAGTTGAGACATTAACAGTTGGTAATGAGGTATAATACCACTTACCTTACTGGAATTCTAATGCGTAATTTAGTCCACAATCGCCACGCTCTGCTAAATCGTAATGATTTGGAAAATTGAGTCTGACATATCATTCTGCTTATTCTGGAAGATCACGTAATTAAATTTTACCTGTTACCTAGGTATTTTGCAACAGGTGTTCTATTGTATTTGTTTGGAGGTCTAGAGGGGTGGGGAAAGGGGTTGTTGAGCTCGGATTCTTAGCGCAATTATTGATTGCAACAGGTGTTCTATTACGTTACCTAGGTATTGTGTACTTGTTTGGAGGTCTGGAGGGGTGGGGAAAGGGGTTGTTGAGCGCGGATTCTTACTTTCCCCTACTACTACATTAAATATTGAAATAAAAATATTTTACAGTTTTAATACAATTTTGTTGAGTCATTTTTAATCAAAATAGGATAATACATCCTCTCTGATTTTCTTATTTGTTATCAAAATACATTGATTTATAAATTTAGTCTTCTTTTGTGTGTTATACAAATTGCATGTTTTTCATTCAAGGTCATTTCAATGGCATCTTTTACTTGCATTAAATTATTTGGACACAGATCAAGGCCGACAAAATAGAAGAAAGACACACATACAGACAGACACAGAGACGAACTGGTGGATAAATTGATGGATGGATGTATGGATAGCATCCATTTGAAAAATATATGTAGCATTAAAGACACAGAGGCACAACAGTGGCCACGTGGTGCAAGAAAAGTAAAATTTGAATATTATTAAAACGAAGAACTGCACGGATATCATAAACACTTCCTAATAATTGCAAATACAAAGTACAACCCTGTATTGTATCAAGAATAAAGTTATTAAAATGATGCAAGAGGTATATAAAATAAAACATGCATGTAACAGATATATAAAATAAACGATATATGTAGCACATATGCATTTAGATAGATATTCAATACATGAATGAACCGATCGATGCACGTATTTTTGGATAGGCAGAGACAGACAGACAGACAGATAGATAGATAGATAGATAGATAGATAGATAGATAGATAGATAGATAGATAGATAGATAGATAGATAGATGGATGGATGGATGGATGGATGGATGGATGGATGGATGGATGGATGGATGGATGGATAGATAGATAGATAGATAGATAGATAGATAGATAGATAGATAGATAGATAGATAGATAGATAGATAGATAGATATAGATAGATAGATAGATAGATAGATAGATAGATAGATAGATAGATAGATAGATAGATAGATAGATAGATAGATAGATAGATAGATAGATAGATAGATAGATAGATAGATAGAAGTTTTTGTTTTGACACTTACAGCGTGAGCTTTTGGTCAAATTGGAAAACGACATTGATTTATTATTGCATTTCTTATTTTATCCCTCTCAAAGCTAGTGACCGCAGGTAGAGAAGATACACCTGGATTGCCAGATGACAGTGTGTATTGGGATCAAACTGATTCAAAGACCCATCAGAGCTAATCAATTGATGTTTAGCAAAGCTATCGCTTAACATCGAGATTTTCGTCTGTGGGTGGGGGCATTGGGATTTGGTGAGAAAATTTAAAAAAATCCCATAGCAAACCTAAAATATTTGCGTTTCTGAATGGCAGATAAATGTTGGAAAGAAAATATTAGATAAAAAAGTACTAATATATGTTGTATTTTTGCAAGTTCTTTGTTGACTTGACGAACAGTTCGATTCACTCCAAACGTTGGTGAAACCTCCCAATCTGATTTACTCTTAAAACATGTCGCTTAATAATGCACAAGGCGGTGTCACATTGTTCGCAGTAGACTCGTCTCAAAATTGGTTTTCCGTCAATGCTATTATTAACTTACTTTTTCCACACGACAATAGGACGCCATCCCCACGTGTGCATACCGATATCTGAACGTGGTCGCATTGCACAGTATCGCAGATAGAACTACATCTAGTCGATGCATGCTATGTTCCACGTTTTTATTCTTGCACGCCGAGAAGTACTATAAATTATTTTGGCAGCGTATTTTACTTCCAGAGTTAATTATTCTAATTTTGATTATGTGGAGATGTATTACTTGCCTGATGTAAGTACATCCGTTTTTCTAATGTAATATTTTGCTTGTATTGAAAATGTATAATATAACTATAATTTTTTGTTGGAAGAAAAATTTTACTCAGCGATAATGGTTAAAATCATGTTTGACGGTAACATAAAAATAATTTAGACTTATGTGCCTCTGTTGAATGTTACAGGTTAAAATAGTTTAGTCGGAGAACGGGTTTCGTTCGCGACGTTTAACTAATCTTTTGTTATACTTCTTTCAATATATCCTACTGGAAGTATACTTTCATTATATGTATAATATCAAGGTTTGAATTACGATAGAGAG
Source organism: Potamilus streckersoni (assembly GCA_016746295.1). Classification (NCBI taxonomy): domain Eukaryota; kingdom Metazoa; phylum Mollusca; class Bivalvia; order Unionida; family Unionidae; genus Potamilus; species Potamilus streckersoni. The sequence continues at coordinate 4,028,019 of JAEAOA010001006.1, forward strand.
TGGTTTAGCATGTTTTAATGTGCTCTGAAACGTCCTTCACTGTAAAAAAAACATGTACAATTCCATTTATTTATATGTATATCTTTCATAAAACAATACTGTACAATCGGCACGTAAAATATCATTATGTACATATACCTGATAGTTCTGAAATACGCAGGGACTATATGATTTTTTTGTCGTAGATTTGTATGCTTTTAATTCTTCTGTCTTTTTATTCTCACTTTTTAAATGAAAGAACGTGTTGGTTTGATTTTCTATAAAATGCTTGCAGGTTGTACAAAATTGCTAAAGTTGTACAAAATCGTTAAGGCTGTACAAAGTCGTTAGGTTGTACAATATTTCAAGTTGTGCAATATTGTTCATGTACAAAATCTTTCAAGGTTGCGCAAACTTGTTCAATTTGTACAAAACATTCAGGTTGCACAATATATTTCAGGTTGTATAAAAATCGTTCAGGTTATACAAAATCGTTCAGGTTGTACAACGTCATTCAAGTTGTACATAATCGTTCTGGCTGTACAAAAATTGTTCAGGTTGTACACAATCATTAAGGTTATACAAAATCGTTTAAGTTGTACAAAATTCTCCAAGAACCCTGCACTGTGTAACAAATCTTAGCTGTACAAAGTACTGAAAAAAGGAAATAAACTGCCACTTGATAAAGCTCAGATGCAATTCTTTTAATTTGAGTTTCATACCGTGTAGACCCGTGGCGATTACTTTTACCGTATGATAGTAAAGGCTACGCGTTTTGACAACGATCCTGCACTCGACATTTACCTTGGAGAAATGAACTTCTCTAAACAGATATTGTACAACTGATAGTATATTGCGGTATTAAATACAACACACCTTTTCTGTTTCGAATGACTGGGGGTGGGAGTGTTCAGACTGGGGGGATAAGTCAGAATTTCCTACAGATTTGAATTTGCCAGACGCTTCACTGAAGTCATCAGATAGGCAGGAAAAAATGAGGTTATTGATGATAATGACGACGATAGTGATCATGAAGATAAAAAAGATGATCATAAAGAATTGGAAAGTGTTTCCTCAGTTTTCTTCCAGGTGCGTGTACTGTTTTGAAATACTCTTCAAATAACACAGCTTATAGAAATCCTCCCGCACGCGCACACATATATGTATTTATAATTACAATGAATGTCAATCCTCACTGATATGTGTCAAATATGAACTACCTTGTCATTTGTATAGAATGAAATAAGAATTTTCGAATCAAGGTTTGCTCACAGCAAACATAGCATTGATAATACCTTTCTTGCTCATTTACCAGATGGATTTAGAGAGTGAGTTTATTTTTTAATTTTTGAAATGGCTTTCGGGTGGGGGATGACTTTTTGTACATAACCCATCAAATTAATTGAAATAGTGAGGAATATAAATGTATATGTTATTTTTATTTTACTTGTGAATGAATTTCAGCTGTAACCCTGTCTGGAAAATTGTTGAAAGGTTTACTTTGTTTGACGCTTGATATACAATCGAATATGCCATTAATTACTAGTAACACGACAAGTAATACTACTAGTCGTTTGCGTCTTATTAGACTGTAGATCATTTGGTTGTAAATGAAGTAAACCTTTCTGCAGTCTTCCAGATATGGTTACGTTTCAAAATCAAATAGTTGCGTCTCCTTGCATTTGCACTATTTACAGCTAACATAATCGATAGTTAGGTGTGCAAGGACTATTAAGCCCCGCTATGTACGCTAATGTGACCGATATTATTGTTACCTGTAAAGATAGAGGGATGGATTTGAAGGTATTCCAATTAAGGGTGGTATCATCCAATCGGGCAAATATAGCCCCTTCCTGCATCTCTCTCTCTCTCTCTCTCTCTCTCTCTCTCTCTCTCTCTCTCTCTCTCTCTCTCTCTCTCTCTCTCTCTCTCTCTCTCTCTCTCTCTATATATATATATATATATATATATATATATATATATATATATGTGTGTGTGTGTGT